>OY829102.1:19425015-20025015 GCA_963691645.1 Pelosia muscerda | reverse complement strand
GCTTAACCCTTCACTTCTATAACCATTTATTACCGAACTATTTTCAAAAGAAAATCCCTAACATGTCCAAAATAGTGCAATTTATCCAAATAAACCCTTAACGTGGAACCATGTATACTTGTTCAGACACCTGAGGTAGGGTTTCGTATCATTTCGCAGACGACGTGGATTAATACTGGGCCCCGACACAGACTTATGAGTTCCTTACCCTTGCTGTTTAGGGACTGAAGTTTGCTTTAGTAGGAAGTAAATAGGATACAATTTAATAGAGATGTTGACTACTTTTATTATTTTCGAAATTTGATCTTTTTACACACCTTGTCTCGGGTTCGATCCCAGGTTTTACCATGGCACACACCAATAACTCGATGCTTTTCGAAGTTATGTGTGTATTTATCGCAGGTTTATAAGTTACCGGTTTATGGCAATAGGCTCGCCACCTATTACATTGGGACCTAAACGTAAACTGGCGAAATGTGGGTGCTAGCACCTCTGCCTACCCTTTCGGGGATATAGGCGTGATATTATAAAAAAAAATCACTTTACAATAATATAATAAACTGTCAAAGTGAATTCTTACGGCTTTACAAATACATGTATTTGATTTTTCTGTGATGTGTTTTGTTTATGTGAAATTGAAACATGCAAGTGAAGTCATGCGTAGTTCAAATAAATGGAGCTCCATGGAATATCGCATTTATCTCGGCCTATGTTCGGCGGCACGTGTATAGTAAAAGTAAGTATTCATTTATGCGAGTGTAACACCAGAGGAATAACACTCGTGCCGCAACCCCTGTAAGAACAGAGACATTCTGTGTCGTCAGCGAAAAAGATGTAGGATAGGCCTTTGGTTTTCCCACTGACAACACAAAACCTCTCTAGTGAGCTCTGGCTACCCTATTCACCACCGAAAACGCAACACAAGGTTATTAAAATTCTGTAGGGTGGATATAAAGTATACTTGCTTAAACTTAGTCGATCACATCTGAATGGTGTCGTAACAAAAAACGCTGACGAACACTGCGAGAGAAGGAAAACTCGAAATAAATCCCTGCACCAATCCACTTGGTCAGCGTGGAAACAGTATGACAGAGCTTCCCAATATTGAAAGAGGCCTAAGTGATACATATGTGAGAGATTTATACTAGACCTAGTTGTCCATTCAAAAGAAATAAATTGTATTTATTCTGCAGCTAACAAGTTGTGAAACAAGCTTAGCTAGTAGATAGTATTTATAAGTATATCGTGACTTTATTGTAGAAAAGCTCACTTAATTAAGGATGTCGTTGTTGGCAAGCTTTTTCTCAACATTTTCATTAAACAAAGTAAGTAAATACAAAACGTATAATTACCTAACTGAATTCGTACTTAACACATTTTAGTAATTATACTTTTGTAGTGTTTCTACTAATGAGCGTATTTTAAGTTAATGTTCTAATTTGATTATTTATTTTATACTGAAGCTACATTACTGCCAAAATCTAATTCAGGGATTTAGAAAATAGTGATGAATGAATGAACTCCATGCCGTGGTTTTCCCAAGCGACTACAATTTGGGGTTTTTCAAGAAGGGTATTAGAAGGTTTCTACAGGGTAAGCAGCACGAGTGTAACGCCCCTGGTGTTGCAAACACCCATAGGCCACGGTGACCGCTTTGCATCAGGTGGGCCGTGTGCTTGTCTGCCACCTAAGTAGCATAAAAAAGTGAACAAAATTAAAATTCTCTTATCCACACACGGGTTTAGATGAGAGACATAATTTCACGCAACGAGATCGAAGCTCTCATCATATAGGTATTACGAAAGTAATTACAAATATATATAAATAAATACATATTACGCGTGGGTGCGTACGCTAGTGCTCTCGAAGTAATCTTCACGTTCCACTGGGCTGGCTCCAAGCGATGTATTTGTATCTTACTTAATACATTACAAATATTAGATTAGCCTAGCTCGTGTTTGAAATTGTTTCTGTAGAATCTTTTATGGTTGTGAATAAGAAAAGTGTAATTGATATTACAATTTACTTGATGTTTTTATTAATATTGATTCTTGTTATAATGATTCTTAATTCTTTGCTACACGGCGGTCATTTTGTGGATTATGCTTAAAATCAACTATAATGCTAATATAGAAATTAACTAAAATGTAATTTCTGTATTGTACTTATTTGGTGGAACCAACCGCTTAACCGACTGAAAATCGAAGCTCCTGCCTAGTTGTACCAATTGGAATTCTGTGGAAAGTTTTGGTTTATATTATGTTATTATATTTATGGATTTTTATTGTACATCGCCTTGTTAGTTTAGTTTTGGTTACACTTATTTAAATATTTTGTCACTGTGTTTCATTTTTGTCTTAATTATTTTACTTTTATTATTTTTGATTTTACTGTTATTACTGTTGTGTTTAATAAGTACTTGATATAAGTATTGTGAACATTATACCAGCAACTCAATTTATGGTGAAGTGTGTGTGGTTATACTTATGAATAAATAAATAAATACCGAAAACCAGCTCTCAACACGTAACACATAAGGAGGTAACCAACAATTCGTAGTACAATTCAGACGTAAAATCTTTTTATGCCTTATTCTTCAAGAGATTGTATAAAAACAAAATATACCTAATATTTAATGGAGGTTACAGTTAGTACAAACATAAACATCGATGTATAATATTTGAGTTCTTTGTAGATTTACGGGTAATATGGAAAGTTGATTCAAAGCTTTTTATTTGCAAAGTGAATAAGGCAGGCGATTGAAGTAGCTATTATAACATCACGTTAGTCACAAACGTGACAACGTCTGTGCTTCAATAGAAATTCAGCGTGTTTGATGAATTTCCGTTCGTTCGCGATTATTGTGATACTGGAATTATATTTAGTTCAAACGGTCAATAAATCAAAAGCAATGAATTCCACTCTATTTTTATGATGTTACGGTTTCTGAAAAATGCATATTGTTTATTTAACATCGTATCCACTAAGTATAAAAACATGTTCAAACAAACCTATGCAAAAACGTGCAATAAATATACACTTAGTTAATGAAAAACCGTTTTCATTATACAAAACGTACAATAAAATGAACAACACAAAGTTTTATGTGCACTGAAATCATTCGGAACTTTTACACAAATACCTATTCATGAAAAAGATAAAAAAAAATTACATTTATTTGCTGTCTAGTATACAGAAATCGGCAAGTAACTTGGCAAAAACTACTACTAACAACTACTATTTGAGACGATTTTTGGGTCTCTTTTGCGGTAAAGCAGACATGATTCAAAATAAATGATAGCATTCTGGTGAATGAATAGAATAATGACAAGCACTTTTTGTGCCTCTAAGTGTACGACGCGCAAACTAACCCCAACTACTACAAAACCTTGCCAAGTTAGATGCCGTACACTGTTATGAAGTGTAACTGAAACTACAAACATTTATCCCGTGAGGGTAATAGTCTGAAAGCGTACCTTTGTTAAATAAATCAATAAAAAAGTAAAAGAATTGAAATGAAACGTGCTCAATCGTTGTCATCAACCTTCATTGTGTTTGCTGGAAAATCTCAGCTATGAATAATTCATATTCCGAGCATTATTGCAACGCAACAATTTATTAAATTGCGATCGTGTACCGAAATCCTAACAGAGTAAAAATTGTACTACGCTATTTCTTTCCATAGAGTGTAGTACAAGTTGACTAAGGGAAAGGGTTGTTTAATATCAGACAGATATATACAGCTCAGGCTCAGCTTCAGATGCGTGGTTCGAGTCGACAGTAGAGGCCGGAATACGGCAATATGCTCAATGCTCACTCCCTGTTTCGTGGGACCGAATACAACGATTGAGATATGGGTGTTAATGGGAAGTAGACATGAGCGTTTGTATGTATTGTTTTCCACTTAGGCAATCAAACACACGATCCTCCTGATCAAAAGTGGTCACTGTGGTATATGGACTTTTACAACACCAGCGGCGTCCCTGTAGAAACCTTCTAATGCCCTTCTGTAGAAACTTCACATCCATCACTTTTTACTATATAATTTGATATGTACGTCCACTGAACAAATAGTAGGAAGCTAAATAAGTAGTGGTCGTGAGAAATGAATCTATGCTGTTTGCGTAGCACTCTACTGTCCGTGTTTAGACTGTTGATATACTAGAAATAGAATTGTATTTATTTTAATTCTATTTTCGTTATAATAGAATATTTATCCCTTTTCTTATTGACTGATTAGATATTTATTTCACACTTTTAGCAATGCATATGTAATTCATATAATAATTTATATTTGAATTTTGTTCTAATACTTGGATCTGGAATTAGTAAAGGTGTACACGTGTATCACATTGGGGTTAGCCTGTAATGGTAGATAGTGGAAAATAAAATAAGAAATAAATAAAAATGAATTCTTTTTTTGGGTGGTCGTGTAGAACTGTAAATTTCCTGATTGCCACTAATGTCACATTTTAAGAATGATAAGAGTCAGATAGAGAAGACTCATGTCCTTTTGCATTGTTAAAAATCTACAAGGGATGAACATGCCCCTTAACGTTCCCAGGTTTATCTGCGACTATCTAATAAATGTCTTACCCCTGTCTCGCCTTTCTTTCCAAGTGGCCAGTTAAATACGTGAGTTAAACATTCCGTATATTCGCATGTAAATTTTATCACACGCTTCAACATGATGTGCATAAGTACCTGTATCCCAGGATAAAGATAAGTACCATTAGACCATAAGACACTGCACTACACCTCACTTAAATAGGTACTTTTTTATACCACTTATGTGGCAGACAAGCACGCGGCCCACCAAAGTGGTTATTATGGCCTATGGACGTTTGCAACACCAGGGCGTCACATTCGTGCTGCTAACCATATAGAGAAGAGGGTGGAAAGTGAAAGGGGAGAGGGAAGAAGGTTAAGACAACCTCTGTGCTATCAGTGCAGAAGACAAAGAAGATTCCCATTGACAACACAAAACCTCTCTAATGAGCTCTGGCTACCCTACTCATCACCGGAAACATAATACGAGGATTACCCGAAGTATTCTGTAGGGCAGAGGTACAACATTTTTGTGAATAATACATTGTTTGTCCTTTTTATGTGATATTCTAGTAAACTATCTGTACTGTACCTGTACCAATATACTGCAAATAATCATCTTTTCTCAGTACACCATAGTTAGTTCAATTTATCTCTTTTAATGAAGTCTAGTTACTTGGTTGTGATTTCTTCTCAAAACATGCCTTGAAATAAAATTGGTCGTCATAATTTCAATATCAAGTCACTTTCAATATGGAAGGGTATTATTTTTGCGACTATACCTGAAAAGAGCGTACTGCATAAAAGCGTTAACCAAGCGCTAACGTTGCATAACCTAATTATCTGACATTTTAACGCTTTAGCTGGTTTCTGACTACGCGGAAAATTTGCACTAAATTTTTTGTTCCAAAAAATATAAAAGCACCTCTTTTGTGCAGTTTAATAGGGAACGTAAATTACGTTTCCGCTGAAATCAAGTAGAAAATTTTCCTCTATTTAAAATATTCTGCTCTTCTAGTGAATGTTTTTGTAGTATATTCATACCTGAATCTATCTGATGGAGGGTAGGTGGAATTCATATTACGTCAACTATAAGTAGTTAGGGTTATGGTTGTCTGTAATATCTCTTTCTCTACGTAAGCCTAGAGAAGGAGATATTAAAGAGAACGATAACCTTTTATCTCTTCGAGATGCTAGCATTTCAAAACAACAACTTCTAGAAT
This sequence comes from Pelosia muscerda, assembly GCA_963691645.1. Classification (NCBI taxonomy): domain Eukaryota; kingdom Metazoa; phylum Arthropoda; class Insecta; order Lepidoptera; family Erebidae; genus Pelosia; species Pelosia muscerda. The sequence goes on along the minus strand of OY829102.1, from coordinate 20,019,244 downwards.
AATGTCATGTACAAATTTGGTACACAATTAGACCTGTAGTTTGGAAGTACGAAATGAAAAGACTGAAATCGAGTCTTTTTATTTTGTTTCGTAGTTACTATAAAGTCCTATACAGTACGTAGCCTATAATATTTTCGTTTTAAATATAGTTGATAGTCACGTCGAAGGAAATAATTGATCTTTATATTTATGACGCACAGACTCGTGCAAATTTGAAGTCAATAAGAATACCTAAAAATCGTTTTCCATATAAAAAAGCATTATAACAAATGTGTATTCGACTGTACCATGATCGCTAACTAGCACCTGTGCCTACATTCAGAATGCATAAATAGATTGACACGACCTTTGTTGTGTGTGTGTGTGTGTGTGTGTGTGTGTGTGTGTGTGTATCGGATCACTTGAAAATATAATTTTACATGAAAAAAAAATCGATTTCCTGCTAATAATGAAATGAAAATTGGGGAGAATGATAGGTTATTAATGGATACTTGGGCAAAGATACGCAGGGTACTCATTAGTAGTAGCTGACTCATCATGGGGGACTGATTAGAGAGGCAACACGGCAGCCTCTCGTACCCGCTAATGCAGGTCATCACCGAGCACAGGAGATTTGTGGATTACCTTACCTTCGGTGATGACCTACCCGAGAGCTAGATGAGGATATCGTGGTCCTCACATGGTGCGAGGGAAATGCTACCTACTATTTTACATCCGGCAGCCAAAGACCCGAAGATGGCGTGTGTTTTAGTCGGTTCGATTCCGACAGAACCACTATCATCGGCTCTGGTGAGATTAATATCCATGGGGGTTTTGCCCACAGATAAACATGGAAAAGAAGTTTATGAATGAACGAATTCACTCATTCCTGAAAATCCGACGGTATATAGATTGTAGTTTAGAACTATTTAATAATGTAATATCTAAATATACTTTCAGTTCTATTTCCGTATTAGTCTAGTAATATTACATTATAAATATCACATACAATCTGACAGCCTCTGTGGCGTGGCGGTAGTGAACGCGACTGATACGCAGGACGCGCGGGTTCGATCCCTGATCGGTGCAAATATTTGTATGCATAAACATGGCTAATTGCACTGGTCTGGTCGTGCTTCGAAGAGCACGTTAAGCTGTCAATCCCGGTTGCCATACAAACATATATGGCAGTCGTTACGGGTAGTTGGAGCCCTCAAAAGTTCGGATTATTCTCATTAGTTCCACCAACAATTAGCTCCATGGAAAACTACAGAACTTCGATATGGCCAATGAAACTACACAAACAATCACAATATTTCGATGTGCAATGAAGTCAGTTAAAATCGATGTAATGGCGGTAGGTATTGTATCTAATAGCCATTGATAAAATAAAAAGGTCAACCCTTTCTATAGAGTTAGGCACGCACGTACTAAGCGAACTCAGTCATCTGAAAGACGTTGCCATTTTGTTTTTATCAATTGTTTTTTTATAGATAATTTAGTTTTTATGTGGTATATTTTTACATTTGAATTAGCTTCCACTCGCATGTCACCAAATTCTTTTTATATTTGACTTCACCTCGCCTCGCCTCGAGGCAAAGTCTCAGGAAAGAGGGTCACCATTACAAACACGTACAGTATTACAATGGTGGCGCTCTGCTTGACTACAATATTAAATACAATATAATGTCTATGTATTTCCCTTAAAACGTTAAATTTAACAAGCTAGAATGAGGAGATTTGTTGCGCTCTTGGGAGATAAACTCATTAGCTAATAAGGCCCAGCTGGTTGGAGATCCTTCTAATCTCTCTCATGAATCAGGGTTAATTGGTCGCCACGTATATTAAACTGACCATATTGTACCCTTTGCAATTAACCTTGATTTTATCTATGAAATTTTTTATTAGTAATTTGTTATATAAATATTGGTAAAATAAAGGAAGATCATAAAATAAACATTACAAAACCATCAAATATTTATTTTGTAGTTGCAACATTGCCACCCCATAACTCTACAGAGTGTAATATATGCTTATGAGTGACGTCACAACACGTAAACTGATATCAGTGCGTGAGGTCACATTGTGTTGTCCTCGAGAATATTTCGAAATAGATTTGGGATTGCCAACCATTGTAACGAATGATAAAAAAGTTTTATTGTATTTTTTACACGTCATTTATTAGCAACGGTGAAAGTACGTTTATCATCTAAATGGCGAATTAAAACGAATCGTAACAAAGTAATGGGTACAATTTTCTTTTGATGTACCCCATAAAGAATATTGAATATTGTTATTATAGTACTTTCCTAGCTGTTATCGTAATTGATTACCCGTGAACGTTAAGTACCAACCTCTTATTTGAGGTAGTGTACATTAGATTTTATGAAAATCATAAAATAAATATTTTTATATTTTTGGATTATATTATTGCAAGAAATGCACGAATATGGCTTATTAAAATTATGCTAATTTTAACTAATTATATCGCGACTTATTTCGTGCAACTATGAACAGCCGTGCACGTATAAATGTGGCGATTTTAAGTATCATAACTTGGTATTCGTCCTTGTCAAACTGAAGGCCACCACTTTAAAGGAGCATCTTCAATGATAATATAATATTTAATTTATGAACTTAACTATAGCTAAATACGTATTATGATACATTGTATAGTGGGTAGCAACCCTATCCACATTTATCCCTTAATCGTATAACTCGCGAATTCCTCTCCATCGATCACTGCCAAAAATTGATGGACGAGCCCAAACACACTCCCAGATTGATACTGTTCCGACCAGTGACGTCATGTTCCACGCACTTGTGTATCATTTGAATTCGGAGCTAAGCGGATAAACAACAACCTGTAGATATTAGTTTTCAAAAGTATGACGTTATTCATGACTTGCACCTGTGTCTTAATACTCGTGTGTAAAGAACACCGGCCAAATTTCCATAGGCGCTGGACTTGACCGTCATTTTCCGTGTACAGGCACAAACTATAGTTAGATTAGTTTATTTTCATGTAGTAAACACCATCACAAGTGAAAAAATTGTATAAGAGGCCAAGATACTTTTATTTTATTAAATACTAAAAATATCTTGATGATAGAATAACAATAAGACGATATAAAGATAGATTAACTTCAGTTTTTTAGAGATCTTCTACTTTATATTTACGTTATAAACAAAACAAAGTGGTGAGGTAAAATAATAGATAATATTATGAGAAAAAAACATTTTATTCGTACAGGTACAATAAAAAAGTATATTGGTATTACGTAAATTATATACTTGCTATTATTGATGAATTCCACTCGCAGATCATTGAAATCACTCTTGTTCCCAACTCAAAGACATGATGGTGGCGAATTGAGTTAATGCGAATATTGCAATTAACACAAAGCAATAGTAGGACTGCTTGTGTCGTCGGCATTGTGATTCCTCACAATACAACGATAAGAATCACAAGCAAAATCGGTGTCCAAGAAACGAAAGCACAGAATAATCGTAATAAACGGTAGGAGGTATCGTCAATCCATATAACAAAGCAAGCTAAAATCGAAAATAAATAAAAAACACAATTTGAAGTAAACTGGAATTAGCTGAACAGTGCCTGTCAACTGCTGTCAACATAGCCAAAGTGTCAACAGTAGCACCACTCCGTAAATGACGTTCCATTTTACGAATTAGTGTTAAACTCTTATAACTACAAATTATTATTTTATGAAAATAATAATTTGATATAACTAGCTATGATTCATTTGTTGTTTGTTTCACATAATTCATAAATCAAATAACAACAAATAACGAAAAAAAACTTACGAGTAATAATCATAAATAATAAATTGATTTTTCATTCATTTTATCAGTCAAAGAATCAAAGAATCAAAGAATCAATTTCATTTATTCAGTTTAGGCACATAAAGAGCACTTATGAATGTCAAAGTTTTACAATAATTATGTACCTACATTTGTCAAAAATATTATAATTCATAATAAATTAGGATACTTAGTAAATAAATCATTAGAAAATGATTCTTTCGCTGGTTCGGTAGTTAAATCTCCTGAGAAGAGACCAGCAAGAAACTCAGGTAGATTATCGTTATTCTTTTTAATATTTAGTTGTTTATTTATAATAACTGGGTGCAAGAGCAAGAGATTTATGCCCACGCATTTTTATCATCAAGATAATCGTCTACTTTATAATAGCTTTTTTTAGTTAAAAATTTTTTCAATTCTATTTTAAACTTATCAAGTGGCAGGTCAGCCAAATCCTGAGGAATTTTATTATATATTTTTATACATTTGCCCACAAACGAATTACTGACTTTATGAAGCCTTAGTTTCGGTATCGCCAGTTTATTTTTATTTCGCGTATTCAAGTTGTGAAAGTCTGATTTTTTTTGGAAGAGGTCTAGGTTCTTCCTTACATATAAGGCGTTGTCGTAAATATATTGTGAGGCAACTGTTAAAATATTAATTTCTTTAAACAGTTCTTTCAGCGAGTCACGGGGTCCGAGGCAATAGATTGCAGACTTGAAACGTCACTAGGTGCGTTCTGAAGCTATATCAACTTGATAATTTGCAAATAAATGTAATAAAAGTAACACTATTTTTTAACTATTATATTTTTTCCTGCCTTTTTAATGAGATATTAATTGCTGTTTTTATAACCCGGAAAAATGACGGATTTTCTTATAAATATGGTATATCTGTACCTGCTCAGGTCCATTTTAGCCGATGTTCTTTAATTCACATAATTGAAGTGGAATTTTAATTACGTTCACAATTAAACCTTTAGCTGTCCTTTCCTACATTTAAGCTGAGCACAATATGTTGTCTTACATATACAGCTTAGATGCTACCCGCACACGGCGAAGAATATATTTCATCAAGAAACAAACGGTTCGGTGAGTCTTTCCTCTGCCGCACCATTAAGTCATGGAATTCCTTACCGGCTAACGTGTTTCCTTATTGGTACAGACCGGAGTCCTTTAAGTGGGCCATGACCAAGCAACTGATAAGGTCTTCAAGCCACCATTGTAACATTGTACGTGTTTGTAATGGTGACCCTTTTATTTTGAGACTTTGCCTTTAGCTTACCATCAGGCGAGGTAAAGACAAATTGTTAATCATATATGAAAAACATGGACACTAACGGTAGGGTTAGTCGGCCAATTAAAAGTCACACAGCAAACCAAGAAGCAAGCTAAGTTTAGAATCTCTTTGAAGAATAATATGCTAATGAGGTCACCTAAAAATGAACCGAAGTTACCCACATAACTCTCAGAATAAGCAGACTGAAGTAGCGATGGGCTGGCCACATTTGTCGAAAAGAATAAAACAACTAATCATAAAATAATTAAATTAGACCCAAAGACAAGAAATCCACATTTTTTTAAATACATTCTAAGCCCAATCTTGAAAGCGGTTAAGTTTGGAGGTTTTTTTTTAATTTAGGATACGTCAATTTGTCTTCACCCCTCTTGATGGTAAGATTTTCAAGGTAAAAGTTGTCAGAAATGGTGGGAACTACCACCTCTTAACGTTGTTTGCAGGACTTACTATGTAACTATGTATAAGCTAAATAAAGAAATTATAGTGAAGACGAATAAGAAGTGTCTTAACTAATCTAGTATATTTATAAGTATATTATCCTTGAAGAAATAATTAGCTGTAGAGATTAAGGAGTTCATTAACTATATGGAGCATGTCAGTAAGTCGGTACTGACTGACGCTTCAGCTCCTCGCGCCTCTGCTGATGGTTCCAATGCTCATTTCCGTGAATAAATGATGTCATTCAGCACAATTTGCATTTTGTTGCCTACCGAATGTTAATCGATTCCATGATTGAGTACGCATTACGTCGTTACACCAGAAGAAGGGTTTAATAGCAGAAATAAATCTGTTTAAAATTCAGTTTCCATCTGTGAAAATGAAATGAAATGTCAAAACGATGATTCTTCATACAATTTTTAAGAAACAATATTGATTGTTGTTAGCATTAGATTGAGGATTAATGCAGAAAATAATGGTAATTGAAGATTTAACCCTATCTTCACTGTATACGTGATCTTTTTTGACATTTGATTTGAATCTCGAATAGATTTTATTAATAGGATTGACCTTTACGCGAAGGTCGATTCGACAAAGGTCAAGGGTAAAAAAAGAAATAGCCTAAGGATGGTAATTCATTTTATATTTAAGTTCGTAATTCGTATCAAAAAAAGTAAAGATCAACTTAGAACTAGTATGTCACCTATGGAATTATCACATTCTCTGAGTCTATTCCCAACTCATTTGCAGTCGGCATTTTTGTCTTATAAAGATGCGGCTGAACTTCGATATTTTCCGTGAAGTGACTGCCATCACACCTCCACAACCAAACTGGCGATATCGAAGTTCTGTAGTTAGGTTAGTCGAGCTTTTGTGGGTTTCAACTACCCGTAACGACTGCCATAGATGTTCGTGTGGACACTGGGACCGACGGCCAGACTAGTGCAAATAGCCATGTTCATGTATACAAATATTTGCACTGAACGGAGATCGAACCCGCGCCTTCTGCATAGCAGTCGCGTTTACTACCGCCATGGCACAGAGGCTGTGGAATTTGGTTAGATATTCCATTTAAATGAAATCTAGATTATATTGCCTAGTCCCAGTTCACTCAAAGTAATTCTAATTTAAATGGCTTAAGCCCTCTGTTCATGTTTCCTTTGTTATTACTTTGATGAAGTAAATTATCGTGATAGACAGGCCTCTAAGCCCTATATAGTATGCATTTCAGGTTCAATAATAATCTGTGATACATTAGAGCATTAGGCTAAATGTAGCAAGTTGTGTGAAAATACGAATACGAATTGAGATGAATGAGATTTAATAAAAAGCTCTAATGACCTTTTGACGTGGAAGTACCTGATTTCATACGAGGAGCTTCGTGTACAAAGTGTAATATTGATAATATATCTTAAAATATTAGTTCACACTAATATTAGTTCACACTTGTGTTTTTTATTCACTTTTTTCTGGTCAAATTACCAGACAGTCTATTCCTCACCCTTCTGATCATCCACTTTCATACCTAACGCTTACAAAATTCAAAACACAACAGTGACGCTTTATTTTGCAAGATTCATTTGTTTACCTACATAAAGAATGAAGGCTTGCTTTATTAGGGCCGTTCCAATGTTACATTAATCATATAATTGTCTATTTATCTAAACAGCGTCGTTAACTCGTGCATAAAAGTTTTCATTAACAATTGTTTTTGTTACAAGTGTTGAAAGGTTAAGGTACAGTCAGCAAGAGAACGATCTTGACAAGAAAAATGCTCAAAAAGATCTTAATACCAAGGTGTTAGGATATTTTGGAGTGTTTGGCTAGTTAAGATCGATTTGATGCTGACTGTACTGTGAAAGAAAGTGCGTTGTTTATACTCGGTGTTAATTGAAGACTACTTTGTAGTCCGTGGCCCGTGACACCTTTTGTAAACGCTTGAAAGTGAATTAAAGGTAACCATTCATTTAAATTGTTGTTAATCTTTTGTACTGGAAAACTGTCTCGTAAATTAATTTGCAGTTTTAAAAGAACGATGTTCATCTACAACTTGTCAGACAAAGATAAACATAACATAAACTCACGCCTATATCCCCGAAGGGGTAGGTAGAGGTACTAGGTGCTAGGTAGGTAGACACTTAATAAACCTGCGATAAATACACACATAACTTCGAAAAGCATCGAAAAGTAATTAGTGTGTGCCATGGTAAAACTTGGGATCAAACCCGAGACCTCATCTCAGCAGTCCATTACACATACCACTAGGCTACCGCGGTCGATTACGATTTACCGGGTATTCAACCGTTTACGATTGACAAAAATTAAATGGTAATTTTCCCATTGATACTTTTGAGCGTGTTTATCTTTACGATTACTTTTACCACAGCCCCTTTAGATAAATCAACTCACGAAAAAAGTAATAAAATACTACATTGTTGTAATTACGGAGTCACTTAGGGTAATAAGTTTAATGAAATGACAGAAGTCGTCACGCCCGCTGACAATTTTATTCATATTTTCATGCCAGTATGAAATAATTGGTCAATGCCTCTGGGGGTTTTATTAATTAGACGTACTAATGTGTGCGTGTTCGCATGAATGTTCATTCGTAACTTCGTCAATAATAAGCACTTCATATTTCTTTCTAAACAAAGGATGTATGTGTAAAACTGATTTACATTATACTCACACCTCTATCCGCCCAGAGCTGTCAGAGAAAGATTTAGTAATCTGGCTCACCAGGTCTGCACAAAACCTTCTGCAGAATATGCAAATATTAAATGGCACTGCTGTCCAGTGTGAGTCTTTTGCGAAAATTTCTCGCAGAACCGGGTCGGGTCAGATTTTAACAAATTTTTGAAAATGAGGAGGTTACTTGACCTCAACCTTCGTGGAGTGGCGGTAGTGAACACGACTGCTACGCAGGAGGCGTGGGTTCGATTCGCGCTTAGTGCAAATATTTGTGTGCATGAATATGAATATTGGCATTGGTCTGGGTGTTTCTATACAGTATAATATGTATGTACTTATGTACAAATAAGTATCTAAGTATGTTTAACCGCATCCTAGAACCCATAACACAAGCTAGTTAAACTATGCTTACTATGGGTCTAGGTGTCGTTGTGTGAATTGTCCTAGAATATTTACTTTTTATACCACTTAGGTGGTAGATAAGCACACAGTCCATCTGATGGCCACTAGTTACTACGGCCGACGGATATTTGCAACTACAAGGGCTACCCCTTCATATCATCACTTGGCAATATCTACTGACAACAGCGAGAAACATGTGCTTTCTCGCACTGCACATATAACTTCAAATCATCTTGCGACGCGACTACCGTGTACTATATAAAAATAAAGTTTACTAGTCCTCTAAGTTACAAAACTTTGAATGCAAGCTTTCGCCTCCATTAAGTAGGGCACAGATGTTTGTGGTGCGCGCCGTTCGTTAAATTTTACTGAAAGGTACTGCACGTGGGCCTGCGCGCCTGGGGACGTGCACTACCTTTTTCAGTAAATGTTGATGAACGGCATAATAAAAGTCTCGTGGCGTGAGACACGGATCGCGATAGAAACAAACTGATCCTTTTTGATCAATATATTTCTGTTTGTACTGTGCATCATAGGATGTGCCCTTCTTTTGATGTCATGATAACGTTTTATTAGTGTGCAATGAAGGTGATTCCATTATATTATATTTATAAGGTCCCAGTAAAAACGTTTAATAATCTTTACATTTTATAAAAATAGCTATAAAAGGCTGTAATTTTTTTAATTCTAAATATAACTTTATAATTTTAGAAAAAAAAAATACACTCCGGCATAATATATGTGACAATAGTCGGTATAACTTCAAAAATTTGTCACATGTATTTTCATTATAAAGATATTTAATTATCTATTAAATGATTAAACGATTTCAATTTAAATATATTTTGATAACAAACACATTAGGCTTCTCAAATGAAACTTTGTAATTAGAAATGAGGAGATCCCTAGACGAACGAAAGTTGCTGGCATAGCCCACTGGGTTAGCAAGCTATGTGGCAGTGGGCGTAGCACGTAGCAAGATGAACACATGGCCGATGGAGGCATGGTGATCGACGAACGACATAATCAGAGTCACGGGTTCCCCTTGGGTGCAGACCACCACAAACAGGTCGGATTGGAGGTCAATGGGGGAGGCTTTATGTAAAATAGTGGACATCCTATGGCTAAAATGATGATGAATTAGACTAAGTAGACTTGTTTGTAAATAGATCAACAAAAAGCAGCCACTCTTCCGTGAAAAGACATGATTAATGTTTAATGTCTTCTGTGAGCCCCTCAGGAAAAGTACCTGACTCGGATCTTAGAGGAATTTCATGAAATCGTTTAAAATATAAGTAGAACAACTGAGACAATTAATGATTGTCTTCATTGTCCCTCAGTTTTCCATTAATAACAATCAGTGACGCGTTTGCGACGCGCTGTCCGGAGACGTCGAGGGTCTGTCAGACTGCTGCTGATCATCGTTTGTTCCTGTCGCAAACACGCAGCATCTAATCGTCATTAATTTTCCATACGTTGATCCAGAGCTTTTTGGATATCGTTTTTGCATTTCCGTGATAAATCTTAATGTATTACGAGGGAGAAAATGTTGAATACATGCTCTACATATTTATCATAATGGACTTAATGTTGTTTTTTAAAATTTTACAAGAATACCCTGCAGAATATATGTAACGCTCTATCGAGTTCACAGAATTAAACGTATTTTACACACAACAAGCATTTAATTATCTCAATTCTGCAGCTCACTATAATCTTATCTAATCAATATTTATAATCACTACATCGGGTACAGTTATTATAGCAGTGCGGTGCAGGTGTGTGTTCGATCGCCGTTTAGTAGTTTTGCACTGGTCTGGTCGTGACTAGGAGAGCACGTTAATCCATCGTTCCCGGATGCCACACGAACCTCTATGGCAGTCGTTACGGGTAGTTGGAGCCCTAAAAAGTCCGACTAGTCTAACGCCAATTTGGTTGTGGAGGTCCGATGGCAGTCGCTTCACTAAAAATATAAAAGTTCAGCCGCATTTTATTTAAACTAAACGCCTACTGAGTTGAGAGTAGGCTCAGTTGTATTGTTCTGTACACATATCCGTGCTCAAACACATAATTTTCAACCTCGGGTGAAAAGAATAACATAGACGGAACGCATAGAACTACTAGGTACTACTACTAAAGTAGTGCTATATCGCTCGCACTCTGTCTTCGTCATTTCGCGCGAGTGTGAGCGAAATGGTACCACTATAGTATCACTTTACTCGCTAATTCTGTGCGTTGTCTATGTTATCCTTCGTCTGAATTTTCTACAACCCTTGGTCAGGGACAGGCAATTTCTCATATTCAAATTTATTTGATTTATGTACAACTGAACAACTATTATTTCCGATTTTCCGTAACAGCTGGCATCGTGCCACTGATGGGGCGAGATAACTATCCCGTTTTTAGCTTTTCTTTCGAAGTGAAATATAAATGAGCATTGAGAAACCTTTGGTAGAGGAAGGTCTTAAGGATGCATTTGACGACTTGTTAATGACTGCAATCTTAGCATACTTTTTACTCTAACTACTGGTCTACCTTCAGGAGTTTCCACTACCTAAAATTTAAAGAAACCGGGACTGTGCAGATAAGATAGTGCCTTATATAATACATACTAATATATATAATATATACGTAATAATCATAATCATTATCGATATATATTTCCGAATACAGGTACAAAATACCAATTAGAATATATATTATGTTTAAAGTTGCTCATTTCGCATTCCACAAAAAGGCATGTGAATTGAAAATTTAATTTCGTATAATAAATATGATAACGTCAACGTCCAGAAATAATGTCTCATTCAATAAATTCTTCAAAATAATTGTAGTTTTTTTTACTTTGATCACAAACTGTCTATATAAAATAATTATAATTACCGGTTGGAGCTGTGCAACAACTGGTATTAAATAAATAAATCATGAAAGTTATCATTTCCGTGTCACCAGCACGCGCTTCGGGCTCACTTCACAGCGAGTGCGTCAGCCAATCAAATGCTAATTAACGACCTGCAACGGACCAATGAACCATTTTCCAACGGAACGCCTGCACTTTGTCTGTATCATACACTGTATCATTTTAAAGCTGACAATGCATCCATGACAATGCAATCAAATGAATGCAATATAATTATGTTTCTGATTACTCAGTATACACTGCCTAGTGTATTTTGTATGATATACCTACCTATGAAATTATTTTACTTTCGAATCGACGACATTTTTGGGTTGCCATCGTGGTGTAGTTATTAGCTTCGTGGCTGGACACGGGGTCCGAGCATAGGCCTCGCTCTTCGGGAAGGCTTACTAGGCAATGAATAGAAGTACTTTTAAGTAGTTTTGCTTTCAGTAAGTAGTAAGAAAAAGTTTCGCTTTTTGAATGTATCTACTTAGTAAATAAACTTTAATTTGTCAAAAAGATACAGTTTTGTTAAAATACTTGCACTATTTAAGTCTGCCTTGTACAAATAATTACAAACTCTACAAAACAATAAAAATAAGGTAATACTGTAAATCTAGATGGCATAAGATACCAGTACACATTTTGTAGTGATACCGTCATGCTAGTTAATACTTATGTTTAATATTAATAAATTGTTATGAAATTTGAGGGTAGACTGTTTAAACTCGTTCACGGTCAATTTAAACTTGGAATATAATTAATATTCCCAACAATATTATTAAATAATGAGGTTCTGATGTTTCACTCATCAATCTTTCATAACGACGTAAGAGTTTATGAGAAAGATGAAAGCTGCTAATCGAAGTTCAATTTTAGCGACAGCGGCACGTCAACACATTATAATAAATATATCCTATCAGCGAAACTGGGCATAAAGTATAAATAAAAAATTAATAGGTAGGGTAATCTACACTTCTTCACTAATATTATAAAGAGGAAATATTTGTTTTTTTGTTTGTTTGTGTGTAACGAATATGTTCCGAAACTACCGGACCGATTTCGATAATTCTTTATCCTATAATAAGCTACAATATCTAGAAGTAATCACTATTATCATCACGCTACCATCCAAGAGAGCGGAGCGATTACCGTAAATCTCAAATGTATCTAGTTAGATTTCTAAACATTGACGCTAATATCGCTATTTCCGTTGTCATGACAGCAAGGAGCAGTATTATAGAGAGGCACGTAGGGAATCTAGTAGACTCGTACAACGCGATAATCGACAACGCCGTTGCGTTCAGCTTGCCGACTCCCACGTTGTTACAGCCTGCACTGCTACAGAATTGCGTTTGGTGTGCTAAAGCTTTTATAGTTACTGAACTTGATACTTTACATTTTAGCTGTAGATGTACTATTTTGCATAGAAACTGTATAATTTTGAAGAAAGCACATGACATCCTTTTAAAATCACTCTGCAACTTCCGTTTTTGCATTTAACCCTAACTTAATATGGAAGGTTCTTGATTACCTCAATGTTATACGTGATTTCCCAAAGATCCAACAGCAATCTATTCACGCAATTAAAGTAGAAAGGTTTACAACCGGCAGCGATCTCTATACGGTTGTAAAAGATAAAATACTGTAATTTGGCAATTGGAAAAGAATGTACGAGAGTTTTTATTGCATGCGTGCCGTCAGAACGCACTTTGCGAGGAAGGGATTGAATAAACTCGTAAACATACATTCAGAACTCTGTAAGTGCTCAGCTTTGACCCTCACAATATTAAAATATTTCATTCTGCCTTACGTAAAAGCTATTGCAATCGAATGGGTACTTTTTCATAGACTGTATTTTATATGTGATGGATATAGAATAGCAATACGGAATATAAAATTAAATTTCAGTTATATGCAATAATTTTAAGAAGATAAAAATAGCCTGATGGATGGATATGACGGAATCTGCCGTCTTAATGAGCTGTCCGACTGGGGAAGTACCTCCGCCCTACAGAATACCGCGGTGAATGATAACATTGTAATGTATTTCCGGCGGTGAAAAAGGTAGTCGCTGGGTAGACCGAAAAACCCTTTGTTGACTTCTGCATTGACAGCACTGAGATTCATTTAACTTTTTCCCTCCCCCCTCCCCATTCACCCTATTCTCTATATGGTCGGCAGCACGAATGTGACGCCTCTCGTGTTGCAAACGTCCATCAGCCACGGTGACCACTTTCCATCAGGTGGGTACTTGTCTGCTACTTAAGTGGTATAAAATAGTTCTGTGTGGGAAATTCTCTGAGCACATCGTTATTTTGCATGACGTGATTGGTTTCTAACTATCGACACAAAACGAAGAAGTGTGATACATTTTACGAGTGTGTGCATGTGTGTCTGTCTCTGGTATTGTAGTTACTGAACAAATGAACCGATATTGATTTCGTATTTTATTAGGTAAGTATTAGGGTAATTTCACCGACCGCATTTTTAGAGTTTCTTCGCATGAAATCACTATGTAAAACGTTTATCTATGACCACTCTATTTTTTTTCATGTAATACGAACACTAGCTTATATGAAGTCACTACTGAAAATACATTTCTCTTAAACATAAAATTTAAAAAAAATTAAAATATGCTAGATTCCAATAACGGTGGCGTGTCCGCGATGCACCTTTAAGCGCATTTACCTCTTTAAGTCCGCTATGATTGCAAATTTAGTACTTAAATTAAGATTATTATGTTAATTAATATATGAAGCAACCATATTTACTGCTTTCATTACTTCTATTATAACGCAGACATCGTGACAATGTCGATAAGGAACGTCCGCGCCTAAAGTGCAATTTCGGTGTGTTTTTTTTAAACCCTTATACAACGTATACACGTCAATTTAAACGATCTATCTTCTTACGCACGCGGAGTTCCAGTCATGCTCTTGCGTTTACGCAGTAATGGCATGTCCGATTCTGCCCAGTTTTCCCGCTAATACGTAAGTACCTTCTTATTTCTAAGAGGGAGTACGAAATTTTACAATCACGGTGGGTTACTGTATGAATGAATATTTGGTTTTAACATTACGATTTGCGAGTATGTTGTGTGTTGTTAGGTACCCTCAGCAATCATACATTTCACGTGATGAATGCATCACTGAGTTTTGTTTAATTTCATTTTTTCTTGATGTTTCTAACTTCGGTGGTGCAATATCGGTGGTTTCGGTGGTAGATTTATTGCCACCTATATTGCATCAATACTAAAATGGCTATGAGTTTCCATATCTTTGGTAAGATATTTACTCACAAGGTAATAAATAATAAAATTACTCATTTTTTTGTTATAATTAACGTATTTACTATTACTACTGAGAGTGGGGCAATATGGGTATGGGAGGCGTAACCGAAGGGGTTGGAGGCTGGCCGACTTTCTTGAGAAAGAGCGACTCTTTATGATGAACTCTTTCTTCAAAAACCGCCCCACAGGAAATGGACCTGGATGGGCCCCGGTGGTCGTACCAAAAATGAGATTGACTTCATCATGACGACGCATAGACGGATATTCAATGATGTCTCAGTGATCCATGGGGTGAAAACCGGAAGTGATCACCTAATGGTTAGAGGCACATTGAATATTAATGTTAAACTGGAGAGATCCCGTCTGATGAGGTCTACGCTCCGACCTAGAGCTTCCCATATACAGTACCCCGAGAGCTTTCAACTCGAACTTTCGAATCGCTTCTCTTGCCTAGAAGAATGCAGTACAGTGGACGAGATAAATAACAGGTTGGTTGAAGCTGTCCATTCAGTGGGCTCCAAATTCTTCAGGCCCCGTCTAAGAGATAGACCACAGAAGCTCACCGATCACACCCTCAAACTCATGGCCGAACGACGCTCTATGAGGCTGCAGTCTACCAATGACGCTGAAGCACATCGGCAGCTCAATAGACGTATCCAGCAGTCTTTCCGAGACGACATCCGTGCCTTTAATACTCAATGTATTAAAGAAACGATTGAGCATAAAAGGCTCCAAAGTGTTCGCAAGAGACTTGTCTATTGGGCAGAGCCAGTTGACAAAACTGAAGAAGAAGGACTGCAGTGTCGTGTCGACTAAGGGAGATGTTTTGAGGGGGATCGAGGGGTTTTATGGACAGCTTTATACCTCAGTCACTAAGCCTGCTACTGATACGGTTAAAAATCCAAGAGCCAAGCTAACCCGACACTACACCGAGGATATCCCGGACATCAGCCTGTACGAGATTAGGGTGGCCCTCAAGCAGCTTAAAAATAACAAGGCACCAGGAGAAGACGTAATCACTTCGGAACTTCTGAAAGCGGGTGGAACACCGATACTTAAAGTCCTTCAGAAGCTCTTCAACTCCGTCTTATTCGAAGGTACTACGCCGGAAGCATGGAACAGAAGCGTAGAAGTCTTGTTCTTCAAGAAAGGTGACAAAGCCTCTCTTAAGAACTACAGACCCATCTCGCTTCTGAGCCATGTTTATAAGCTGTTTTCGAGGGTTATCACGAATCGTCTCGAACGCAGGTTTGATGACTTCCAGCCGCCCGAACAAGCCGGTTTCCGAAAAGGTTATAGTACCGTAGACCACATTCATACGCTGCGGCAAGTCATACAGAAGACTCAGGAGTATAACTTGCCACTAAGTATGTCTAGCGTTTGTGGACTACGAGAAAGCCTTTGATTCGATCGAGACATGGGCAGTGCTACAATCTCTCCAGCGGTGTCATATAGACTACCGGTACATCGAAGTGCTGAAGTGTTTGTATAAAAACGCCACTATGTCAGTCCGAGTACAAGATCAGAGCACAGCGGCGATACTGTTGCAGAGGGGAGTGAGATAAGGAGATGTAATATCCCCGAAGCTCTTCACCAATGCAATGGAGGATGCCTTTAAGCTACTGGAATGGAAAGGTCTTGGCATTAATGTTAATGGCGAATACATCACTCACCTTCGTTTTGCCGACGATATCGTGCTCAGGGCAGGATCGCTGGAGGATCTTAACACAATGCTCGACGACCTCAACCGAGTCTCTCAACAGGTGGGCCTCAAGATGAATATGGACAAGACCCAGGTTATGGCAAATGCTCATATTCTAAGGCCCTCCCCAGTGTCAGTTGAAGGCTCGACCCTCGAAGTTGTAGACAAGTACGTCTACCTTGGACAGATGGTCCGATTAGACGGATCAAACTTCGAGGCGGAGGTCAATCGTCGAATCCAACTCGGCTGGGCAGCGTTTGGGAAGTTACACAGCGTCTTCTCGTCCAAAATACCTCAGTGCTTAAAGACAAAAGTCTTTAATCAGTGTGTGTTGCCCGTGATGACCTATGGCGCCGAGACGTGGACCCTCACTATGGGCCTCATAAAAAAGCCCAAGGTCGCACAGCGAGCTATGGAAAGGGCTATAATCTAGGCTAGGCTCGGAATCTCTCTGCTGGATCGAATCAGAAATGAGGAGATCCGCAGACGAACGAAAGTGTCGACATAGCCTACAGGGTTAGTAAGCTGAAGTGGCAGTGGGCGGGGCACGTAGCAAGAAGAACAGATGGCCATTGAAGCCGAAAGGTTCTTGAATGGAGACCGCGTACCGGTAGACGAAGCGTGGGACGGCCTCCTGTGAGATGGACGGACGACAAAAGCAAAATTGTCTTTGGCAGCATGATGTAGCATCTGCATCATGCATCCAAGCCGTTAGTACATATTGTTTAGATAAATATATCACAATTTATAATTTCGGTGTGATCTTGCAATTTCGGTGGGTTGACAATTTCGGTGGTTGTTCTATTTTTATAACAAATGCAGTTATTTGTTTCCTTCTAAATATCTAGAATACTAATGTGTTCTAAAAGAACACCATTAAATTTTTTCATCGGTAAACCTATGATTGAAAAATACCACCGAAATTAGCAAAAAATGAGGCATGCGTGAAATTACCCATTAGGGAGTGATCTTAGCTGTGTTTGAAGAAAATCGGTCAAAGAGAACAGTCACAACAAAACAGCCAATTACATATTATTTTCGCGTCGCTTTCTTGTTGTAATTTTAACTACGAGTATAAACGTTTAGTGCGCTGTATCAAATAGTTGTTTAATAAATAAATAATGACGACTACAAAGTGCGTTGTTGCGAATTGCGAATGAATATAAAACAAATATGGCTCGAGGGCGCGGTTCGGTGTTGCCTATGTAAAAAAAAAGTTATCTTTGTTTCGTCCGAGGGCGCTTGTGTGGTACGGAACACATATTTTTCACAGCTCTCACAAAAATATTACTAGGTACAAGTGGAAGTGCCAACCAACACATCATCATTATCATCATTATCACAGATATAGGCAGTAGGCCTTCCCCATCCACCTCTAGTAAACACATACATAGCTCATAAAAATAAAATAGTAATAAATAAAGTGATTGATCGGAGTTCCACAAAAAAATCAAAGAAAATCATTCCTTTTACTGATTTATTGGCATTAATATAAAAGCGTAAAACATATTTACCAACGAAAATAACGTTATTGTGACTGAAATGTAATGATATTCTCGAAACGTTTGAAGTTCAACTTCAAACACGTTATAAGAGGGTGAATCTTTATATTCGGCGTATTCAATTTCTGTTGGCATTTTTATTTCTTGGAGATCTTCTAGAATTTTATTGATGATCTAAATGTGTCTACCAAAATATCCGTCTACTACACTAACATTGTGCTGCCAAACTTTGTATGCTCCTCCGAGACTTGGTGCGTGTACCATCACCACATTTGTAAGCTAGAAAAAATTCTGAGCCTCAAGTGAAATCTGACTTTGACTGTCACACAGTCAGTCACACAAATTCTGACCGTGTTATTGACTGGCTCCAAGCATTTGTGATGCGCGCAGCGGCTACACCCCGGTAAACCGAGTCGGCATGCGGGCTAAATCTGATTGAGGAGGCTTGTCAACTTGGTGGCAAGTTTATTACTTATCCCTCCCGCATAACACAAAGTCTGATTCGGTGAGGAAAGCATTCCACCGTAAATATGCAACAGGGCTTGGTGGACTCGGCGATCCAACAAGGCAAGGTGGCCTAGGGCGGCGGTATAAGGCGTACAGTTATCAACGGCATCATCCGACCTCTCATACAGTCGTAGCGTTCTCTCGTTCAGGTGGGGGAAGACGAGTGTGTGCACTTGCGCACCTCCAAATATCCTGCGCGTATGACCGCTTTCACCACTACCACCACCATGTGTGATTGACTGTGTGACTATGTGTGAAATATCGAATGTGTGCCATCTTGGCGTATTTGACGCGTCATAAACTTAGGCCGTGTGGTTTCGTATCATGAGTGACGGAGGATAGAGTGGTGAAGCTCTTCTTTTATTCTGAACTACAGGGGGCAAGCGGAAACAAGGCGGTCAACTTCTCCGTTATAAAGATGTTCAGATACGGCACATGAAAAGATGCATCATCGAACCTTCGAGAAGAGAGGGTTGGTAATACAACGCCCTGAATGGCTTATTCGAGTGCAAGTAGGCTAGTTCGAGTAGCAGCGGAGAGCGGAAAAAACGTCGTTGCTCTGAAGTTGGTTAAAAATCTTTGTTTAGCGGAAAAAAATGCATATTGTAACAACACACAACTCTATTCCAATAAGTGGTATTTTTACTACGAGATTTAAGCAATGGAAATTAGATAAACGTATACACGTGTGTGATGAATGAAGTCTATTTGACCACAAATAAAACAAAATTGCCAATTCTTAGGAAATCTAATTAGTAAATGTATCATCTTTTCAAGGAAATGAATTAATTCTCTGATTCTCTGAATTACACTCGTGAGTTTATGTTTTATTGATGGTTTCGATATAAAAAGTAGGTTTTTACGACTTTAGAATGTTTTCACTATTTGTGTCTAAATTAGAAAATACACAGAACTTGATATACCTACCTAAGTAAACACTGTGGGTAAATGCGAAAAATTGTATCAAGATATTGTATGTATGTGTTCGGATTAGCTTTTTTCCTTTCGACTCTCAAAATTCACCCATAACTTATATTCGAGACATGTTACCGAAAGTCCAATAAACATAATGTATGCAAATATAATAAAAAAGTAACTTGTAAAATCCGGTATTACTTGCTTAGTAATTTGATGGTAGTAGTGAGTGTAATGAGGCGCATTACAACCTCGCAACGTGCAGCCGCTGCAACGCAATATACATAGATGGTAAACGTTTCTACGAGATAACATACGTTGATCGCTTACTTCCGATGTCGTTTTTTTGTCGTCCGCATCATATCGATTTTGCTAGAAAAGTATTCAAAAAGTTCTCAATATAGAGGTAGGCACGATCTGTGTGCCTAACTCGGCCCGATTTGTTGGCCCAAAAAGGGTTCAAAATGCGTTATAAATGCGCAGTACCTTTTTTTGAGCTGACATATTATAGCCATTTCTAATTTTTTCTATTTATTCCCATTTTTAAATGATATTATCAAAATATATATTATTTTATACCACTGGGACTGAAGGGAAGGGGGGGGGGGGGCGAAGGTTAAAAGAGTCTCTGTGCCCTCAGTGCAGGAGATAAAGAAGGGTTTCTCGGTCTTCCGAAAAGACAAGCTTCAATAAAATTATGGGTAGTTTAATCTCGTCCAATTTATATGCATGTATTTTAATTTTATTTATTTATTACGTAGGCATTGTTGTAAGCATTTTAGTTATGGTCGAGACGCTCGTACCATAAAATGCGTATACCCATAACCTTTGTAGGATTGTGACTTTACTTATGGACATCCTTATTCATGAGCTGATGGTTGGTATTTTATTCTCACAAAGAATGATTCAACGTTACTGTCGTCTGAATATATTGCAAAGCAAAAATAGCCAGGCAACGTATACAATAGTCGTAATATGAGAATTTCACTGTAGAATTACATGAATTTGAAAGTTTTATAGTATCTTTTAATATGTATTTATTTAAGCAGGTTACTTAATAAATAAATAATAAATAAATCATATTTGAATGTTACCTATGGATGCATATATATTTTTAGTTTTTATGTCAAATATGATATCATCAAATTGGTCTATCATAATTCGCCTCTCCCATTTCTCCCGATCTTTCCCCTTTTACATTCAGTCTTTCCCAGCCACCTTTTTCAGGTGAATAGAGAAAAAGCATATAATATGACATAAGAAGTAAAAAAAATATAGGTATAATATGACACTGCCATGCTTTACAAAGAAATACCATAGACTAGTGCAATGCAAACGAAACTAAAGTACGGTGTTGCATAGGCTACCATGGGCTTAGATAACTCTACTAAATCATATCATCGGGCCTTATCCTCTGTGAATGCAGAACAGTTCTATAACTTAAATAACACTCACAAAATTATTAGTTCTTCAGAAACCACAGCACATCTATTCAGTAAGTTCTATTGATAAAATTGATCAACTAAAAGATTTGCGATTTTATTTGATAAATAAGGAATTTTGCGGAAAGAGGAAGGAGGTCGCCGATCCGTATTTACCAATTACAATGAAGCCGCACAAAACAATGGACTTACAAGTTGTAATAATCGATCAACGAAGTTTACCCATCCTGAAGAAGTTTCGTCATGGACGACTGACTGCCTTTGTTTGTGACCTGATTATCAGAATGAAGTCAGTTATTTGTACTGCTATTCATAATTCCTTCTAATAATAATAATAATAGCCTGGAGCCCTAACCACCGGTAGCTTGGTCCCTGTACCCGATGCCGGTGGGCTATTTTTTATATTTTTAAATATATTTATATATTGTTTTCTTTATGAATGCATTTAAAAATGTAATCAATATGTATTATAAATAAATAAAGGAAATAATAATAGTTTTACTAAATCCGTCTAATAGTCGCCAAGACGTTAATTGCTAGAGCTTGTTCGGCTAAGCATGTATTTTCCTTGCTATTTACACATAGCAAGGAATCGGGACAAAAAAAAATTCCAAATTTATTTAGCTGCAACACTTTCGGTTAGGAAGTTATTTTCGGCGTACCCATTTTCTTACAAAGTGCCCGATTGGCGGCAATAAGCTTGCCCCCTATTACGAGGGACCGAAAATCATAGTTGTCGAAATGTGGATGTTTAATACACCTCTGCCTACCCCTCAGGTACATTAAAGGAGACCAAAGAAGACCAATAAAGGTCTTCATCGTACGAATACAGGGTGTTCTTTGACTGTTAAGTTCATAAGCTTCCTGTGAATGGTTCCGACGAAGGAGAACGTACAAGATAGTGGTGCTCGTTATTCATTTCCCGGCAACATCTCCGAGAGCTTTTTATACAATTTTTCTTTTCAATTCTTGCTTTCAACACTTTTTGTCTGCACTATGAATCAAAAGATACACTAGGTGTCTTTTTCAATTTTATTTACTCCATCTCCCTGCCCTTGTCCCAATTAAGTGGCGTCAGTGCAACATGTTATTCTCCTCCACACGTTCCTGTCAGATGTCATTTCCTCAGTCACTCCCATCTTAGTCATATTTTCTTTCACACAATCCATCCATCTTTGGGAATAGGCTCAGAGAATGATAAATGATGATAGCACCTAAGAAATAATCGTAAACTTAAGTTAACTGCAACTGACGTCAACAAAATATAACTATGATATAGGTATATTGTAAATAACATTTATAATACACTATACAATTATACAATATTATACAATAATATATAAATATTTAACATTCGTACAGGTCAAAGTCAGTTAAGCTGCTATTTATATTTTCTACATGCAAATCTTCCACAATATCACGTGTGACGTTAATCTCACATAATTGAGATGTATTATATCTTCATTTTTTCATTTTACTTTCAACTCCAATGCACTCTTTCAATTATTATGGGAGGTAGGAAAATAATTGCGAGGGTCGGGCCGTAACATGAATAGATTTCTTATGAAAAACCGGGACCGCTCGCGAACTCGAAACTCGAGGTAAATAGGCGTAAGGAATGTTTACGTTACGGTGGCTCCTATATTAATGTAATATATAAATAGAAACTGTTATAAAATTACGAATATTCATTACGTTTAAAGAATCCTTCACGTTAATCAGACTGTACTTTATATTTCATTTATTTAAGCGGGGCGTGAAAAAGCATCTGATAAGGTCGTCAAGCTAAGCGCCATCATTGTAACACTCTACGTGTTTGTGTTAGTGACCGTCTTTATTGAGACTTTGCCTTCAGTTTACCATCAGGCGAGGTGAAGTCAAATTGACTTGCCATTTATAAAAAAAACTCTTTATTCAGACTTTGCCTTCATCTTACCACTAGACGAGGTGAAGGTAAATTGACATGTCTTTAAAAATACGATGATCGATGAAGAAGTACTTTAGGGGATATTCACTCACAAAAAAGATCACGTTTTTAGATTCTATTAATTTGTCTATTGTATTATTTGCTACCCTAATACCGTACAAGATAACTCATGACGGCCCACCGCCTCCTTTCTTCGCATCAAATAGTCAACGTATTGATGCTGCTATGTTGTGTAGACAGACAGAGATATTTTTCACAACTCAGCAGTCGTTTTCCAAGGTTTTCATCTCAATGAAAGTACCTTCGCTAGCCGCCACACTGAAGTAGATATACGTTATGTATAACATAAACTGCGTACACAATGTGGCATTCCTTGTAGCAAACCCGTGTACCGGGTAAGCCGCAGCTACGTGGATGGATGTCGGAGCACGTAGGCGGACGTTTCGTTTGTGCCACATTCCGTTTTCCATTGAATTAACACCAGAATTAACTAAATAGGACAGTGTTTTGTTTATTTTGTTGGATAGACTATGGTAGCGGTAATATATATTTTCAAATGCTTGCTACACTAAAGCCGTCACTTATAATATCACCAACTGCACTGGAAAGAAACGAACAGGTACCTAAAAAGAATCGATTGTTACGTAACACTGGTTCCGGGAATAAAAATTAAAATCAGTGGAATATATCAGTACTAAACGGATAAAACCGAGCTCTCGGGATTGCAACACGCGTCACAACACTAGCGTGTGGAACCCAAAACCACCATATAAGGTAACAGAGTGTTCCGAAAAATACATTTAATGAGTCATACTGTAATAGAACCAATCGGCGCGTGCCCGCAAGCGGACAAACGGCCGATGGCACATCACTGGCTGGGCGCGCGGGGGGTGCGCGGGAGACGGTGCTTGCACATCTGATTCGAGCGCCTCACCTCGCAGCGAAACGTTTTCAGTTCTTAAAGTCTAGTTAGAACCTAGGTACTATTGCTGAAACCTAAGTCGTCAGAGTAGTCATTATAGCCTGTGAAGTTTCGTGTTAAATATAAGCTGTGTTCCCAATATTAGGGAACTTCGTACCGGCTCAACTTCGTACCGGCTGAAATACCGGCTCAACTTCGTACCGGCTGGAATACCGGCTCAACTTAGTACCGGCTGAAATACCAGCATCGCACCGTACCGGCCCAACGTCGTACCGGCATCGATATCAGCGCAGCGACAACCCCGGCGGACCGGACTAGCGGCCGCGACGCCTGTTGCACTTCTAGGGAAGACCACATCACACTTGCACGGGACCAGCCCGGAACCCCAAGTTGAGTGAATTGCTCAGCCTTCCGCTAATAGTGACGTGTACTTGTACCCCAACCGACACTCGACTTAATCTAATTGTTTCTTATTGTATAATAAACCGGACCTACGGAATAAAGTGTTGTTCTTCATTCTTGACCTGTAGGGCCCCGTATCACGATTAGAAGTAGAAAACTTCTAATCGTGATACGGGGAACTCGTGAATCGTGAATAGATATGCAGAACCATTTCCATATTTTTATAACTGGTTGTCTGTCTGTGTCTGAAAAGCGGGTAGCCGCATCGGGTCCTTTCTTAGACAACATAACATAAACTCATGCCTATATACCCAAAGTGGTGGTAGGCAGAGGTGCTAGCACCCACATTTGGCCACTTTATGTTCAGGTCCCAATGTAATAGGTGGCGAGCCTATTGCCATTAACCGGGCACTTATAAACCTGCGATAAATACACACATAATTTCAAAAAGCATCGAAAAGTCATTTGTGTGTGCCATGGTAAAACCTGGGATCGAACCCGGGACCTCGTCTCAGCAGTCCAATAACCGTACCACTAGGCTACCGCAGTCTTAGACGATCTATTTAAATCTAAAAGGGAAAATAGCATACTAATATTGTGTGTTCAATGTGTACAGGTCCTTAATAGTCGAGATTTGTTTATTTCTCCATTCGGCGTATTTTCCCGTTACTCCCATTCTTCCTCGTCCTTATCAAACTATGAAGTAGCAACCTGCTTTGCATACGCAACATAAATATTGAGAAAAGAAAAACAACAAAGGATAAAAGATTCTACAGGAACAGTCCATGTGTATTTTGTTGACCACGATATAACTTCAAAAAGAAACAAAATAGAACCGAAGTCCACACGTCTAAAACTAATTCACACAATGATAATATGAACAACATATAACTTTGTAAGAAATGCTGAACACAAAGAAGCAATATGAAAATATTTGCATACGTTCTCAAAATAAACATACTTGTAAACTTCATTCTAATTTCCTTGTTGCCGAACTTACAATAACTTCTGTAGCATGTACCTCCCAATATTGGATGAGCTTTCAAATGTAATAACGAAACTCATAACCAACGAACTCCCGGAAGTATAATATATGCTGCCGTTCATGTTGTGATTGTGACAAATGGAGTTAGGCTTTGAATTACTTGCGTTGATGCAATTTTCTTTTGAGGTTATATTTTCGTACATTATCTCTTACAAATTTACATATTTTCAACAAATATTATACCAAGTTGCAAGTCAAATATGCTGATTCCGTGTTAGACAATAAAATAAGTATTTTTTTCGCAATTATGATAGTGAACTAAGTTCTTGGGTAGAACTTGAACTAAAACCAAGGCTTTTATGAGTCAAGGCGGAGTCTTGAGGCGTACGGTATATAATACAATCTATTTGTGGATTTATGACACAAAAGTGGCACTCAGCTTGACGGCCTCATCAGAAGTTTTTTCACGCCCCGCTCAGAGGCCTCGGGACCCTAGAAAGAAGGAAACACGTGATTTGGTAAGGAATTCCATCCAAGACTTGATGGTACAGCAAGAGAAAGACTCGCCGAAACACCCAATATTATAGTACCGAAAGTTCAAAATGTTTGTAATGGTAACCCTCTTACCTAAAACTTTGCCTTCAGCTTACCATCAGGCGAGGTGAAGTCAAATTGACGTGCCATAAATAATGAAAATATTGGAAATTTGATCATTAATATTATGAATTTCTGGATTAATGAATTTAAATTTTACCTCTCAAGAGCCACTAGGTCGGAAATTTTTATTCAATATCGAAAATCACCAATAAGTACTAAAATATTACAATTCCGAAAAATTACAAAAATCGAATTGCCTTCTCGTCTGCAAAGACTATATGCCTATCGATTTTAGCTGAAAGGATTAACTTTACCATGCACAAATTAAATTTTAACAGTATCATTGTTCATTCCACCAATTATTTTTACTGTTTTCAAATTTTGATCTGTATCATTTTTTACTTGCTCTACTTACTACACATTATTTCCAATAGGTAACTACATAGTACAGACCCTTCTTCACTTGTTTATTTTTAAACCCCGATGTAAAAACGGTGTTGTTTGACGTGTGTTTGAAGTTTGACGTGTCTATGTGTGTATGCTGCAACATTATAACTCCCAAACAGATGAATCGATTTCGATGTAATATTCTTTTGGTTGAATGGCGAATTTTTGTTGATGAGACGCCACAAAGTGGTAGATTACAAATTTTTTACAAGCCCTTAATATGAGGGTCAAACGAAAGCGCTTGACTAGCAGAATACGACACACAACATATTATCTTTCGGGAGACCTTGGATCATTTTAAAAACATTACCAGTTTTTGAAGAAATTTTGGTGTGGGGAGTGTTTTAAATTTTATATTTTCTTCTGTACCATGTTATCACACAAATCGTAACAAAAATTACTTATTTATTTATCCGTGCTCTAGTTGCATAATATTACCATTAAATCAGCTGAATACATATCTCATATAAACACAGACGGTAGTGACGTACAAATGAGAAAGAGAAGAAAAGTTTAAATGAGAATTCATTTAAACTTGTTAATTGCATCGATGTAATAATTAAAAATATAATAATTGATGCTCCACAATACCGCACGGCATCGGTACTCGCGGTAGGTCGGGTGCGTGCAACCGTTCTATTTAATAATATCGCATGACACTGCAACTGCAGCCATAATGTCCCCTACTATTTGCACGCATTTCATTTATCAGTTTTCTTCACTGTTTAATGTAATTTTAATAGCCTGGCATCCGTTATGTTCCGTATAATTTATGTTTTGATTTGCTTGACCTTTTGGCAAGGTTGTACCTAGCCGTGGTCATTAGCTGACTGAAGTTTGCACAGTTATGACTCTAAGGGAAGCGGGGAGACTGACATTTCTAATATGTGCAATGTTACGACACACTACACGGAATATTCTGGTTTTTCAAAGAGCTTCAATAAATTTCTAAAAAGTCAGCTTGTAACCACGACTTATGAAGCAAAATTATTGTATTTACTATTTGATCCCGACAATACATGAGTTCTACTAACCATATATCATGCAATGCATGTAACAGAATCCATATTAAAACAATGTTAGAACGTGTTAATGTTGATATTCTTTGTATGGGTGCCGTTAGTACAGCCACTCGCAGTATCTTTTTAATGGATGACTGGATGGCTGGCTTGGCTATCGTGACGCGATGCAATATTCATTGATACAATGAATCACTTGTCATTATTCAAAAATTATTCATTACTGGGTATACTGTAATAATGTGTACGCTAGTATAGATTGTATAAATAAGGGTAGGTATATATTCGATTTCCAACTCGATAAAAATGATATTGAATATTACTGTAAGGAGAGCTATCTCTATATATATACTAATTCAATAATCTTTTTTTTTTGGGCACGTTAATTTGACTTCACCCCGTCTGATAGTAAGCTAAAGGCAAACTCTCAGGAAAGAGGGCCATCATTACAGGACCCGCGACTGTAGGAAGAAGGAAACACGTGGTAAGGAATTCCAAGTTTTAATGGTGCGCAGAAGAAAGACTATCGTAGTCCACTGCTAGATACAGGTCTTTCCCACCTGTTGGGATGCTTTACCTATTGTTTCCACAATGGCCTGTCGGGTTGGTACAGGGCTTTGTTTCGAATTTTCCTTCCCTCACCGTGATCTCGTCTGCGTATTATTTTCTCCGTTACCAGAAGGATACACAGTAATATAATCGTAGACACATCCAACATATAGACAAAAATATATAAATATCACCAAGTCAGTCGTTATCAACCCAAGTGTTCATTTGCAATTAGACAAAAATTCTAACATACATAATATAAACTCACGCCTATATTCCCGAACGGGTAGACAGAAGTGCTAGCACCCACATTTCGCCCGTTTATGTTCAGATCCCAATGTGTTGGCGAGCCTATATTGCCATTAACCGGGCACTTATAGAAATGCGATAAATACTCGTACACACATAACTTCGAAAAACATCGAATCGAATCGAAAATCGAATGTCATTGGTGTGTGCCATGGTAAAACCTGGGATAGAACCCGAGACCTCGTCTCAACAGTACATTACCGATACCACTAGGCTACCGCGGCAGAAATTCTAACTTTTAGTAAAGCTGAAGATAAAATAAATACCTATCTTCTACTTGTTTTTACGTCTTAATTAATAAAAGATGGAACAAAGAAAGATATTTTGCTGGTTTGACTTAACTTAATTGCTTTTGCTAACAGAGTAATAAAAGTCTATAACGTGTAACGCAACCCAACTCAAACACTTTTTCAAACCAACTCAAATTGTACTCAAACCAACCAGCCAGTACTGTAATTTATTACTTACCAACTTCGTCAACACTTTTTCTTATTTATCAAAGGTTATATAGGTACTAATAATTTAATCTTGCAAACTTTTCTACCGCGTTGAAGTTGATGTCTTCAGTTCATTTTACAACTGTTATATTTCTACTTGTTATCGTCAAACTTATACAATCTAGACTTTCGCTATTGTCTTTAGTCATTACATTCATTTCTCTTGCCCTTTGACGAAATTGGTCACTCACTTATTTAACTACTTATTTTGTTATTGGACAAATTATTAACTTGTTTGTATAAGTTATGACTGAATATATTCTGTATGATTTGTTGAGTATCGATAAACTTACATTTTAAATTTAAACTCTTTAATTTTATTATTTTGTTAAAGTTTATTTACGTATTTAATTGTACAGTATCACAAATAATTTGTACTTATTCAGAAAATAATGCTATCAACCTAGTTTAATTATTAATCATATTATTTACTTGCGTCCGATATGTTAATTAATATTACCGTTGATTGGGCACAGTACATTATTATGTATAAGTACTTCTGGCTGCCAAAGTGCGTTTCTTAATGTAATATCCAGTATGACTTCGGATGACTCACTTATATAATTTAATAATAGATACATAGATAAATAATTCTTTATTGAATGACTTTTTACAGAACTTTACAAGAAATGTATAGTAAATCAAGGTCTGTTTATGTACAATAGCGGCCTTATCAGTGGAAGTGATTTCTTCCAGGCAATCTAGCTGTCCCAAGGAGGTAACATACTTGTGTTTTCTTCTTATCAATACGTTTATCATCACTGAATTAAAATAATATCATCAGATATAAATCCAACCACAAATTGAACCACTGAGGGCCGCAAAATTCAACAATTCGGCAAATTCAAAGTCTGATACGGAGGGGGAAATATCGGTAGCTATTAGGATAATACGGGACGAGAGATCGACTCACCAAATTTAATAAAACTTTCTCTTTTGCCGACGACGGCATATAAATCTACCGGAGGAGCCTTTAGTATTCATCTCACAACTGATAGGGACCCTTCAAAGATATGTAGACAGTATCGCGGTAGGTAAGAGCAGACGATGGGATGACACGGGCTTTGTGTGAATGCGTTTATAAATATCGTTCATATACAAAATATTACTACTGGTACTACTACTAAAAATGTATTATACATCAAGTATGTAAACCACTTCTATGGACAGTGTGATTGAAACAAATCAAATGTCACATAATCTTACCAAATTAACTTACTGTTTAAAAACTTTGAAATATTTTCATAAGTATCACAAAACATTAACATAATTTTTGCGCATTATTTATGAAGTCTAAAAGCAGGTTTGATCGTCGCGATATTTAGAGGGACAAAGTGTGTGAAGACAAACATATTTTAAGACAAAACCTAGGTGTGAAAAAGTGATAGAATAATTATATGAACCGTGAAAAGCTCCCTAATGAAATTAGAGATATGCCTATACAAAAATTTAAAAATGTAATTAATAGAAAGTTAAGCAGCAAAAGGGCTTCTATAAAATTCAGGATTATTTCAATGATAAACAGACTGTAAATGAAACGTTCACTGGAATTACTGTATCTAAACAACGTTAATGTTTGCGAATAAACCAAAAACAAAAAGAAAAGCTCGCTGAGTTTCATGCCGAGCCTTCTCAGGCCGGGGTCGCGTTTCGAACCAGTGGTCAATTTGCTCATTAACTTATAATATATTATTAATATTGACGTTTTGTAAGTTCCATTTACTGATGTTTACAGAATAAATGGTTTTTAAATTTTGATTTCGTTTTATAAAAGTCTCAACTTGTCACATATAGCCTGTCATAAAAAGTACATCATTTGAAGTCATTTGTCACAGTTGTTTAAATTCGGTAACGTTGCAGTGAGGAAACTGTTGCTCTATTTATCGTTTTTTTTTTATCGTGCGCAAAATCCCCACGGATACCACCTCCACCAAAACCGATGGAGGTGATTATGTCGGACTCGAACCGACCAAAACGCACGCCGATCATGGGTCCTTGATTGCCGGAGGTGAGATTATACAAGACATATCTCTCGCACCCCGGCAGACCCGGGGACATCTCTGTTGAGATGACCCTCCTCCCCCAATGCGGGGACCATGGTGTCCCCATCTAGCCCCTGGGTATGGGGTGGCATTTTGCGCCATCGCCGTGGCCTGCTTCTGCTAGGGTGATCGGCGGCTCCACCCGTCACCCCCAGGCCCGCGCTCATGGGGGACGGAGGTCATTTTGCGACCTCCGACGTCCGAGTCGCCTCCGCTCATCGCGGGCAGTGCGGGCCCGGAGTCTTCTCCGGACCCGCTCCGCCTCCTCCTTTTCGAGCATTACTTGCTCGCAGAAGGAGGCGGCGGCTGCCCAAGCACTCGCGCATCGTACCATCACCGTGAGCAACGTGGCGAGCGAGACAACTCCCACCCCTAGGGCTGTCACTAGGACCCGCCTTGGCGTCTCCCACGCCGGGCACTCGGTCAGCGTGTGCAGCCCCGAGTCCTCGCTCGCATCACAGTGATGGCACTCGGACGTTGGCTCCTTCTGGATCCGACGCAGGTAATCCCCGAAGCACCCGTGCCCGGTGATCACCTGCGTCAGCCGGTACGAGAGGCTACCGTGTGGTGCTCTATTTACGCTAGTAGTATTAACTTTATTACATAGAACGTGTACGAGTATTCTCACTCGTTGTTATGATATGAGACTATTTGGAAGGTAAACGCCTTCAATAAATAAGGCTTGTATTATCACAAAATGTTCAGAACACTCGTAGATTAAAAACTGTCATTAAATATAAGTAAAGTACCCAACGTGTACAAAATTTATTTACAAAATTACCTACTTTAGACGTATGCGTTTGAACGTATAATCTATTGTAGGGTATTTTAGGGTAAAACCCCAGGACATAATAGACAGAAATGTGATAAATGACGTCAAATAAGCCCGCCAGGTACAAGCGAGATAAAGGATGCTCCATAAAAAGACCTACGTCATTAGTTCTATGAACTGCGGGGAATAAATGTTAACTCATATCTACTTGTATATCTGGAAGGGTAAGCAGCTGCAGAAGTGTAAGTATAACTAACTAACGCGCGTAATAAAAAACGATCCTATTGCCATCAATAAGGCACTGTGTCATGTGGGTTTCCTACGAAAATATATTACTAAATAGTACACAATAGTTATAAAACATTACTTATAATATTACTTTCAACATACTTGATCATAAAGTGACTCTTATTTGCTTGCAATTAGACATAAATGACAATTGTCATCAAACTAACTTTTTCGTTTTTTATTGTTCAAAAGAAGTTAGTTTTAGATATTTCTAATTTTATTAGTTGAGTTGCATTGTTCTTAAAAAAGTCACGATTCAAAAAGTTGACTTTAATAGTGCAAACAAATTAATATACCTGTTGTTTAATTAGATAATTTCTACTAGTAGGTACGTGTTTTAATAAGAAACAAAACATTCACTCAAATATGACTTTTGTTTTCTCTATAAAACTTTAAATTTTACATTTTGTACATGGTAAAAACGCTATCTGCGTCAAACCAAAAATACCTGATTCTTTTTGTCTATTGCCGATCACCATTGTTTAGACACGCGCGCATAGGCAACTTTACCCGCCATTGCAAAAAAATTGTTCACAACTCGTTTTCACTGTTGAAATTATGGTTATTTTATTATTTTCTTCACAAGTTTGTTGAAAAACGTCACATGATGCACGTGTGTATTGAAGATTACCGCCCTCGGCTCTCATAAGACTCCCGTCTGACGGCTTAAGTTTCAATAGCGTCTCAGCGGTAATCACCAACATTATACACTTGTACCATAATATACTATTATGAAGAAGGCGTTCAAAGAGAGTATATTAGACGGTTTTATATATTATTACATCGTTATATCTGCCTACTATGCAGGGCTAAAGCGTTAGCTCCAAATAGCACAAGGGTACCACTCCAATAAATCGATTTATTATCCCCAATATTGAATTCTATACTGCGGAAAGGCATTCATCAAGCCAATCTTAAGACCGCCACTTTACAATGAATATATTTCATAATCACTAATATTTTAGCGTTAGTTTCGGCTGCGTTAGTCCAGAGCTACTAAACTTTACTTATATACTTCATGCGGTCTAGGATTTAGTGAGACCATGCATGCATAGTCATCATTTGTGACGTTCTGTTGTTTCTGACTTATATTCATTGATATTTGTGATATTTGTAATATTACTTAGTAGAGTTTAAAAAATGGCTTTTATAATTGTATAATTATGCGGATGGAAAAAAAAACTACTTTTTACTAGTATTTTCGCTATTTTGTTCCAAGAGAAACATCGAAATGAGTATAAATAACAAAATAATATCAAATAAATTGCGATAGAATTCTGTAAAACGGTCAAACATATTGGTATTTCAATATAAATAACTTAACTAGAACTACTATCACACGTTTTGCCAAAATATTTCCTCAACCTCGCGTAAATTAGCCGAACGAAGCCCCTACGAAACAGATACCGACGGTTTGAAGACAAAAGCCTCGCCAGAAACCTTCGGATCGGATCCGAGCCATTAGAGCTTTTTATGAAGCCAACAAAACGGTCCTTGACCTCAAAAGGTCAACTATGTAGTGAACGTATGACCCATAGATTTAAGGCGTACCAGATAAATTGGCTTGGAGATGCAGTATGTGGTATGAGGAAGGTATAGGATATTTATTACATTTTATGGAGCAGTTTCTGTCCCTTGCAAACCGGTGCAACTTGTAATAACTCGTAGAGAATGCGCTCGTTAAGCCGTCGGTCCTGGTTGTCATACGAACATCTATGGCCGCCGTTACGGGTAGTTGGAGCTGTAAAAAGTTCAATAACTGGTTTAACTGCAATACTCCGATATTACCAATGTGTCATGGAGCTCAAATGGCAATCGCTTAGCGGAAAATATTTGGACGAAGTTCAGTCTAACCCGCAGTTTGGAAAAAGCGAATCCCGGACTCTGAGGAGAAAGTTTCGAATGCGACTGCAAATAACGCTAGGATGAAGACAATCAATGATTTGAAACTTCATTAAAACTTGATCTCTGCTCCTATTACTTCGAGTTACAAATACTCAGTTCAATAATAATTTCAATCTCATACATTATGTATTCATGTTATTTCGAATAAAGCTAATATTAGAACCCAGCTTAATCTTAAATTTATTCTAGTTTCTATTGGTACAGAGCCTAAAAAGTTCGACAAAATAAACGTCATAAATGGTTAGAAAAATCTCATAAATCTTGTAAGAAAATCAAATATTTGTGTTTACATTGTTTGATACTACAAAAAGTTTCTTGTATACATACATTTTAAATAACATAACAAAACCAACTTAATGTTCATTTTTTACGTACAATATAATATTTCTCATTATACTATAATAATTTTTGGAAGAGGAAATTACACGTCAAGTTTTGTTTGTATAGGGAGCCCCTTTTTGCGAAGTCTTTGTTTTCCCCTACAAAAAAATCATAAAACAAAAATAAAAAGTGAAACACACAGTGTGGACCAGTTTTATGTGGTCACCATTTAGCGGTAACGGGGTGCTGATATGAAATGCAAATTCAGCTTTAGAAGTAGGCCATCTATTTATTTCAAATTCGGTGAATATTGATGCCGCATTAACAAAAAATTAAGCCACTATACTTCCTAACCAATTCACATAAGAAAATTGGTTTCTATGATATTTCTATGATGTCATACATATTGAGAGTTTTACAGTATATAATTATTTATTTCCTGTGAAATATTTCAGTTCAATTGGTTCGATGCTTTTTTTTTCAGCTAAGCGGTTCATTTATTTGTACTAATTTATCAATTCTGCATGCCTACCATAAACTTTCAAAACGGGTTAATAATTCAATAGCTGTCATAATACTACCAAAACCATAATTTACATTCCCATGTTGGGATGCTTTGGCCTATTATTTTCATGCTGGCCATGCAAGACAGATTGGTATAGAGTTTCATTTTGAGTTTTCCTTATCTCACAATGATATTATCATAGTGCATTTTACAAAAACTGGTATTATACTATTTTTCATTTAAAAAAAATCTTTTTTTATTATAAAGAGGTAAAGTTTTTGTGTGACGTTGTAGGTAATCTCTAGAATTCTGATATACTAAAACGATTTTGACAATTCTTTTACCAAAAGAAAGCCACATTATTATTGGCTTATATATCATCACACTATAGAGGAGGGTCAGTAGTGGGAACGGGATTAAGAGATCACGCGGGCAATAGCTAGTTTCATATAAAATCAATATAAATAGAACCTAATTTCCTATAACTGTGTTTCCAAAATTCGTAGCCAAAGGAAGCTTTTATATTGAAATTTAATGGTACATTTAGCCTTTGGAAATTATTTTAGAGGATTAATTTATCATTATTCAAGTGACTACAATGGATATTAGTATTATGACGACGGGCCTTTGATACCAGTATTATATAGTGCTCAAAGCGTTGACTACCGGACTCGGTGATAGGCGTGGCGATGCGATGTAATATGAAAATTCTAGCACCATAAGCAAAAAAAATTATACTACGATCCCATGCGGTTATAGACATGGGATCCAAGTGGCCGGAGGGGTTTTACAGGAAATCCGCAATTTAACTATTTTCTTTTTATTATTTTAAACTTAGGTCGTCAAATTGACTGCACCTCGCCTAATGGTCGCCGTTACAGTTGCTGTCCTTGTTATGGCGGTGCCCCACTTAAAGGATCCGAGACTATAGAATGAACGGAGCATGTGTGCTGGTTGATAAATTGTAGGACTTAATGGTGCGGCGTATAAGAGTCGCCTAACTATTTAGTTCTTGATGGAACAGGAGATGTGGGTTGGATCCCGCTCATTGTAAATATTTGTGTGCATGAATATGAATATTGACAGTGGTCTCGGTGTTTCTATATTATAGTATGTGCATATAAAAATGTATCGAAATATGTCCATCCGCATTCAAGAACCCATAACACACGCTAGTTAAGTCATGGTGGCGTTGTGTAGATTGTTCAAGAATATATTTTTTAATTTACCTACACTTTCTATTTTTTTGCTAACGCACACTTGCTGAATACCTCACATACGAATTCGTATCTACTCAGCTAAAAAGTCTTTTCACTTGCTTTGAGGGGTGCGGCTTGGTGACTTAAAGGACCCGGGACTGTAGGAAGAAATAACCGCTTGATTCTTGATGAAAAATTATGCACCGTATGTGGGTGGGCATTTCTTTTTTATGATAATTAATAATATCTTACTATTGCTATCGTTGGGATTCTTAAACCGTTATTGAGTTTTCAGTAACCTAATAACATACTTACTTACTTGAATTTAGCAAGTCCTGCTTGGCCTCTAGGTTCCCTCGCTATATACTCACCTCTGTACATAATATGGGATACGTTAAGCATTGTATTGATCTAAACTATATTGGGCAAAAGAGCGTTATTTGAAATAGAATCGCTCCGCTTATGGCAGTGTGCTACCTCCTGAAAGATAACAAGATTTGTACTTAGTGTCGTTCGCCACGAAACTTTGTGCTAAGCTGCCACATAGCCGTCACCCCTGGGTTATGGCAAAGGATTATTGTTGTGCTAGAAGTTTACTTAATGCCCAATAATATCTACTCATCATCTATTCCCAAAGGGTAGGCAGAAGAAGAGAGAATAAAATATTTTTTCTTTACCACACAAGAAGATCAACGTACTTCCATCCAGTATTTAAACCGTACTCACGAAGCATTATATGTTTTTTTATCTAAGACACGTCAATTTCTCTTCATCTCGCCTGATGTTAAGCTGTAGGTAAAGTCTTAAGAAAGAGGGTCACCATTCCAAACACGTACAGTGTTACAATGATGGCGACCAGCTCTACGGTCTCATCAGAGGCTTTTTCACGCCCCGCTTAAAGGACCCGGGACTGTAGGAAAAAGGAAACACGTGCGTTGGTAAGGTATTCTAAGACTTAATGGTGCAGGAGGGGAAAGATTTACCGAACCATTTTGTTCCTGATGGAATATTCTGCACCGTATGCGGGTAGGTAACATTTAAGCCCTTCACATGTTGTACTGTGTAAGAAGGGACAAATTGGAAGAGTTCATCAGAAAATTCACTGCCATTTACTACAATACATTTACTGCCAAGGACGAAACACCTCTACGCAGCTGCAAAGGCTCAAGGATATTCGTGACCTCCTCATTCCCAATAATGCGGACCGCAGTTCGCTGCAACCTGTCGAGAGCACCTACTGCTACCTACTACTTCGCGGTTCCATCCTAGATGTGCGACGAGTATTCCACGCAGAAGCGAATTTGTATCTTGACACCGCTGCTCCAGCGTGAAAATACGCTTCACTTTGTTCAGGACTCCGTGTTTACGCGATGCTGTCTTGATGATACTCTCCATATAGTTCTTGTTCTTGCTACTATCTACAAAAAATTACATTGGTTCGAATGTGATGAACTAAATTGCCTCTTAAAGGGTATTTCTAGCTCACGGGGCTAGAAGTTAAGATGGATATCGCTCCCAGAAAGGTCACCTATCAAAAAGTAGACTCTGATCTTTAAAGAACAAATTTTGGACAAGTACTTGCTAAGTATGATGTCATTATGTTATGCAAGCCAATCACTGAGTCGGGTGAATGCTTAATTCAATTTTAAAGCAATTAGTATGCTAACGGTTTCAAATCAAATTTAGAACGGAAAAGGGACGGGGAGGGAGGGGTAGGGTAAGGGTCGAGCAAATCATTCACTTTTTCTGATCTAAATAATTTTCACTGATGATGTAAGCCTGGTGGAAAGACGTAACGAACTCAATATTTCTCTATTTATCATTATCGCCACAGCATCACAAACATCACATACTCGTACTATGGGGACTCTCACTCTACCCGTTACCAGTTTATTGCTATGGGAAAGATTTTATACATAAAATGAAATATGTGATTTTTCATTTGATTGATAATAAAATGAGTAGACATTAATGAAATTAGGGACTTACCTATCCATAAATTTAAAGATTTAATTAAAAAACGTTAAGCCAAAGAAGCTATTTTAAATTCAGGATTATTTGGATGAGAAACAAGCCTGGAAGTGTGCTGTTCACTCAACTTGCTACCAAATCCAATAGAAGACTTCTAAAAATAATGAAAAAGTCGATCATACTCAAGTAAATCCAGAAATTACTTTTTTACTACTTTGCTCCCTTCCCTCTTCCTAAGATAACGCTTGTTAGTAATTGACACATATTAATACAATACGTTAATCAATACGCTGTTAATACGCTGATCATTTTTTTAGCGTACGCCCCATTTCAAATGCCCATACTGACTGGAGCTGTTTATCAATATTATTATTTTCCCTTATATTTATCTGACGCGTTTGAGTAACTTTAAAAATCCCTTCTAGGGCTCCCCTACTAACATATTGGTTATTTTGTATTGGTAAGGTAATGAGAAGTAATATACAGGTAGTCATTTTCTTATAACACTTAAGTCTTCAGAAGGTGAGTCATTGACACTCGTAGCTATACCTATCACTTTGACGACCATCACTCATTCACAAAAGCGTCATGTTGTATCAGTTGAAATCATTTCACTTGTTAACAGAACATTACGTCGATGATGGATGGTACAGGGTGTTTCATTCACGGGCAGCGAACCCGCGACAGATCAAAACATCGTCGTGAGCGCTGATAGATCGCCCGCCATCCATCACCGCAGCCGTTTTATTCGCACTTTTTAGGCTTAGCTAAGATATATTTCTTAATAATAGTTGGTAATAGAGCACTTTAGTAGTTCGGTGTGGGGGAGCGGGTTTGGTGTTGAATGGTTTGTAGATTTATGTTAACCAAGTTTGATTTTTACTCTTAACGAATGAGTTAAATACATGAAGTATGTAAATTGACGATTGACGACCTCCGTGGTGTGGCGGTAGTAAACGCGACTGCTACGCAGGAGGTGCGGGTTCGATTCCCGCTCAGTGCAAATATTTGTGTGCTTTAATAAAAATATCTGCATTGGTCTGGGTGTTTCTATGTATAATATGTATGTACTAGCTGACCCGCGCGACTTCGTCTGCGTCACCCCGTTTTTGCAATATTTTTCATTCCTGCTCCGCACCTGTTAGTCGTAGCATGATGTTATATACATATAAACCTTTCTCTTTAACCATTTTATCTATTGAAACAAACCGCATCAAAATTCGTTGCGTAGTTCTAAAGATTTAAGCATACAAAGGGAAAGAAAAATAGAGACAGAAAACGCGACTTTATTTTATACTATGTAGTGATGATGATTTACAAAAAAATAATGTATCCGCATTCTATAACTCATAACACAAGCTATGCTTACCATTGAGTTAAAGAATTTACCCGATTCCTTGTTATGCGGTATAAATCGCCCGGAAATTAATTACGTGCTTGGCCGCACAAGCACTACCATTTAACGTCTTGGAGAGTATACTATACTTTATAAAATAATTATACACGATCAATTAAAACCCGAAGTTGGTGCAAAAACATAACCCATGTTAGCACCAAATTATATACGCCCATTGTGCTTTATGAACACTTCCTTACAGAACTTTATTGTTAAACCACGAAGGCTGTCTCCGAGCCTTGTAGGGTGAACGACCGCGCTGTAGGGCGGGAAATGTCCTAATGTTGGGGCTACATACGGAAATATAGAATGTAACGTATTGGTGAAAGCTAAATACTCCCTTTACCATGACGAGAGCTAGAAAAAAAGTCAAGTAGTCTTTTTTTCTTATCCAGAATATCTTGCCGTACAAATAATACCGCCGGACCAATCGGTTCTGGGTACCTACCTTAGTTTATCAGTCTGAGCTCTTGAAATTCTTCATTAAACTTCTTACAAAGAAGAAGAATCAAAGAATCAAAGAATCAATTTCATTTATTCAGTTTAGGCACATAAAGAGCACTTATGAATGTCAAAGTTTTACAATAATTATGTACCTACATTTGTCAAAAATATTATAATTCATAATAAATTAGGATACTTAGTAAATAAATCATTAGAAAATGATTCTTTCGCTGGTTCGGTAGTTAAATCTCCTGAGAAGAGACCAGCAAGAAACTCAGGTAGATTATCGTTATTCTTTTTAATATTTAGTTGTTTATTTATAATAACTGGGTGCAAGAGCAAGAGATTATTATGACCACGCATTTTTATCATCAAGATATTCGTCTACTTTATAATAAGTTTTTTTAATTAAAAATCTTTTCAATTCTATTTTAAACTTATCAAGTGGCAGGTCAGCCAAATCCTGAGGAATTTTATTATATATTTTTATACATTTGCCCACAAACGAATTACTGACTTTATGAAGCCTTAGTTTCGGTAGTTACTAGAAAGAAAGGAAGAAATGATCACTACAATCCCAGTTCATATAAGCGGACTACGAAAATTATCAGCTAAGGCCATTAGCAGAATATTATGCAGAATTCTTGATACGTACCTTTTCATGCTCAGGTGTAATCTGATGCCGTTCCCGCTGCACCTTCTATTTAGTGGGCCCTCATACACCCACGGATACCTCAACATGTACTCATAAAGATTTTCGCGGCCCAAGCGCGTTTGCTAGTCGATAGACATACTCTCTTGATTCATGTTGACTTTTATGCGAACAAATAACAACTTTTAATTTCATTTCAGCATCAAAATCGGTCCAGCCGTTCTCGAGTTATAAATGGTGTAACTAACAGAATTTTCGACTTTGTTTTATATGTAAACATATATTGCGGAGGTGAAGTAAATACCACAGTATACAACAATAGAAATAGTAATAGAATAATCTTACATAGGTACTAAATAAAAGCTCTTAATTAAATATACTAAGGTTTTCCACTAGTCGTGGAGTGGGGCTCTGTTTGGCACGTCTTATGGATCGTGCCGACCCGCATCATTCTTATTACTATGGCGGAGGACGTGATTTCCTAATTTATAACACTATTAATTGTACTTTATAACTTCCTTGTAGGCATCACGTATCTGCCTGACACACATATATAGATATATTAAATAAATTAATGTTTAATGCAAAGCTTCAGAAACAGTACGCACTCACAAAATATTAATAGGTATTTATGGTACGTCGATAAAGGTCAGTATTAGGTACATTCTTTATGAAAACACACACAAATTATTATCTGTGTCTCAATACCCATATTTATACTCTTTGACTGACCTCTTGACGTGGCGCCATGTGCTGTCAAAAGTATAAAGGGTTATATATTATTATATTCTTTATTATTATTATATATTTATTATTATTATTATTCTATATTACATCTATTAACAGATGATAACAAATTAAAAACCCGCATAAAAATCTATTGCGTAGTCTTAAAGATTTAAGCATACAAAGGGGTATAAGGACATGAAAAATAGGGACAGAGAACGCGACTTTGTTTGATACTATGT
This sequence comes from Pelosia muscerda, assembly GCA_963691645.1. Lineage (NCBI taxonomy): Eukaryota > Metazoa > Arthropoda > Insecta > Lepidoptera > Erebidae > Pelosia > Pelosia muscerda. The sequence goes on along the minus strand of OY829102.1, from coordinate 19,978,234 downwards.
AGTGATATTGGCAGTATTCTTTACCCATGTGTAACTAAGCTTCATAACTCATTCCGAGTTTCTATTGTGGACAGAACCGGGTCATCTGAACAGCGATAATACATTATCTTTGCTACATCAGCCAGGATATTGACGTCATCAACTTTTGTACGATCGTTTTATGAAGCACAGGAGGTGAAGAATGACAATGAGACATGGTTTGATAATTATAATCTATGGTTCGTATGAAAGCTATGAAAACAACAGTGCGCGGATAGAATTTTTCATTTGAGTATGCGGTCCTGCTAAATCTCATACAGTTTAAGATTTACCTAATATGGTATTTAACGTATTTTGGACTTTATGGAATGTACGGCCATGCTAATTGATGAATGCGACTTCGTCCACGTGTAGTTTATGTTCCGTTCCTGCAAACCATGGAACCTATTCTCGAATTTCTCGATTCTTCAGCCAGATTCCTTCAGCTATTAGAGCGTGATTGAATAACAAATATCTTCACAAATTCTCACATTAGTTGGATAATATTAGTAGAGTAGGAAGTAGGCTAATTACGCTACATTTTGTATCATTTGACATTACTAGAAGTCTACCATATTTTTTAAACAGTACTAAACGTAACATTACATTTCCGCTAACCCTCCAGCTAAGCTATATGAAAATTAGTTTCACGTCGGAATAGTTAGAATTTGAAACCGGAATTCCTTAAGACAACTTAGCTTAGTTTTACCCCAATCTCTCTCCGAAGAACTACATGCCAATAACCGCTAACCATCACGTGAGTCACGCCAGTAGCCATGTATAAAAAAGTGCTGGATTAACCAAAGTTCACCGCCATAACAGAATAACTTTGGGTATTCCTTATATTCCTAATTTATTGTGCAGCAACACTGATTCGTATTCCACGCAACAAAAAAATCTATTCACGTCCGTTATCTTTTCAAAATCACGTGTTCCCTTAACGTGATCAAAATATTCAGTTATTTATTTATTATAACAGTATTGTTATGTTCCCAAGTCATTGTACCTTTGTTATGACAAATAAAACTGCATGTTTGTTAGGTATTCTATGACTAACTGGCGATCTGTTATGTGTTTTTCTATTTAAGTAATTTGTTTATACAAGTGGAACATGGACGTTTTGGACTCAAAGTGATGTGGTTCACATAACAACTTGTGTACATAACTTGTAGCCATATTCATTTACAATTTAGAACATCTGTCTCATAGGGCAGAGCTTCCAATTGCTAAGCCAGAGGTAGCGGGGTCGATTCTCGCTAAATGTAAATATTTGAATGTATTAATTTAAATGTAATTTTTGACTTGATTCCTGGAATCAAAATGTTTGATTATTTTTATTTATCAATGTTTATAATAAAACATACAAAACAATTTATTCATTAAGATGTTAATTTATTTGCTTTGTACTACAATAATTATAAATCAAAATTGATTTAATATAAAGTACTCTACAATCATACTTTTCCATAGCACGATAGTCGTCCACTTCTTATTTTTTCATTTGTATTATATGTATATGGTAATGGATTGTAAAATAATAAATTAATGGATTATTCAATATCTTTTATAAAAGTCGCATTTACTAAGCCACGGCAACGTAATGATTGAATAAATAATAACAGATTAACCATTATTACGATTGAATACTTACTTCACCCACAGCGGCTGATTTATAATGGATTGAAAATGATTTATTGAACCTGCAATGGTTTCTATTTCAATCGTAAAATCATTACAATAACATGAAACGTAAACCAAAGTAATAACAAAATAATGGATGGAATGAAAACAAATAGGATTGTACGTTCAGTCGTAAATTCAATAATACTTTTCACACAAATAATTCAACCACCCTCAAATTCTATTATCTTTCGTGCCTTTCAAGTAAAGTACAAATACTAACACACAGAGCTAATATACTTAAAGATAGACTTTACGAAACAATGAGATTGTATTTGCTATCCTTTAACTATTATAATGCAGTATGGGTCTGCTCACAAATATACAAAAATTTTGCGTTGTAAACTTGGTATGATTCAATCAATGATGCAAGAGCAGTCCACTGCTGAACATAGGCCTCTCCCAGAGTTAGGAGGCTTTCTGCTACTGTTTCCTCGCTGGCCAGATGGAAGTCGTCAGAGGTTTTTCCGTTTGTCGCCTTTTACGACACTCTTCGAATGGGTGTGACGGATGGAGCCGCCTGTCACCCTAGCAGAAGCAGACCACAGAGGTGGCGCAAAGTGCATCTCCCAATATCAGGGGGCTAGATAGGGATACCATGGTTCCCACATTAGGGGAAGGGGGTCATCTAAAAGAGATGTTCCCGGGTCTGCCGGGGTCCGACATAATCACCTCCAGCAACTTTGGCGAAGGTGGTATCCATGGGAATTTTGCGGACAGTAAAAAAAGGAGTAAGGAGTACCCTAATTCTCTAAAAATACTGACCCCGATGTGACCCTCCACGCCTACCTAATCCTTCAGTGGTTTCTCCTTGTCGATTATAATAAAATCAAATTGAATCGTAAATTATTAGGTAACAAAAGTAAGTGAGGGTTGAAGAGTGTACTCATGTTTACAAAATCAGATCAGAGAAAGTTCTCAGATAGATACAAAGGGATTTTTGGTACAGGCTAAACGTTTGCCGAAGTAAGTAAATAAAGTTGTGCTCAATCGTGCCATAAATGCTCATAGTAAATCTGGTGAACACATTTCACGGGCCGACTGTTTTGAAGGCTCTACAGAACTGCCTTGAGTTTAGTGTTATTTCATGTACTGACTGATGTCAGCGTTTCTTGAACTATTTAGTTTTCTACATACCACAAATACTCATAACATTTCAAAATTGGCAGATTGCCTTCTACACAATAAGTTTCAGCCATTTATGTTTATATGGGCCACATCGTGTGCCAGTAGGTTGATTTAATACTTCTCACCCTATTGACTTTTTAAATGTCGCGTTCATACAGAGTCAGGCTTTTGGCAACAAAAGAGTATAGTGAAGTTAATGCCAGCCCTCGTTTCATAAGTGAAGGCTTATGTGCCGTGGTGAAATTGTGCAGTCATGGTAAAAATATTGTCTGGCATTCTTATACATATAGAAATCATTGCAGCAGTTATTATAATGAAGTTACTACATAGGGTTTGGATAAATATGGTGCTTCAAGACCTCGTCAAGATCATCGGTATCCAAACCAACCTCATCTGTGAGCTGGTGAACCTACTGCATAACCGACGAGGTTCTGACTCTGGTTTTCCTTTCGGCACGGCAGTCGCTCCCGGAAAGGTCAAAAAAACAGAAGCACTCGAAACCAGATATGAAGGGTTGGCAGAGGAAGCTCGGGCTATTGTCTCGGCCTACCGACCCAGAATTGAACATATTTATGTTTTAAATTATACATGCGGCGAAGATAAGAAACCTTAATGTCTTAAGATATAAAAAATATCTTAGATTTTAAATACTGCCACCAAAGGTACCAATTATGGTAATTTGTAGATTACGGCCTAATGAAGTAACTTTTTAATTTTTGTGTATTTTTTTGTGGACTTGAAGTAATTACGGTTGGTCGGTGCCTTATTTATTTTAACTCGATATTCTTTTTGCATTTTATCCTTATCGCAAAGCCAAAGTCGTCAAAGCTTTTTAATCGCTAATTTTAAATTCATGTTTTTTCATAAATAAATTAAATAATTAAGTATGCATAATATTACCGTATTTTATTCAGAAAGAAAAATAGTGTTTCATATACTTATCTAAGTAGCTTAATAGAGAAACTGGCTACAGACTAAAATAGTGATAACCTCCACTAATAACTTCAAAGTCCAAGAACACCGTTCTGCGGATGGACGGAAGAGACTCAGTAGCAGGCGCTGCTCTCATTCAACCATTAAAATCATCTATCATCACATCTATTCACATTTATAATTAATCAATTAGTCTTTTGTATTATACAGCTGGACAGCCTCCGTGGCGTAGCGGCAGTGCACGCGACTGCTACGCACGAGGCGTGGGTTTGATCCCCACACAGTGCAAACAGTTGGATGCATGAATATGTCTGTTTCCACATGCTGGTCATGCCTCGGAGAGCACGTTAAGCCGCCGGTTGCCATACAAACATCTATGGCAGTCGTAACGGGTAGTTGGAGCCCTCAAAAATCCAACCAATCTAACTTGGAACTTCGATATCGCCATTGGTCATTGGACCATTGGTTGCAGAGGTCATATGGCAGTCGCTTCACGGAAAATATTGAAGTTCAGCCGCATCACAGTTAGACTGGGAAGCCGACTCCAACTGTGTTGGGAAAAAGGTTCGGAGAATGATGAATTTACAACTGGACATAGGCTCTCCCGGTATGCGCATTGGGAGAGGCGTAATAATATCATCCTACAATAAGTGCTATCTAGACCTAATATAAGCATAGGTTAACTTGTATTATGGCATCTAGAATTTGGATGGACATGCTTAGGTAGGTATATATTTTTTGTAAATACATACACCTATTACAAATAAAATCACCCACACTAATGCAAACATGCGTACAAATGTTTGCACTGAGCGGAAATTGAACCCGCGCCGCCTTCGTAGCAGCAATATATTGCTTTTATTTCATTTCCTTCTTTTTTACTTCATCATTCAGCCTATCGCAGTCCACGGCTGGACAAAAGCCTCTCCCAAAGTTGGGAGGCTTTCAGCTACTGTTTCCACGCTGGCCAGATGGAAGTACACTCGACTGGAAACGATGCGCACTGTGCGTTATGAAGGAACTTCATCTCGCGCACGTTTAACCTATAGAATGCTGATGAATGAATGATGAATGAAGCTGGCAACCGAAACCTTCGTTCTCGAAGCCTCGAGGCGCAAGGCCACAGCCGCTCTAATTCAGGAGCCCTATACCGGCAATACCGGGAGAATGAAAGGATACCAGGGCGTAAGGGTCTTCCAGAACACTGGACAAGGAGGAGGGACTGTAAAGGCGTCCATTGCCGTCTTTGACCCAAACGTGGACGTCATACAGTACCCGCAACTCACCACCGACAACATCGCGGTGGTGGGGATCCGGACCAGTGCCTGGGAGATCACGCTGGTATCCTTTTACTTCGAACCGAGGCCAACGCCGTTGGCTCCTTACTTGGAGCGGCTCAAGGAGGTGAGACGAAGCCTAGGTTCCCGGCTTACTGTTCTGGGTGGGGACGCAAATGCGCATAGCACCTGGTGGGGGCACCCAACCGAAGACGACAGAGGCGAGTTATTGAGTGGGGTACTCGCTGAAATGGACCTCCATGTCCTGAACAGCGGGGATATTCCAACTTTCGACTGTGTGAGGGGTGGACATAGGTACTGTAGCTATGTAGACGTGACGACCTGCACGGACAATGCGTTTCCCTGGATCGACGCTTGGAGGGTGGACCCAAGCCTATGCCCGAGCTCAGACCACAACGGTGTGGTGTTCAACCTCAATTTAATAAAAGCGAGTGGTACACAAATAAAAAGGACCACTCGGGCCTATAACACCAGAAAGGCCAACTGGGAGGCTTTCGGGGCTAGCATGGCCCGGCAGCTTCCGGATATTGCGATAGGCGAAACAAGGCATACCAACGAATTGGATGCCTTGACCGAAGCATATACGGAAGCTGTTGGGAGCGCGTGCCGCGAAAGCATCCCAGTGAAAAAACCAGTGGGGTTGACCACTGCACCGTGGTGGTCGGAAAGACTCGCTGGCCTTAAAAAGGTAATGGTCACCTTCAAGCGTCGAATCAGGTACGCCGCACCGGTCCGCAGGTCGTTCGTTATAGCTCAGTACCTGGAACGAAAGGAGATGTATGAAAGTGAAGTAAAAAAGGCACAAGTCGAAAGTTGGAAGAACTTCTGCGGAAGGCAGGACATGGAGGGACTATGGGAGGGCATCTACCGGGTGATAGGTAGGGCCACGGTAAGGGAAGAGGATACTCTGCTTTCCGCCAATGGATCTTACCTGGACGCAAAAGGCTCGGCCGAGCTGTTAGCTCGGACCTTCTACCCGGAGGACCGGGAGGAGGAGGACAACGAAGGGCACCGAAGAGTCAGGGAAAAGGCTAAGGGGTTGGAGCGGGATGAGGGTCATCGTGAGGATGACCCACCTTTTACGGTGGGAGAGCTCTTCGGTGCTCTTCGGAAGTTCAATCCGAAGAAAGCCCCGGGGGCGGATGGCTTCACAGCCGACATTTGCACCCACGCCATTAGGGCCGACCCCTCATTCTTCTTGGAGCTGCTGAATCGGTGCCTTCGCCACGGCTACTTTCCTAAAATATGGAAGGAAGCCGTGGTGGTGGCATTGAGGAAGCCCGGCAAGGACTCGTACGCCGTCCCCAAATCGTACAGACCTATTGGTCTGTTACCGGTTCTGGGGAAGGTGTACGAGAGGATGTTGGTAACTCGTCTCAACTTTTACTTAATGCCGAGGATTAGTACTCGCCAGTACGGCTTTATGCCCCAGAAAAGTACCGAAGACGCCCTCTATGACCTCATGGGCCACATAAGGGCTAGACTTGATGAGAAGAGGATAGTCCTTATGGTGTCCTTGGACATAGAGGGCGCCTTCGATAGCGCCTGGTGGCCGGCTATAAAGGTACGACTGGCTGAGGAAAGGTGTCCGGCAAATTTGAGACGAGTTATCAACAGCTACCTTAGCGACAGGAGAGTGAGGGTAAGGTATGCGGGCGAGGAGTGCGAACGCCCTACGGGGAAGGGTTGCGTCCAGGGTTCTATTGGCGGACCCTTACTGTGGAACCTCTTGTTGGATCCCTTACTGCGACGGTTGGAGGATGGGGCAGCTCGCGTCCAGGCATTTGCGGATGACGTGGTGCTTGTGTTCGATGGTGACAGCGCCTTGGAGATTGAGAGACAAGCCAATGCCTCTCTCGAGCATGTGCGGGAGTGGGGCATCGGAATGAAGCTGAAATTCGCACCGCACAAAACTTGTGCGATGGTAATCACGCGGAGGCTTAAGTACGATGTCCCACGCCTCAGCATGGGCGGGATAGACATTGGCATGTCCAAGGAAATCAAGATCCTGGGGCTCACCATCGACCACAAGCTAACCTTCAACACCCACGTCACCAACCAGTGCAAAAAGGCTATCGCCATCTACCACAAGCTGGCGCGGATGGCCCGGATCGGTTGGGGACTACATCCCGAGGTGATCCGGACCATCTACACCGCAGCCGTGGAACCGACGGTGCTGTACGCAGCCAGCAGCTGGTGTCCAGCGGTGGAGAAGCTCGGTATCCAGAAGCAGTTAGCCGTGGTGCAGCGCGGGTTCGCGCAAAAACTTTGTAAGGGTTACCGGACGGTTTCTCTGCACTCAAGTCTAATCTTGGCTGGAATGCTCCCTCTGGACCTCAGAGTTCGCGAGGTGGCCTCACTTTATGAGGCCAAGAGAGGAGTGTCCCAGTCATGGTTGGGAGACAGAGAGGTCGAACGGATGGCCTCAGCAATGGAGGTACCTCACCCCGCGGAGCATATAAGTCTGGACTTCACCAGCCTGGTAGACGAGGAAGATTATCAGCGCACCAACACCATCCAGGTGCGCATCTTCACGGACGGGAGCAAGATTGAGGGTCGTGTCGGCGCTGCGCTATCCATTTGGAATAGCGACGCCGAAACTAAGACCCTCAAACTTGCTCTCGCCCCCCATTGTACCGTCTACCAGGCCGAACTCCTGGCTTTATGCAAAGCGACCAGTGAGGTCCTTAGGCGCGGCGCGGCCACGACGTTCGGCATCCTCAGCGACAGCAAAGCCGCTCTCCAAACGGTCGTCAATCCCCGTGCCCTCCACCCTCTGGCCGTTGAGGCCAGAGATAACATCAAGCGGGGCTTGATCCAGAACAAGGAAATATCCCTGTTCTGGATCAAGGCCCACGTAGGGTTGGAGGGCAACGAGCGAGCGGACCAGCTCGCTAAGGAGGCGGCTTTGAGGTCGAAGACGAGGCCGAACTATGACCTGTGTCCCGTCTCATTTGTCAAGCGTGGCCTGCGTCAGATCACGCTTGACAAGTGGAACGGACGCTATAAAACGGGTACGACTGCTTCTGGTACCAAGCTTTTCTTTCCGTGCGCTGTGGCTGCGTACAGAACCGTCCGTAAGATGGAGATAGCCGGCACCACGACCCAGCTATTAACGGGGCATGGTGGGTTCTCTGAATACTTGAGTCGCTTCAGGTGTAAGGAGGACCCATCATGCGCCTGCGAGCCAGGGGTCGTGGAAACGGTTACGCACCTGGTCGCGGACTGCCCCATCTTCGCTAGGGACAGGTACGAGTTGGAGTGTCGGATCCAACTGGAGGTTTGTGTAGCAAACTTCCCAGTCCTGGTGACAAAGAACTACAGGCAGCACTTCCTAGAGTATTGGGAAAGGGTTATAAAAGTCGTTTTAAGAAAGAACAAGACATGATCGGCCTCCTACAGCTACTTTGCAGAAGTAGCTGAGAGAGGCCGATAAATCGAGTGGGAAAATGGACTGGGAGGTGCTGTCTGTGGTTCCGACGGAAGTTTGCTGATCACCCGGATGCCCCACGCCCCACAGAATGTATGATAGTATGAGAGGGTTTAAACTGAGTTGGTATGGAAGTAATGGGATGGAAGTGTGGCGGAACAGCTGCGCCGGCACTCGGCGATGTTCGGATGCGCTCGGGCTGCGCCCGCGCCGTTCGTTTTTCATTAAGTTCCGACGGACAGTCCATTGTTCGCAACCGCCTGACGCATACGCTGTGTCGGTCGCTTAGCGCTCCTATCTTGCGCCGCGCCTTAGTCGTAATATTAATTTGCTTGTTTCTATGTCATTTCTTCCTATCAAACGCTTCTACTTTCGGTGCTTCTATATCTTACTAAAACTGTAAAGCTTATTTATTCTTTCGCGTGCCTGTGCGTCCTATTCTTCTGTGTCTACTGTAAACTGTGTACCTACTTGTTAATATTATAAACGTCCTATCTGAAGTCGTGATCTTTTTATTTATACTCGCCCGTGCATCGAACACTCTTAAATAGTAGTTCCACTACATTGGTGACCCCGACGTGATTGCCGGACGAGAATTCAGCAGAATCGAAGGGACTAGACGCGAAGTTTCTGGAAACGTCTCGAGTGGGTGTGCGCCCACCCCCATTTTGGCCAGATGATCCGGAATTGTGGTTTGCGCAGATGGAGTGCCAATTCGCGATTTCCAATGTAACGGTTGACTCCACCAAGTTCCAGCACATCGTATGCGCGTTAGAGCCCCGTTACGCTATGGAAGTTAAGGATGTACTTACCAAACCACCGTCAACCGACAAGTACGAGAAATTGAAAACGGAGCTTATTAAGCGTTTATCAGCATCACGGGAGCGTAAAGTACAGCAGTTGTTGCGGTATGAGGAGTTAGGCGACAAAAAGCCATCGCAGTTTCTGCGACACCTGCAAAATCTAGCCGGACCGTCAATGCCAGAAGAATTTTTAAAAACGTTGTGGTCGAGTCGTCTCCCAAACAACTTGCAAACAGTGTTGGCGTCACAACCCGAGCTTAAGTTGGAGAAGTTGGCAGAGCTAGCGGACACTGTGCACGACATCGCGCCTGCCGGACCGCATCAGGTAGCGAGTACCTCGGCCTCGAGTAACCCAGGGCTTATGGAAGTGATGGCCTCTCAGATAAGTGAACTCACCAAACAGGTCAGTTCACTTGTGACTCACATGACTGACAGGAACCAGGTACGTAGCCGCTCGCATAACCGTCCCAGCAGAGACCGTAAGGGTTCCCGATCCAGGTCACGGTCCCGGCAACCACCCCCCGATCACCCACACTGTTTTTACCATTATAGATTTGGTTCGCGAGCCCATAAATGTATTCAACCATGTCAGTGGCGGGCGGAAAACGCAAAGGGCAGCAGGAATTAGCGGCCTCTGACTGCCCATACGGTACTGGCCGTTTGTTTATACCTGACAGGAGATCTAAAATGCTGTTCCTTGTTGATACCGGCTCCGATTTATGCGTGTTTCCTCGGTCCGCTGTTAAGACTCCGCACTACAAGGCGAAATATGACCTAACAGCTGCAAACGGTAGTGTGATACATACCTATGGTCCAATTCAACTCCACCTGGACCTAGGGCTTCGCCGAGCATTTGAGTGGAAATTCACCATAGCTGACGTTTCGAGACCAATCATAGGCATCGATTTTTTAAGCTTTTATAATCTGCTTATAGATTGCCGTAACCACAGGCTCATTGATGGCACCACAACACTCACCGTGTCAGCCTCGCCACAACGAGTCCCAGATGACGTCGCCTCAATAAAAACAGTGACAGGCGATACACAGTTCCACCAACTGCTGCGTGAGTTTCCAGAGCTGACACGTCCTGCAGGTACCTTGAATCGGTCTAGACCTATTAAACATTCTACTGTGCACTATATTAAAACAAGACCTGGGCCGCCAGTCACCAGTAGACCTAGACGTTTGGACCCGGAGCGTCTTAGAATAGCAAAGAAAGAGTTTGACGAAATGGCTGCTAGTGGTACTGCTAGGCGCTCAGACAGCCCATGGTCTTCTGCTCTGCACCTGGTGAAGAAGAAGGACGACGGATGGCGACCGTGCGGTGACTACCGCGCACTCAATGCCCGCACCATACCCGACAGGTACCCAGTTCGCCACATTCAGGATTTTTCACAGCAGTTGCATGGCTGTACTGTATTTTCAAAGATCGACCTGGTGAAAGCATACAACCAGATACCAATATTTCCAGCTGATGTACCCAAAACCGCAATAACAACACCTTTCGGACTCTGGGAGTTCCCGTTCATGACCTTCGGGCTTCGCTGCGCAGCCCAGACCTTCCAGAGGTTCATAGATGAAGTGCTCACAGGTCTAGATTTCTGCTACGGGTATATCGACGATATTTTGGTATTCTCTCCACCTGGACTCCACAAGATCCATCTAAAGCAGCTGTTGACACGTCTGGCTGAGTATGGCGTTTTAATTAACGCTAGCAAGTGTGTCTGGGGACAACCTCAGGTAACCTTCCTTGGATTTCAAGTTTCTGCTTCTGGTGTTCAGCCTTTACACACCAAAGTCCAGGCTATCCAGGAGTTCCCTGTACCCAAGACAGTGAAGGAGCTCCGGAGATTCCTCGGGATGCTCAACTTCTACCGCAGGTTTATTCCAGGTGCTGCTAAAACTCAGGCACCGCTTAACGCTATGCTTACAGGAGCAACTACTAAGGGTGCAGACCCAATACAAATGACGCAGAAGGAGTTAGCAGCATTTCAAGAATGCAAGAAAACCCTCTCTGACGCCACTCTTCTTGTTCATCCGCAACTTCACGCTGAGCTTTCCATCCTCACCGATGCTTCCGACGTATCTATCGGCGCTGTACTGCAGCAGTGTAACGGTGAGGAGTGGGAACCGCTATCTTTCTTCTCTAAGAAACTGAACCGGGCGCAAAAGAAATACAGCCCCTATGATAGGGAGTTATTGGCCATTTATGAGGCTATTAAACATTTCCGTCATATGGTCGAAGCTAGGAGTTTTATTGTTTTTACCGACCATCGCCCGCTTACCTACGCATACACAGCGCCGAAAGAAAACTGTTCCCCTCGACAGTTCCGGTATTTCGACTACATATCACAATTCACCACTGATATAAGATACATACCCGGAACGGAAAATGTAGTCGCTGACAGTTTATCACGGATTGAAGAGGTTACCAAGGCTATCGACTTCACGATACTCGCCAAGTCACAGCAGTCGGATCCAGAGCTACAAGCACTTCTTTCGAACGGATCGTCGCTTAAGTTACGACCTATTACTCCGGTAGGCTCAGACACAAAAGTATATTGCGACGTATCAAGTCAATCGCCGAGACCTTACGTAACACCTGGGTTACGTAAGCAAGTGTTCGACGCGTTACACAGTCTGAGTCATCCCGGACGTACCGCTACCGTGCGACTGGTAACACAGCGATTCGTGTGGCCAGGGATACGCAAGGACTGTAGAGAGTGGTCTAGGCGCTGTCTCGAATGTCAGCGGAGCAAAATTACCCGCCACACATCTGCCCCATTTTCCTCTTTCCCTATTACCTCGTCGAGATTTACCCATATCCATCTCGACATCGTCGGCCCATTAACCCCATCTGCTGATTTCAGGTACTGTCTCACCATCGTTGACAGGTTCACACGATGGTGTGAGGCAGTCCCAATGAAGGACATCACCGCTGAAACCTGCGCGGCCGCCTTGGTATCCGGGTGGATATCGAGATTCGGCTGCCCTGCGCAGATTACTACAGATAGGGGGCGTCAGTTCGAGTCCGGTCTGTTTAAGGCCATCTCATCAATAGTCGGCGCGCAACATCTTCGCACCACTGCCTTTCACCCTTCCTCAAACGGCATGATTGAAAGAACTCATCGGCAAATCAAAAATGCAATCATGTGTCACAACACGACACAATGGACAGAAGTCTTGCCGGTGGTACTTTTGGGCATCCGCAGTGCGTGGAAGGAAGACGTGCAAGCTTCATCGGCCGAGTTGGTATACGGCGAGCCACTACGTCTGCCAAGTCAGTTCCTAACACCAACAGATGATCATACACTCGAGGACATCACAAGCTTTGCAACACGCCTCGCAAAGCACATGGCGACCCTAGCACCAACACCTGCATCATGGCACAATAAAGGAACTTTCTACGTCCCAAAGAGTTTGCAGAACGCTACTCATGTTTTTGTGAGGCAAGACCATGTACGGAAGACGCTGGAACCACCTTATGCTGGTCCGTTCAAGGTGCTGGACCGGACGCCAAAATACTACAAGGTGCTGATGCGAGACAAAACAACCAATATTTCGGTGAATCGGTTAAAGCCTGCATTCACTACACAGGACGCCATCAACCCTGCTGAAGTAAAGTTATCACCCTCACCGCCACCAGCTACGGAAGATAAACGTACACGGAGTGGACGAATAGTACGGTTTACCGAGTTTTATCGACCGTAGAAACGGTCTCGAAGGGGAGTACTGTGGCGGAACAGCTGCGCCGGCACTCGGCGATGTTCGGATGCGCTCGGGCTGCGCCCGCGCCGTTCGTTTTTCATTAAGTTCCGACGGACAGTCCATTGTTCGCAACCGCCTGACGCATACGCTGTGTCGGTCGCTTAGCGCTCCTATCTTGCGCCGCGCCTTAGTCGTAATATTAATTTGCTTGTTTCTATGTCATTTCTTCCTATCAAACGCTTCTACTTTCGGTGCTTCTATATCTTACTAAAACTGTAAAGCTTATTTATTCTTTCGCGTGCCTGTGCGTCCTATTCTTCTGTGTCTACTGTAAACTGTGTACCTACTTGTTAATATTATAAACGTCCTATCTGAAGTCGTGATCTTTTTATTTATACTCGCCCGTGCATCGAACACTCTTAAATAGTAGTTCCACTACAGAAGTAAGGAAGGAAATGAAAGTGATAGAATGAAAGAAGCACCTAGCTTAGAAAGAGAAACAGCCAAGTGGGTACTTTTGCAAAATTAGCATTTAAATATTTGTAATTAAAATAAGGATAGTAAATACCAGAGTGGGATATTCTTTTAGAAAACATTGGTAAAAATTAATTAGAAATAATAATAAAAATTAGATGTAAAATGGCTTCCTCGATGTGCACAGCACGCAGTGGAAGGAGTAAGATTAAAAAAAAAAAAAAAAAAAAAAAAAAAAACCTATAGAATGAACTCCCTGCTGTGGTTTTTCCAAGTGACTACCGTATGGAGTGCTTCAAAAAGGGTATTATAAGATAGGCAGCACGAGTATAATACCCTGGTGTTGCAAACGTCCATAGGCCACGGTAACTGAATTCCATCAGGTGGGCCGCGCGCTTGTCTGCCACCTAAGTCTTATAAAAAAATCTTATACAATATTTATAGACGGTTGCGCCCGTGTGTGTAGGTACTGTGACGCGACCCACATCGCGTGCCAACAATCGCGCGTTATTTACGCTCGATTTAATACTGCTCACCCTATTGACATTTTAAATTTCCCGTTTATACAGTGTCAGGCTTTTGACAACAAAAGATCACACAATAATAAGTACAGGCCTTCATTGTGCGGGGGTTTATGTACTGTGGCGCAATTATGAGGCGTTCTTCGTAGTATTATCCAGTATTCATAAGAGCGTTTGAAGCAATTTCAGTGTTTAAGCTTCTTTATAACTTCCTTTTTTTAAGTACAGGCGCCATTGGTATTAGCTGAACTCAAGTTTAAAGAATATTTTATTGGTATAAATATGTGTTACATCGATGTTATTTCAATATTTATTATATATATATTTCTTTCCTACGCTATAAAAAATATATTCTTGACAGTTGTAATGAAATAGAAATATATAATGTCACAAATATTTAAAGTAATTAAATTATTTATGTAATGATAAAATAAAATAAAAGGAGGTGTACAATATACTTCAATTTAATTTATCACAGCTTATAAAAAAGAGTAAGTGAAGAAGAGTTTGGCGTTTGGTTATGGTTCAATTGGTGGGAAAAGAGAAAGTTAGTATATAAAATGGAATGAATAGTAAATAAAATAAAAGGTAAAGTAAGATAATATACATATTTCACTTTGTAGCATGAAGATATATATACAAATACAGTATTGTTTTGGTAAAACATGTATGTTTTATTACTACTACGCCTAACTGGATTTTCTTTACATTCATGAGTCATTAAACATAATCAACGAAATCGAAATTAAATGATGACAAAAACTGTGAAGATGTTTATAAGTCAATCACACACAAGCTACAGAAGGGATCTTGCTGAAATTTATTACAGACCAGCTTCCTGTAATCCCATGAATATTTTCGCATAGCTACACGTGAATAAAACTGTGGACAACACCTGATTAGCCATAAGAGAGACTTGACTCCTAGTAGGGGGTGCCGATTAACCTAGATTATAATATTGAAACACTCCTCAGTAATAACTTGCTAACCAGATCTGATAGCAAGTAGGCGGAGTAGTTTCATTTCAAACGCAATATAAATGTTAGGAATTACATTCACGCTTGCATCATCACTACATAGTATAAAATAAAGCCGCGTTCTCTGTCCCTATGTCCTTTTGTATGCTTAAATCTTTAAAACTACGCAACAGGTTTTGATGCGGTTCATTTTAGTAGATAGAATGGTTAAAGAGGAAGGTTTATATGTATATAAAATCATGCTACGACCAACAGGTGCGGAGTAGGAATGAAAAATGTTGGAAAAACGGGGTGACGAAGACGAAGTTGCGCGGGTAAAATAAACATGGGATCAAGAAAGTCAGTACATAATAATATATCGTTGGCCCTGGTTGTAAACTACGTCGCAGCTATTGATAATAGAAATTACCGATCATTTTCGAATTATGACTATCATTCTGCGCAGAGATTCGATATAGATTTGTTGATGCGACCTAAAAGTTGGTATTTTTAGCACGTTTCTCATTGTAAAGGTTTAAGTCAGTAGGTCTGTTATGAATACACCACATTTCACTGAACATTGACTCTGATTGACGCTGTCGGTACAAATGCCAAGGAATGTAGCATAAAAACAAAAAACAATGTAGGCTGTGAACACGTGCCATTGGTGTGTGGATCACGATATGCCGATACGCAACGAAAGATAAATTCGACAATCTGAACGTTTTTTGTAAGAATGCGCCTAAACTGTTTCGTAAATATTCAAGCTTGTTCGATGCAAAGTATGTACGAAACGCCATAAATACTTTTTTATTTATAACAATGTAATTGCTATCTTGAACTGTTGAAAAATGGAAGGTGGTTGCAGTATAGTTACCACTACCTTCAAAAGTGTCAAGTGTGTTTTCGTTTTCTAGTACGTATAATTTGAGTAAATATGGCATTAACGGTAGTAATTTCCTCAACTGGTCTAATTGCAATTTTACGTATACCTATACCTATAGGTTGTGGAGGTCAGAAGGCAATCGCTTCATGGAAAATATAGAGGTTCAGTCGCAACTAGACTTTTTTATCGTTCGAAAAGTCCCTACGAATACCTCCCCCGCCGGGAGCCATTTGGGGAGGTTATGTCGCACTCAAACCGACTTTTATCCAACAATTTGCTGTAAGTTTGAAAATAATATATTTAAAACTGTCAATTTCAAACTTACTTTAATAATAGCGAGAGAGAGAGAGTATGATCCGCTAACACTTTTGGACACAAGCAGTATTTATGTATTTAATATTTCTTAGCCTTTTTTAATAAACGAAATTGTAAGTTACTCCAAAGTGCTTAAGGCTTCTAGAAAATCTGCTACTAGAGCGTCGTGGATAAATTTGCATATACCGCAACAAGACTGCAGCGATCCAAACCAGCTTCAGACGTTCTGCAAGTAAGATTTGAAATAATATTCCTCCACCTAAGAGACCAACCGCATGTATATTTTAGGTTAAATTGAAAAATATCTAAAATCCAGCACATAATAAAGCGATTTACCATAGAACATAGTGTCGCCCCGGGAATTTTATTCCTCGTTTAGAAGTCTCAAAATGGCGATCTATAGTACTTAAATACTGTGTTACATATATGTTTGTTTATCGCTATGAAAGAGTTCGTTAGACTGTGGTAGCACAATTTTCTTTTACATTAACACATTTCCAAACGTCTATAATTAGGTATGATCGCGACTGCTACCCACACCGAGTTCGATTCCCGCTCAGTGCAAATATTAGTGTGAATGAATATGTATTTACAAAAACCGCGGTAGCCTAGTAGTATGGGTAATGGACTGCTGAGACGAGGTCTCGGGTTCGATCCCAGGTTTACCATGGCACACACCAATGACTGCGATGCTTTTCGAAGTTATGTATGTATTTATCGCAGGTTTATAAGTGCCCAGTTAATGGCAATAGGCTCACCACCTATTACATTGGGTCCTAAACATAAACTGGCGAAATGTGGGTGCTATCACCTATGCCTACCCCTTCGGGGATATAGGCGTGAGTTTATGTATGTTTATGTGTATTTACAAAAAAGGAAATGTATCTAAGTAGGTTTATCAGACACTAGAATGCAGATAACCATGGAATTCTAATCAGCTTTTGTGACGTAAGCTGATTGGAAGTCCATTCTCTACTGCAGAAGGTAGCCTGGGACGGAAGCTGTACTAAGTCAATTTGTCGGTCTAATTGTAACATAAATTCTCCTACCCTCATTTCCAAGTATCTATAAATATTTAAGTACTTCAGTAGGTATACCACGAAACAGCCAAGGTATATACCGTAGTAATTCAAATCAATAGAACAACAACTGTAATGTATATTGTATTTATTTATGCGCACCTTTTTCACACGCCAAGCATTTATGTACGGCGAATGAATGCTTTTATTTATATGAATGTGTTCTGCTAATATATAAAAACGTGCAGAGGACTCCAGGGGCGCAATTTATTGTTTGCATTTCGTTTTCTTTTGTGTTTACGTGTGCGGCTTCATGCCACACTTTGTTTGGTGTGCGATAGAAATGAGAACAGATGCGGCGTTTAATGTTAAAAAAATTGATATTAGTAGTTATTGATGTTCCTTCAAATTATCTTATATCTTTATATTAATTAGCCAAAGTAAATAATACTAATAAGTGTGGCTAAGAGTGCTTAAATTATGAAATAAAGAATACGATTTTCCAACCAAACTTTAGCACAACTTGCTCGGATTGACTGAATAGCCGAAGAATTAAAAATATAGCACTCTACAACATGAGGCTCAAAATGGATAAAAGCATCTCAAAAGGTAGCAATGAAATCTTCCAAGAAATCAATAGGTACGAGTCTAATATACAGTATATTATCAGCCACAATGTCAGGTGTCTCCAGCAGTGCTGGCCATCACACCTGGCAGTGACGCAACTACTGAACCGGAATAATCATTTTGATGTAAACTGACTTGAGTATGCGTGGGGTCACAGTGATAGCGACGATAATACTCGATATAGAAGTTGTCTATGCTGAATCGTGAATTTTGCCAAAACAATAATTTCGAAGATTACACCAGAGATATAACCGAAACAGAATGTAATAAAATATTCGAAACAGTGTAAAAAATTTCATCGTACACAAAACCCAATTTCACTGTAGATGGAGATTCCTTGTAGATATGCTTTAAAAGAACATATTACTGTTAGAAAAGATACATTATGGTCTAAAGCAGCGCTATGATGGCCTTTTTGACACCTCTGGTTTTGCTTATTTTCTCTTTTTTGGTTCGTTTAATATTTGATATCAAACTGTTACGTTACATTACGACGAATAACTAAAAAAATATGGTAAGACTGACTCAGAAGAAAATAAAATTCACACACCAAAAAAAGAAAACGAGCAGTCGTGACAAAACGGCCATAATAGCGTGCAGCAACTTTAGTCTGAAATAACACATAGGGTGGAGTTGTGCATTAGGGATTCGGAATTCCGCGTGAATAGAACCGTAGGTACAAAGTTAAAAATATATCTAAAAAAAATATTCGTATTATAAATATATATAATAATATGTATATGGGTATATAGTTAATACTTTATTATTTTATTTTATATTATTAAATATATTAATAACCGCGGTAGTCTAGTGGTATGGGTGGTGGACTGCTGAGACGAGGTCTCGGGTTCGATCCCAGGTTTACCATGGCACACACCAATGACTGCGATGCTTTTCAAAGTTATGTGTGTATTTATCGCAGGTTTATAAGTGCCCATTTGATGGCAATAGGCTCGCCACCTATTACATTGGGACCTAAATATACACTGGCGAAATGTGGGTGCTTGCACCTCTGCCTACCCCTTCGGGGATATAAAATATTTTTGCCCGCTGACAGTGGCACCTAGTCCCAATAGCTCTTCAAGACGTAATTGCAAGTGTGTATGGTAGTGACAAGCGTTGTTCCGCTACAGTATACCATTAATATCCAATCAGTCCCCCCGGTGTAAATATTAGTGCAACAAGGATGTTCGAGAGCAAGGTTGCCTTTGAGTGTATTGGGAAATGTGCCTGGACGAGACCGTCAACAAACTAATATAGATCATATATTATAGAGAAAGGTTCTAGAATTCTTGTGAAGATTTGTGGGCCCTGAATGTCTTTAAAGATAAAGCCTTGAACTCCCAAAACCTTTATTATGAAGTAGTTTGTACCTAAGTTAATCAATAAAATTATGGGTAAGGTTTCTATCTATTGATTTATTTCGAATCATATTTATAGGTGTGTGTGTGTGGTGGTGGTTCGTATGGTGGCGGCGTTGGTTGGTGAGATAAATGATACAATAAGTATGTTAACGTATTTACTTGTGAATGTATTAACTTTAACACGTCTCGATAAATATACGACGCGTAGGATATAATGTTGTGTGGATACGACGCGCTCGCGCCGATGTCTATCTTGCTCTGGCTGCGCCGACGCGTTGGCCGCGCACTCGCCGCGCGCCCCGCGTCCCCCTCGCTCCCCGTTGCCATGCGGTGCTCCGATGCGTCAACAAGCTGCCCCCCTTGGAACGTCTGGTTCCAATGATGGCAGAGGAACAAGCCTGTTGAAAGCCCTCCGGATGGTGCCTGTGGTTGTCCGGACATCCACCACCCGATTGATGCCATCGCTGCCCGGATATACTGCGACGATCCTGCCGAGCAGCCATTTTGTTGGTGGAGTTCTGTCGTCCATGACTAGAACCATGTCATGAAGTTGTGGTTGATTGCCGTCCTTCGCCCATTTGCTCCGTCGTTGCAACTCCGTGATGTATTCTCGATAGAACCGCTTCCAGAAGTGCGTTTTTAGTGCTTGTACTCTGTTGTACCTACTTAGAGTGCTCAAGGGTCGATCTTTCACCTGAGGCGCAGGTATAGTGACGAGTGGTCGTCCAATTAAAAAATGTAATGGAGTGAGTGGAACTAAATCATTTGGATCTGAAGAAATGGGAGTAAGAGGTCTTGAATTTAAGATGGCCTCAATCTGTACCAACACTGTGTTAAGTTCCTCATAGTCTAAGTGTGCCTCGGAAAGAACGCGCTTGAGATGGTGCTTCACGGATTTGACGGATCGTTCAGCTGAACCGTTAAAATGTGGACTTTGCACCGGACTAAATTTAAAATTTATTTTGTGTTCAGATGAATTCGAAAGTATTTGATCACTATTTGATTTTAGAAATTTAGATATTTCGTTACAGGCCCCGACAAAATTGGTACCATTATCTGAGAATATAGTGTGAGGACTACCCCGACGAGCGACAAACCTATGAAGAGCCGCTAAATAACCTTGAGTTGTCAACTCGGTGACAAGCTCTATGTGGATCGCTCGGGTAGCCAAACATATGAAAATGCATATGTATGCCTTTTTCAGTCTGCTTCCTCTACCTTTTCTGTCCGCTATCATGACTGGGCCTGCATAATCAACAGCTGTGTTACAAAATGGAAATTCTGCTTGTAACCTCTGCTCAGGGAGATTACCCATGATTGGTTGGAATTTTTTGCCAGAGAATCTGCAACACTTATGACATTCGTGAGTGACCTTTCTAGTGAGTTTTCGGCCATTGATTATCCAGTAGTTATGGCGAAGTATGGCTAATAGCAGTTGTGGACCTGCATGTAATGAAATTAAATGACAATGTTTTACCAATAAGCGAGTAATGTGATGTGATGCATGTAAAAGTATTGGATGTTTGGTATTGGAATCTATATTTGTGTTGGAAAGTCGTCCGCCTACACGTAAAAGTCCCATGTTGTCCAAAAATGGGTTTAAATTTAGTAATTTGTTTTTTGCAGGCAGAACGCCATTAATTTTCAATAAAGAAATCTCTTTGTGAAACATTTTGTTTTGTACAATTCGACAAAGATATAAAGAAGCATTATTCAATTCTGACAATGTTAAAGGACCGGTTATTTTGTTATTACGGTTATGACAATTATGAAAAAATCTGTAAATGTATGCAGTGATACGCTGAATTTTACCAAAGTTAGAAAAATTTATAGTATAATCTCTTAGAGCAACCTCATCAGACAAATGACATAAAACCTTTGTTTCAGGTAAGTTCTCAGTTATATTCTGAGGTTGTACAGGAAATTGCATATCAGTTTGATGTAAGAAATGTGGGCCTCCCCACCACAAATGTGAATTTTTGATTTGTTCAGGATTCAACCCTCGTGACCCTATGTCAGCTGGATTCATATCAGTTGGAACATAGTTCCATTGAGAAATATTTGAAATTTGTGTTATTTCATTTACCCTATTGTAAACAAATTGTTTTAAAGTTTTCTTGGAGTCGCCTAAACATTGGGGGTCCTCCTTGAATGGAATAGTAACAACAAATCTACCATCTGGGTGGCGATATGTTGTTTTTGTGAAAAATTCTTCACATATTGTACTCTCAGCCTTTGACTTGGCTTGTTGAGTAGTAGGAATGAGCTCAAACTCAAAAAACTCATTCAAACGTTGATCTAGCTCAGTGTTGTCTAAGAAATGACAGTGGACTGTATTGTATGTGTTTTGTTTGTGTTTGTAATATTTGTTTGAAACCTGAATTGACCCGGAAACTAACCACCCTAATTTTGTTTCAATTAAGGTTGGCTTGTTTTTGCCTAAGGGAATTCTGTTGGTTGCAAGTATTTGCCAAAATATATCAGCTCCCAGCAACATCTGCACCTCGGATGAAATATTGAATGTTGGATCTGCAAGGTGGATGTTTGGAGGAATATTAAAAATATTGCTGTAATTCACTGTGTGTGAAGGAATGTATTGAGTAATTTGTGGTACAACAAAGCAATTGACCCTTGTTGTATAATTATTGTGTGAGAGCGATGATATAGATAGGTCACATCTTTTAGTGACACTAGAAAGTTGTTTGTTTAGTCCTTGAACTGTAACAGATACAGAGTTATGTGGCAACTGTAACTGATTTAGCAGTGATTCTGTAATGAAGCTGGAAGTGCTACCATTATCCAACAGAATGCGGACCTTGTGTGATTTACCATTTATATCTGAGACATTTACTATGGCAGTTGACAATAATACATGAGCCTGAATATGAGTGGCCGATAGTGTGACATTTTGTGGTGCTGTCTGTGTGTGTGTGGGCAAAACAACACAGTCACTAGTTTTAATTTCAACAGTTCTTGGTTGAGCAGTTTCAGAGTTAGGTTGCATATGTAACATAGTGTTGTGACGCTGACTACACTGTTTGCACGAGCCCAGCTTACATTTAGGCTCACTGTGACCCTGCCGTAGACAATTCCTACATAAATTTAATTTCTTAACTAACTCTATACGGGATTCAATAGACATAGATTTGAATTTAAAGCATTGGTAAATAGTATGATTGTTTTTACAAACTGGGCACTGTAGTTTCAGTGAAGTTGCTTCATTCACCACAAATGATTTTTGACGTGTGGATGGCTCACTGTGTCTGCGAGTCTGTTTAGTTTGTGCTTCCTCAATAGTTACAAGCAAATCTGCACGATTTTTTAAAAACTCATTGAATTCATCAAGTGTGGGAATATCTTTAATACTACTACGCTGTGATTCCCACTCTCGAAGGGTAGTGATGTCAAGTTTGCCTGCAACCATGTGGATAATTAACATGTCCCAGTGTTCAGTAGGTATTTTTAGTGTTTTCAATGCTCTTAGATTTCTATTAACTGTGTCTACTATGTTATGAATGGCCTGTGATGATTCTTTAACAATAGGCTCAATACTAAACAATGCCTGAATATGATTGTTGATCAAAATTCTACTATTATGATATCTATCACAAAGTAGGCCCCACGCAATGTCATAATTGTCAGCAGAAAATTCTATAGATTGTATAATTGAAGCAGCTGTATCCTTTAAGGATGCTCGCAAGTAATGAAATTTGTGTATTTTTGGAATAGAATTATTGGAATGAATAAGTGATACAAAGGTGTCATGATACTCTAACCAGTCCAAATGAGAGCGACCAGTAAAGGTAGGTAAGTGAATAATAGGTAGTTTAATGTTTGGCACACCTGACTTCCCAGCATTACCACAAGAACCCGTCACCGAGCTGTCACTGTGCACCGAAGCAGCAGCATCTCGAACACGGCTGAGTAGCTCCATCGCAGCTGCCACTGCCTTGAAGTAGTCGCCTTCAAAGGTTTCCCGCTCGATGTACTCATCCCCTGGAATTTCACACAGGTTCTCGATGTCAGACTGAGTTGAGTCAAACTCAGGGTAAACTTCTTGTATTTTGTCTAATCTTAGCTGTAGCTCGTGAACTTGCAGTTTAGTAAGCTCTTTGCTTGGTACCAGTGGCTCAATATATTTTTTAAAAAGAGTAAGCTTAGATTTGTGTGTAGCCCGAGCCTTCCTTAAAGTTTTTATGTCCATTGTATATGCAGATGCAAAGTGAAACGTACAAATAGATATAATTAAAAGTTAGGCGAACACAAAATAAACAATAAAAAAGTCCAGTAAAGCGAAAGATAACCCAAAGTTATAGAAAGTATGCACCTGTAATAAGGGTAAGGTGAAAGCGGGTGCAAACAGCAAAGCACATTCCTTATTGTTCTATCAGCAAGCGTTCACACCAATTCACACCACCTCAAGCAGCGAATTCTCCGAGCAACGTCAGTAGTTGACACGAAAAACACTGTAAATTTGAAAAATATGCAAAGTTGACACGTGTTTTGGTATAGTTAAGTTTCTCTGGAAATAAGACGATTAGTGTAGGTCAGTGTAGGTACACAATGAGGCAATCCCAAGCTAACCAACCTCGAAACTTAGTGAAATATGTTTATTATATTGTTATTGCTATATAGCAAATTGTAGCTTCAGGAAATAAGAGAATGTTCCTTTAGAACATGCCTTTGAAATTTGAAAATTGTCACGCGTAATGGCGGCGGCAAGGCAAGTTGAATGGTAGGTATAATGGCGGTGTGATTTTCTATTGAGAGAATGAATTACGAGAAATATTAGAAAGAAATATGATATTACCTTTGTAGTAGGATAGAATAAATTGGACGAACTCACTCAACACTTTTTATGACCACTGCAAACCTCTTTTCCTGGTATATGATTCAAGGTACCGGCGATTGCAACACGTTGGATCCGTTGTTCAGCTTGTTTCAGCCGTAGGCCCGTAGCTCCAGCCAACGCGGCGCCTGACCACCCCGCTTCACCACGCGTGCCACGCCCGATGAATCCGGCTCGAATTTTTGGTGGTGGTTCGTATGGTGGCGGCGTTGGTTGGTGAGATAAATGATACAATAAGTATGTTAACGTATTTACTTGTGAATGTATTAACTTTAACACGTCTCGATAAATATACGACGCGTAGGATATAATGTTGTGTGGATACGACGCGCTCGCGCCGATGTCTATCTTGCTCTGGCTGCGCCGACGCGTTGGCCGCGCACTCGCCGCGCGCCCCGCGTCCCCCTCGCTCCCCGTTGCCATGCGGTGCTCCGATGCGTCAACAGTGTGTATTTCTTTAGTTTTATGTTATGTGTAAAGAGGAATAGAATTTTCAATTCATAAAAACATTTCTGACAAGCACGTCGGAATCACAATTTCTACTCAATCCAACTCAAACAAAAGTACATTACACCTAAAGTAAAGATTTCCACTCAAGAAACGATCTATGCAAGTTCTTAAACTGCCTAATTTATTGTATTAAATGTCACGATATTTTTATAAATAGATCATGTTACTTACACTGTATTATGATTAAACTGTAATACTAATATCATAGGCGTGATCGGAGGTTTTGGACAGGGAGGCAGTAATGGGTAGACTATTTCAAAGTGCTTATCTGACAATCGTAGTTGTGAATTCCATAAAGACATATAGGCACTGCAAGCCCTAATTTATATGATACTTATACTTAGTATGTATCTAGTAAAGTACATATAATTTATCTGACTGATTAAAATAGATACAAATAAAATATCGTTACGTATTAATCCTTAAGTGCCCGGTTAATGGCAATAGGCTCGCCACCTATTACATTGGGGCCTAAACATAAACTGGCGAAATGTGGGTGCTAGCGCCTCTGCCTACCCCTACGGGAATAAAGACGTGAGTTTATGTTGTTTGTTTATATTTTATTAATCCTTAAGAATCGAAGTTGCCCGAAATAAAGAAACTATTACTATTTTGCTTTGGTTTGAGTACTTTATTTTCTACAAGTCGCAGTAGATTTCATGCCTTATATTGTGATATATGGAGATTTGCAGACTAATGTAGAGATATCGCAGACTGAGATAAATTTCAAAACACTAAATCGTAGCAGTGAAGAGTATCATTCTACTTTTTTGCACTAAAACACTAAATATTACAAATAAACAGAACAAAAAGTGACAAAATCTGAATAGCGATGGCAAATATCCAATAGATTTCGTCCGCTCATTCATTCGAACGATCTAACACATAACAATAACCGCACGTCATATACAGTATGCTCACAAATAAATGCATACAACAATGCGGCTGTATCATACGTGCCGGTAATCGCGACGTGGGGATTAGATCGCATATTGTGACGTGACACAAATCGCCAATGCGTTGATATAATATTGGGATGTGATATGCCTGCGCTATGCGGCCTTATCAGTTATTATAGTTAGCAGTTTAACGGCAACTGGCTGATTCATGCAACTTCATCCGCCTCACCAAAGATATGGGCCGTTTATGCTGTTGATGTTATTCATGGGCTTTTTTTTCCGTGCGCGAAACCCCCTTGGGTACCAATCCCACCGGAGCTGATGAGAGAGGTTATGCTGGACTCGAACCGACTAAAACGCGCGCCGTTTTGGTTGGGTCTTTAGTTGTCGAAGGTGAGATAATAGCGAACATTTACCTCGCACCCCGGCAAACCCGGTGTCCTCTCTTTCGAGATGTCCCCGTCTAGCCCTTTGCGCCGCCCGCTACGGCCTGCTTCTGCTAGGGTGATAGGCGGCTCCACCCGTGTCCCCCAGGACCACGCTCATGGGGGACGGAGGTCATTCTGGGCGTACGAGTCGCCTCCGCTAATCGCGGTTCCGGAGTCTTCCGGAGTTCCGCCGCTGACACGGCCACCAGTCGATTGATGGTTTCATTTAAACTCATCTATCACGCAGCTGAATACGTGACGAACACGCACTTCTGACACTGTCACGTCAAAATGTTACTTAAATGTAGACGCGGCATAAGACATCGTATGAGATGATTTCGACGGCAGATCTGAAACTTTACTGAAGAGCTCTATAATTTTAACGACAGACAAATAACAGCCGAATAAAATTGTTACATTAATTTTGGAATGTTGTACCACTTTTATTGTATTTTACGAAAGCCCCTTTATTGTTATGTATTGTTCCCGCTGGTAAAACATCGTTTTTCTCACTAAATTCGCAATTACTAGCGAAGTACCTTCGGTAAGCCTTCAGGTGCGTGTTTATCGAACATCTCTCAGTATAAAATATACAAAATTAACTTTATTCTTTCGTCTTTGTATTCTGAATATTTTGGCGTTAAAAATGTCTGTAATGGTTTCAAAAGCTGTCAATAATAAAAAACATTAGGTACTATTTTACATTGTGTTAGCTACCTCGCCTGTTAGCCGGTGCACTATTTTTATACCATTTAGTTGGCGGACAAGCACACGGGTGCACCGATGAAAAATGATCACCGTGGCCTATGGAAGTTTGAAACAACAAAGGCATCACACTCGTGCTGCCGTCCTTATAAAAAAGTTCTAGTACTCTTCTTGAAGAACCCATATTGTAGTCGCTTAGAAAATATGCAACTGGTTCATTCCATAAGTATGTATCGGTATGCTTTCGCTTTACTGTAATTTCATGTTTTTTTTTGTGCATTTATTTATTTAATAGACACATCACAACTTAACATAACAGTATACATCATTCATATCGTGAAGTATATGGTATCGTTTTGATATTTGCACCAATTAAAGGCATGTACAGTTCACACAATTAAAAAGCGTACAATTAAGTGCTAGTTGAAATTAGGACATAAAAAGTTAATAAGAAAGCAGTCAATGAAAATTTGCAATACCCTTCTCCTGAAAACACCAAACGAGTCGTGAAAAATATATAATTAATCGAATAAACTGTTGAATTAAGTCCTATAAC
This sequence comes from Pelosia muscerda, assembly GCA_963691645.1. Classification (NCBI taxonomy): domain Eukaryota; kingdom Metazoa; phylum Arthropoda; class Insecta; order Lepidoptera; family Erebidae; genus Pelosia; species Pelosia muscerda. The sequence continues at coordinate 19,951,127 of OY829102.1, read as the reverse complement.
ACAGTCTAAATAGTGGTTGGTAAAATGGGGAAAAAAAGAGTTATCTATCTATCTAACGTATCCTAACCTAACAATAGACGAGATAATATGGTAGTTACTGCTAGAAAGCCAACACACCAATGCAAAAAAATAATCTACTCTGGGTTCCTGAGTGCGAACTTTGGATTGTGTAAAAAATAAGCTCCTATATCTGTACTGGACTAGCGTATTTACTTTTATGCATACTTATAATGCTTTTGGTAAGCAGTTGCCAGGAAAATGAGGCAACAGATCATGTAGTAAATCCAAGATAATCCTTGGTTCTTTACGTACGCTCAAAATCTGAAGCTAAACTTCGAAACCCTTGCTTACAACACCAGTAATTGGTCACTAGGGGGCACTAAACTCTTCAGTCATGGTGTCAAATGTTCATTCAACTTTTTTATTAAATGTTTATCAACTAAGGAGATTCTTTGTCACGGCAATTCGAGTTACTTCTCAGAAGGCGTTTTTGTTGGAGGTTACAAACGAGGAGCAATAAATTTAATTACGAATAATGCCAAAAATTCACGGGCGAATTATTAAATTCATCTAGATGAATAAGCTCAGATTTCTTATCGTTAAATTAAATCGTAAACTCTTTTTATAAGATTATTTCAGTAGATAAATTATATCTATGGGTCCTGTTCCCTGTGATAACTCATAAATTTCAACTTTCCACTACATTTATTTTATTCGTACTTTTAAACTTTCGTATACGAAATTAACGCGAACATAGTAGGTATATAAACCATACATACCTACGGCAAATAATACTTAAACAGTGTGCTATATAATATAATAATAAATCGCGCACCCAGGGTTCCGTACAAAGGACAACCCCAACTCTCATACAATCTTGGGCCATCTCATACAATCATACAAGCTATTCTTTTATTAATTTACAGATGTGTACATATTCTATCTTATGAGTCGGGTACTCATAAATACATATACATCATTCATGTATCATATATAGAATCGTCAAGAAGAAATAAGGAGTCACGGTTATCATGTTACATAAGACCTAAACGTCTGGTAATTTTGTGATAGACCTTATAAGGTACCTTGCTGCAGACCCGAGTATTTGGTATGGATTTCAACTTGATATCACCACGCATTCCTGAGGTCTTGACATACAGATGGATAGACGGACAGCGAAGTGATCTTATAAGGGTTATGTTTTTTTTCCTTTTGAGATACGGAACTCTAAAAATATTTTATTATCAGAACAATATATGCAGAATATCGTTGACAATTTTACTATTGTAGTCCAGTGTGTTTTATATCTCTCTGATACTGCTGTCGGAATTCTATTTGTCGTAACTTTAGGTCTCAGTATGCAACTTATACGAGTTTTTTACGATGCAGTACAATTCCATCGATCTAAACTGTTCTCTTTGTTTAATACATTTGAATGTTAAACGGGTAACTTAAGTATTCGAGGATAGAAAAGCTGGTCGACAAAGACTGATTCTGACGATACGATTTATGAGTTAGACAACATTCTCTTAAACAGCAGTTTCTTTAGAATATCGTTCGTATCGCACTGAAAATTCTTTCTTTTCAGCGAAATTATAGTGAAACATTTGTTTGAAAAAAAAGAACAATGTTAAACCTCAAGCACTTTCATCTCAACTTATGTTGATCATTTTGGTGCAAGCATTGACAGGGATAGGAAATGACGGTATCTCCCTTCCTAATTGAGCAGTCCGACTGGAGAAGCACATCCGTCCTACAGAATACCGCAGCTAATATTAACCAGTAGGATAGCCACAGCTCACTGGACAGATTTTGTGTTGTCAGTGAGAAGACCGAGAAACCCTTCTTTGTCTTCTGCACAGAAAGGAGTGCAGAAAGATGTAACTTGGGATTTTGGTGCACATACAAGTGTCTAAGAAATGTAGCCCAACACTTTTTCTGCGGCAAAGTCAAAGATGGGTTTATGATCTTTATATATTCCAATTTTGAATAAGTGAGCTCTGGCTACCCTACTTACCGGCGGGAACACAACACGATGGTTATTATGACCGCGGTCTTCTGTAGGGCGGAGGTACTTCCCCAGTTGGACAGCTCATTTCGGACGGGAGATACCGTCGTGTCCTACCTCCGTGCAATACATAGGTTTAGAATACATACTAGAATATACATACTAGAATAATACATAGGTTTTGCGAGAACGGGATCAAAACTCCACGCGGGAAGCATCAGTTAGACATTAACAAGAGGACCTCGGTGAATATCTGACTACTGGGAAATCGCTTATATAATTATAAGAAGCGATTTCCCAGTAGTCAGATATTCACCGAGGTCCTCTGCAGTACTATATCATATACTTTGTACTATAGGCTACTTTTTTAATTGTAATAAACGTCTGGGATAAATGACCGTGCAAGTATTTAATACGTCCCTAAGGATAATGTCGGGACTCAAAGCACGATATGTTATAGGATTACTTGAACGTTCATTTAATAGGTTTGACGACCTGTTTGGTGCAGCGTTAAGCTTTCGACTTTGGAATTACGGGTGGCAAATTCAATCTCCGCTCGGCACTAATATGGATAAATATTGTAAAGATAAAGATAATTTATTTATGAAAACATGTGTAAATAGGTGATGCAATAAAATAATTAACCGCGGTAGCCTAGTGGTAATAGACTGCTAGGACGAGGTCTCGGGTTCGATCTCAGATTTGACTTTTCGATGCTTTTCGAAGTTATGTGTGTATTAATCGCAGATTTATAAGTGCCCGGTTAATGGCAATAGGCTTGCCACCTATTACATTGGGACCTAAACATGAACTGGCAAAATGTGGGTGCTAGCACCTCTGCCTACCCTTCTGGGATATAGGCCTGAGTTTATGTTATGTTATAAGATACAATGCATTGCAGGTTTCAATATGTTCTGTCTATGTAGACGTACAAAAGTGAGTCTTCCGTAGGTTTGTGTCCGCACTAGATAAATTAGCTCTTCACTTGATACATAAATGGTTCATAAAATCTAGAATAACATATTTATAAAAAAATTATAAATGATTTGGTATCAGTCAATAAAAAAATATGTCCGTGAATATTGGCAATACAATTCATCCTCTAGAATATATTATACACATATTATAAAATAAATAAGTAATGTTTAATTTTGGTCTTAATTATGACGTTTAAAATATCCCAGAATATTGCCCTTGCCTACAAATACCTACAAAATATAATAAGTATAACGATTGTTTCGTGACAAGGAGAAGTAATTTCTGCGTTCACCCCTTTCACTTATATGTCAATAGTTAGAGTTCCTGGCTATCGAGGAATCTGACAAACTTTAAACCTCTACAGACAAAGGTTCATATACCTATCACGGCTTTTTCCCACTGACGCAGGTAAATACAATATATTTGCACATAGAACGATTCTAGTATACATTACAGAAGCCAAGGAGACGACTATCGATACAATAACGGCTACATTTACATTCGAAAACTGCAATAAAATTGTAAATTGAAAAAGAAAACTACGTAAAGTATTTGGACCCGATCCACAAGATTGCCATCATGAAAATGTTGTTGGCAATCTAATGGAATAAGTCCAAAATTTCAATAGGTTGTATGTTTCACTTAGGTACTAATTAATTCTATAAAAGCTTTTTAAATTTTTAAGTGTTAAGTTATAAATTGTGAAATAAAAACTCAAAATGTCATGAATTTCAGTTTAAAGCAGCAATTTTGAAGATTTATTATTATAATTCAGCTTCAAAATTCTTATATAAATCTTAATATATCATTTTTTATGATAATGCCAACTCTTGATTCTCTAGATAATGTGATTTATTTCGTCTAACTGTATATTTTACAAAGGGTAAGCAGTTAATCATTGCGATATCCATAAATTTGCACTTACGTTCTTATGCAAGTGTTGAAAGCGTGTAAGTATATAATTTCAATTCAAGTACAGCACTAGCGGCCGTATTTCATGATGCAGACTGGAGAGATTTTTAGCTATTTATATCTCGGTATAATAATCAAGTATATTTTATTCATGCGTTACTTTAACCGAAAGAGAAGAGATGTATACCTTCTTGTTTGGTAACAAATGCACCTTGGTATATAACCAGCAATCAATTCCACCGAGACCTTGTATTGTATTGGGACTGTTTTTCCCGCACCTAGCCTCCCTTTAAGCCATTGTGCGTGCAGGGTTATTGGCTAGAGCAGCCAGTCCAGCTCCGCCCAGAAACGCAGAAGCTTACTGGGGGCTTCACAGGCTTCGCGGAGCGGACCTGTATATACTAATGGTCTAACAGGAGATGCTATGCCAAAAGTATCACTCGCCTGCATCTTCATGGACAAATCAACCAGCATTTTCACCAGGTTATAAAAACCCTAAGACCTCATATAACATCTAAAGCACTAGCTTCACACCAAGCACTTAGATATACCTAATAATCTAGCATTTAGGATAAAGCACATAAATATAGGCACATATACAGGGTAATAGACTTGAATGTGATAATACTGTTTATTGTATGAATTCCTTGCGGCTTTCCAATGGTGCCGTTAATGTGCGTGAAGAAACAGCGATGAAATCGTACCTTATTACAAAAGAGAGCTAAGCATAATTTGTACACAAATCAGAGACGTCCAGCTATATATTTACTGGAAGTGTCTAAGTTTGGAGGAGCCTCCTCCATCGTCATCTATGGCGACTTGCCATCATAGCAACAGGCTCACACCCTGCTTCGTGGCACTGATAGTGACTGTAGGTATTATGTTGTACCTCTGCTAGCTTCTTTAAGAGTATGACCATAACTGTTTTATCCATCCTAAAGAAAAGTAAACTCGGCGCCCAAGTCATATAGATTTCGAAGGAGATCCACGAAATTTATTTTTGCATCCACAATCAAAAAGGTTTATCCAAAAACCGAAGCTTGCGGTAGAGCTCATTACTTAATAATTACGCAAGGGTCCCTTAAGTCGCAGCTTGAAAATATATAATCTACAACCTTCCTTGATAAACGGGCTTTTAACATATTATAAAGAACTGTTCAACTCAAATTAGTAGATACTGGGTTTAGCTAGTTCAACTAAATAAACAAACACTTTTGAACATAAATCCTGGAAAATATAGGCATCTATAAGTTTGTCTTTAAGTTAAGGGAGCTATAATTTCTCAATATATAAAATATAAGTGGTATGGGTAATGGACTGCTGAGACGAGGTCTCGGGTTCGATCCCAGGTATCCCAGGCACACACCAATGACATTTCGTTGCTTTTCGAAGTTATGTGTGTAGTCATGGTAATAGACTCGCCGCCATTGGGACCTAAACATAAACTGGCGAAATTTGGGTGCTAGCACCTCTGCCTACCCCTTCGGGGATATAGGCATGAGTTTATGTTATGTTATGTTATGTAATTCCTCAAATTGTGTCTCCTCAAAATAGTGTTAGACAGAATTATTTAACTTCGCGTTTCTATATTATATCAGTGCCTTCTTACCTACAGCAACTCAAATTAAACTCGTCAACTAGACTTGCCGTGTCTCAACACCCAATCAGTTACTCTCAAAAACCATCGACAAGATCGGATCCGCGGGCTTTATAGAATCGGAGTTAACAAACCTCGGCTTTTTGCTAGTTGCTTAATGTATAACCGGCCGAAGTATACACAATGAGAGAGTGTATTGTTTAACTTTTTATTACGGTATAAATCAACATTCGAGAATATAAAACAAGCATGCGAAAGCGCGGATTCACAAAATAATATTACAATTGTATCAGCGTTGAACTTACTTCAATGACCTTTATGGTTTGTTGAATCGGCACACAATTTACGATGGTCATATACGAGTATATAATATTTTTTGTACTTTTCTGACTGTATTTTTATTTCTGTTTGCATAACCCATAGACATATGCGTGGTGGTTTGAGTGAACGTGACTGCTACGCAGGAGTCGAAGTTCTATTCCCGCTCAGTGCAGATATTTGAATGCATTAATAAGTCTATTACGTATCTCCAAAAAAAATTTTAAGTATGTAGGTATATCAGTCCAGAATCCATAAAACAAATTATTAAAGCTCTGCGTACCATGAGTTTAGATGGTATTGTGTAGATTGTCCGATTCAGTAAAACCAGTAATACACAAGCTCTGATTTGATAGTAAGATTCAAGTAACGTAGAAGTTCTACGAGCAATGAAATTCGTAGCACAAATGCTACGGCGTAGGCGAACTACGTTTCACAACCTTTACGATATATTTTTAATGCATGTCCACCGATATCGACTACTACTGACTTGCTATTTTTTGACTTAAAACTCAATCTGTTCATGTTGCGAGACCCCAATTCACCTGGTTATTTACATGTAGGTATTTCAAAACTTACTGTGATGGGGAACTGCAAGGATGTATGCTATTATACGACTAATAAAAGCGATTGTTTACCAGTATTGCATCGTAATATTAACGGTTTTATGTATGACTTTGGGGACATCGGTTCTAATACAGAACCTTTCACATCACATTTCTTCTAGTTTTTCCGTTTTGTGTGGACAATATTCAACTGGAGCGTTCCGTGTGAAAGTAACCATTAATGAATATATTCTGCTACTAATCTCCTTAATTATCGTATAACGACACCGCGTACATTAGGCCTCATAAGGGCGCAGCTGCCGCGTGTGTTATAATGTCACCCATTAGGAGACACTCACACACAAATGTGTAGTGAAGCAGGCGTGGATCTGGAGATCGAGTTTTATAATTAGAACCTTATGAAATAAATATTTTCTGCTAAGGAAAAATAAGAATTTATTTATACCTATGCAACACCTGGGGCGTCACATTCGTGCTTCGTGCTGCTGACCATATAGAGAAGAAGGGGGAAGGCAATGGAGGCTAAGAGAGTCTCTGCGCTGTCAGTGCAGAAGACAAAGAAGGCTTTCTCGGTCTTACCATTGATAACACAAAACTTCTTCAGTGAGCTCTGGCTACCCTACTCACTGCTGGAAACACAACACAAGGTTATTATTAGCAGCGGTATTCTGTAGGGTGGAGTTACTTCCCCAGTCAGACTGCTCAATTAGGACGGGAGATACCATCATGTCTGATCTCCGTCACTTTCAAATAAAAAGATTATGACTGAGGGCCATAACTTATTATAGATTCACGTCTGATGTGACTTTAGTGGTATGTTATCTGTGCTTTAGTCCAGTAACCAACCTAGGGAAACCTTTTCATGGGTAAGAAGTGTTAAGTGTTAAGTTAAATGTTCCCTGTACCAAATTTCATCCTGATATCTTCAGTCGTTAGAACGTAATTGAGTAACCAACAAACAATGAAACATTTTTTTTTATTTTTCATTCAATTTGACTTTATCCCGCCTGAGGGTGAGCTGAAGGCAAAGTCTCATAAAGCGGATATAAGAGCGGGCGTATTTAGATCATGTAACAAATGTGTAGATGAGTGGAGTGTTGATAGATGTATTGGTTCACGGTTGACTTCTTGAGGTCACTTGGTAATGATGTTTTTTTTTTATCTATGGCACGTCAATTTGACTTCACCTCGCCTGATGTTAAGCTGAAGTCAAAGTCCCATGAAAGAGGGTCACCATTGCAAATATGTACAGTGCTACAATGGTGGCGCTCAGCGTGACGGCCTCATCAGATGCTTTTTCACGCCCCGCTTAAAGGACCTGGGACTGTCCAAGTAGGAAACACGTGCGCTGATAAGGAATTCCAAGACTTAGTGGTGAGGCAGAACAAAGACTCACAAACATCTTCATCAAAGTTCCATACATAAAATATTAGGTAGGATAGTATTAACGAAGTACATAAGTAATCATGGTTGATTCTAGCTAGACCCCAAATTAACATTACTGAAACTGTTCTTTTACTGAAAACAATGTATTGATTCTAATATTATAATTATTATTTTTTTTATACTACGAGGTGGCAGATAAGCACACGGCCCACCTGATGGAAAGCGGCCACCATGGCCTATGAACGTGTGCAACACTAAGGGTGTCACACACGCGCTGCCCACCCTGAAGGGAAAGGGGGAGAGCTGGGAAGGGTGGGGAGGCTAGGAAGGGGAGGGGAAGGAGGGGTATAGTGAGCTCTGGCTACCCTACTTACCGGCGGGAACACAACACGATATTTAAACAGGACGTGATCAAAACGGTTGTATTTATCTACGTATTATATGACAAAGAGCTAGACCCTGCCTAGCAACTATTGCGTATTCAACACTAGTATAATAATAAAAAATAACCTTGTACAACAATTATAAACTCACAAGGATTCCTAGCGTGAATATGTATAAATGGCGGTCTTATCACTAAAAGCAATTACTTACACGCAACCTGAAGGCAAATAAAATAAATATACGAGAGAAAAATGCTAATACAGCGACAGGAAATCATAAAGAGAGAAGAAATAAAAAAATGGCCGACAGTAATAACAAATAAAGAATTTTATATTTCTCTAGTAAAACCCATCTAAATTGGAATGGTACTCAAAAGACATTACCCAGCAATGTTTTAATTAGAACTGTGTGAAACTTTATGAATCAGTGGGGTTACTGTTAAGAAACTAAAATTTGGTGAAAATCAAATGGGTGTAACAAAACTGATATTAGCTGCACAATGGCGCATTGTAGGACAAATAAATGGTACCACTATGTTTGCTAATTAAATTCAGTCAACGGTTTTCATGAATGTGAAATAGAATACTAACGATTTAGTTTAAAAAAAATAATATAAACTTTTGTTTTTCACTGGATTATAGTCTGTTAAAATATCACTATTTACACCAGTTTTATAATAAGAACTATAATGTAAAAATAAGAACCGAAAATAAGAACTATAATGTAAAATTCCTCACTAAAATAATTTACATAAATACATACACAAACACAAGATATTTCACATAGATGCTAAACCCACGACACTTAGTTATAATAGTATAGTCGTAACATCACTGCGAAGTTTAGGTATCTAATCATAAAAAGGAGTGCAGATTCGTAACGAGTAGAGTTGTTTCAACCATAAAAGACCTCCTTATACAGAAGTTATGAATGCAATAAACGGCATGACAGATACGACTGTGAAATATAAAAGTGAACTTGAAATAAATTTTATTCTAAAGCTAATCTTCTTCGTCTAAGTGCCTAGCCCTTAACACTTTTCAAAGAATTAAATATTCAAAAATAGCATCAACATAAAAGATAAATTTGAGTACCTATATAATTTACTACACTCAAGTTCACTGACTAGATTTAGAAAATAATAATATTCGCATGTATCATAAAACAGCAATAAAACTCAGACGTCTGCCTTAAGCCCGCCACACAATCACCTGTCTGTCTAGCCCGGTCCATCTAAGCCGTGTAATCAAATGCACGCGTGTTTAGCCAAACACGATTTTACAGACAGCGATTTTAGTACTCCCATAACTTTTGTCCTGCAGTGTATTCGTGCAGATTGCAACACTATAATTTTATTAGTTGCAGTGGTGCAGGCCAAGAGAGCGCTAACTAACTTGGTGTTATGAATACGGCACCTGTTTATTATGTATTCAAGTGTGCGCAGCCAGAGGCACTTCACTGCAACTTCAGATATTTTGTGTTGAGTGTATGCAAAGTTCCAGTTGCTTATTAAAGTTTGTTTAGTTTGTTAACATAGTTTCTAAGTAGTGTATTTCTAGTATTGTTGTATTTAGGTACATTAATTAACTTTCATTCTGGTTTTTATACTAATTAGGCAGGATTTACTATCACCACTGTGAATAAATAATAAGAGCAGAATCGAAGGGGGTGAATTATGAATACCATTACAAATGGCCATTACTGAAGGGTTTCAGAAAATAGAAACCTCTTTGAACTCACTATTAACTAAAATACCTGCTGAGTGGATCTAATCAATTAGTTTATTATTTATTCTTTATATTCATTCATATTACATACAACGATGTCGCAGAAAATGATCATGTTGAAACAATTTACAACCTTGTTGTAAATTTCAGAATTAATTTGAATACTGCATGACTGTCAAAATCTCCGAATTTCGATTTGGACAGATAGATAGATATATGTAGTTACTTTTAACTGCAGTTTACGACGTCTTCCACTTAACTATGGACCTGAACTCATCTAGTTTGACTAGATATTGCTATTGGCTCGAAAAAGATCAACTTCATAATTTCAGCGTCCATCCTGATTGTCTTCAACACTTGCATCTGATGCCTGGAGTTCACTCTTCTGCTATCCCTTTGATTATAAATACCCAATTAATCTAACAAAAAACAATATAACACATAAAAATGTACTCAAATATTGTAGTGCAAACCGTCCTCATGTAAATCGTTAATTCAGCCGCTTCATCGTCTCCGCGCTAATAGAATATTTGTTGTTATAACAAGGTCCGGCTACAAGTGGCGTGGAGTGGACACCCATTGTGTTCTCGACAAACATGCCCTCGGTTTATTCCAGCTAATTATGTTTTTGTTCTGTGTGCACATCGAGGAGGGCGAATTAGGGGAAGATTGTTTTCTGTACTTTATGGAGATTACTTATTTTTGTGGGCCTATATTGTTTTGGGTAATAACTGTAGTGATGGTGTAAACCGAAACATTATTCTATAGTATACTATACAGCTCTCTATAAAATTAAACTAAGGATCCCAGATTGCGTATTAAAGTAGTGCTAGTTTTTAGCATTCGGGTGTAAGGGCTGGCCATTGCCATCCGTCATTGGAAATGCGGCGGGTGTGATGGAACTTTTGTGCTGGGAACTTGGTGCCAGGGTCGGATTATTTAATTAATTTATTAAATTGCGTATGTATGACATAATGTATAAACAAATTATTCATATTGACGTCCTAAGTAAATACAATAGTATGAAATAAAATAAATTAAATGTAAAATATGGTAGCAAAACAAAAAACCACAAAATGTTTAAGGCATAAGTAAATGTTTATTAGTTTTCTTTGTCTCGTGAAAAGCTTTTAGAGCCGCGCTGCGTTGCTTTTAGAAATTAAATTAAATGTTAAAACCAAGATCTTAAAGTTTACAATGTGATTTTATTTCAAAGTCTAAACCTCCATTGCTTAAACAAAACGCATAAAAAGTATTCAATATGAAAAGTTGCAACAATATGCCGGAACTTTTGCGTTTCTTCGCCAACTAACCATTATGTACGGTGGCCGAGGGAATCGTGACCGTAAGTATGTTACTATAAAGTCGTAAATACCAATCTGGAGCTTTATCGCAGAGCGCGCGGCCGCATCTTACAATGTCGTGATACTCAGACAAAGAAACTACAATTCCTTCCCAGCAATTTACTACACCGAAGATAAAGTTAAAGTGTGTAGTCCTAGTCCCATGTACTAAAACCAAGTGTTGTTTCTTCACGTCTACCTGCGTGACTACTTCGGCTACGTTTCTCATCTTGCATTGTTGGGTGCATGCTCTGGAGTTTTCTTGGACACTTCGACCCTGTTGGATGCTTCGTGTCGACTCTATCCAGGCCACATCGTTTGAGGAGGGATATTGTATCGTATCGTATCGTATTGAGACTCCTTTGTCCGCACCTAACCTCCCTTTTTGGGCCATTGTGCGTATAGACTTACTGGCTAAAGCAGCCAGCCTAGCTCCGCCCAGCAACGCAGAAGCTTACTGGGGGCTTCACAGGCTTCGCGGAGCGACCTCACTGTGCCGAGGATTTGTGATCGTTGGGGGGCTACTGCTTCGCATTCCAGTATAACGCGGGCGGCCGTTCAGATAGTAGTAGATAGTCTTAACAATTAAGATGACTATTCCTCTTACCTGGAGTTACATGTGATCCTCTGATTAGGAGAAGCCCTTTCCGAGGAGATTCATTCGTTGTCTTCCTAGAGTGTGACAGTCGTACAGTATGTGTTTCACTGTTTCACCGTCCTCCTAGCAGAGAGTATAATGTACCAATACTTTGTTCACTATACAAATAGAATAGAATGACATTTTATTTCTACACCATTTACTTAAAAAAATTTAGAGACAAAAATATTTTTTTATACAATTGTTGTGCAAGTTGGCGGCCTTATCGCCCCCAATCGTGGCTAGTAAACACATCTATTTTATTTTTGGATATTGTTCCTGTTGAACCAGGTATGCTTCGCCCAACTTTGACCAACTTTCTTAATGTTCAAAATGTTCTCCAAATATGCATGGTCTGGATAAGTGAAGTAATTATTTGAACATCATCATGTCATCAATACATTACATATTACACCCTTCTTCATCCAGAATTCTCAGAATACTCATCCATCCATATTACACACTTCCCGAGCTTCATCTGCTACCACAAAACCTTTCATATATAGGTACTGGCATCTGATTTGAAGTGCTATTTTTTCAAAACATTATCAATTATTAGATTATTGTAAGTCTCCATACACTCAACCTCATACTCATTACTTTTAATGTATACAATGTATACATGCCAATAGTGTTCATCGATGTTCAGTTCGGTGTGATAGGAGGACGATGGAACACAAGCACTCGTTGCAGACCTCTGACAGTATTGTACCTTTTTTACGCGTTGTACACCCACTCGCTGTTGACCACTACTGATTATATTTTCTTTCAAACATTTTGGATCCATAATGGCTCAGCCTCAGATTCGTGGTCGAGTCAACAGTAATGCCCGGAATACGGCAATAGGCACCCTACCTATAACGAGAATACAATGATTCACCTCTACCTAACACCCCGGGGATAAAGGCAAAAACACCGTAAAATCAAAAATAAACGAGTTTAGTGACAACTTAAAACGATTTGTACAGTATGTGGTTTGTGGACACTTACAGTTTCACAGAACAATTTATTGCTCAAGCGATTGTAATATTGACGCGACAGTTCTTGATGAGAAACGATATTGGCTGGAATGGGCAGATCTGACTGCTGAGCTAAGAATTATTGAAATATATTGGACAGCAGATGTTGGTAGTAAACAAACTGTGAAGAGCAGACTTATGAGATGCGATTCGTCTGTACAGAGGAGGATGGCGCTAGAAGTGATTGTGCTGATTGCTATTTTTACTATAAAATCACCATCATCATCAGCCCGCGGCAGTCCATTGCTGGATATCCCACTTATCCGGGTATGCTACTCAGCGTATTTCGTCGGTCTACAAAATCGCAGGTCTTGGAGTCTCCGTTCAAGGACTTGTCTACCCCAACGGTTATTGGTCCTATGGCAGATATGACCAGCCACTTTAGCTAGCTAATTCGTTGTGCTACGTCGATAATTTTGTCTCTCTGCTCAATTACTTCGTTACGAATAGGGTCCCTCAGAGACATACCAAGCATAGCTATTTCCATAGTACGATGAGCGACCTTGAATTTGTGGACCAATTGCAATCGTACTGTAAGTATCCACGTCTCGACTCCATACATCATTATAGGTAGGCATTGATTATATATAAAGGGTGTAAAATAGCTACCCAACATCTTAGAACAATAGGAAAATATGATATAAGTAATTGATAACACACTTGTACTTCTTCACTGTATTTATTGATTTTCCTAACTAAATAAAAGTGAGCTCTACATAGTGCCATCAATCAACGGTATAAATAATAGTCTGATATTTACCGCGGTAGAAACCTAACGCTAGAAGGATAAAATCGCAATAGAAATCAGTGCCTTAGATGTATACTTAGGTGTTTGCCATACTCGACTCAGTCTACGAGAGAATTAGCTATCTATCTTTAAAAAAGTCCGTGGAGATGGAATATTCCAGTGAGTGGGTACAAAGCGGCGATCGGCATCACAAAGCTCGTCCAGATTCTATTACAGATGTGCTGTGTTTGTGCTTGTTCGTATCTCGCGATACTTTCTATTTGCCGAATGCATCCACGTTTTGTGCCTTTTTTCTTCACTAATATTGAAGTACGTACGTTTGTTTGTTTGCTTTTTTTTCACTCTATCTGGAAGATTTCATTTAGATTTGGAACCCTCTGCGTTTGGATGCAGAAAAATGTCTGACCGACGAAAAAAGCGTCGGTAACTTAATATTTAAGGAGCTGGCGTAACGATCGAGTGGTCCCGGGTTCGAATCCTTACCATCACACTATGGACGTGAACCCACTTCTACTACAAGCCATAGAATTAACAAATAAATGATATTCTGTTTTATTCTTAATATTTAAGAAACGATGAATCTATTACAATATCTAATTATTTTTGTTCTTAGACAATAGTAGTGTTAATGAAAATAAATAATAGTTTAGTTGAATTAGAATAAATGAGACTTTCTTGCGAAAAAGTCCAGACAACATGCAGGTGACAACCCTGAATTTATCCCCACAGTTATAGTTTCAGATTAAATTATGTATCGTGAAGTACAAAACCCAGACTTTAAAATTCTGATGAATAAAGTTTGTTTCTTTTATGTGGTAGACTAGTACACAGTTCATCCGATGGAAAGTGGTCACCGTAGTTATGGACCCTGTAGAAACGCCCTTCTTGAAGAACCCCATATTGTAGTCGCTTGCAAGAACCACAGCAGACGGGACGGGACGGAATGGGAAAGAACTGGCGGGGATGGGACGGGACGGGAGGGGACAGAATAGAATGGAATTTAATAGAATAAATATAACTTTATTGTACACCAGTAATTAACACATACAGGATTTAACATTTCATTGAGTTCATTGAATACAATAGACAGTCTTATGGCATACTCTGATCTCTACCAGACAACCTTTGAAGAACCGGTTTCTTTAAAGTAGCAGGCAACACAAGCTGTAGGTACTATACTTAAATAATTATGTACATAAGATGCATACATCAGTACATACATCACGTTAACTTAGTAGACAGATAAATAAGTCTACAATGACTGTCTAAAAAAGTTACAGACTTATTGCAAAAATGATTGATGGTATTCTATGTACTAATTGTAGGAATGTTGTTAACTTGTCGTCTGTGAATAAAGTCACGAACAACGTCTAGTCTGGTAACAGAAGTACAATATCCATCACATCTTAGCTCAGCATTAATAGTTAGTCTATAGACACGGACAGAGTACGTTCGTCCGTCTGTGATCCACCATTTTAGTTTACGAGCTCCACATGTTCCCGACTCATCGTTTCTTTTACGACACATAATAGATTTCGTTTTTAAGCTCAAATGTTTAAGCTGAAGTTGAATAGAATATTATTTTGATCTTGGAATGAATACCTTAAACAGTTTCAAATATATTTGGTATGATCAAGTGTGTTTATTATTGGACTATACTTGAGAAATTGTATTTCTAATTTCATTAAAATCATATTAAGTTTCACATATTGAGAACTCACTTGTACTTTTCCACAGTATTATTATTTTTTAATAGACCTGACCGGTTTCGCCTTACGGCATCCTCAAAGGTTGTATGTCATCGTAAACCTTTGAGGATGCCGTAAGGCGAAACCGGTCAGGTCTATTAAAAAATAAAAATACTGTGGAAAAGTACAAGTGAGTTCTCAATATGTGTAACAACAAATTCCACCAAGTGCCATCAATCAACAGTATAAATAGTCATATTAAGTTTTTTTATATCACTTGAGTGGCAGACATATTCGTGCTGCCAACCCTATAGGAATCTTTAATGCCCTTCTTATGGGGCTGATGGTGGGGGAAGGGTACGAGGGTGAAGGTTATGATAGTTTTAAAATATAGATTTAATAAACCGCATAGTAGTAATTAATAAAGAAATGAGATACGAAATGACTACGGTACAACGGAGCAGTCCGACTGGGGAAGCACCTCCGCCCTACAGAATACCAGGGCTAATAATAACCATGTGTTGTGATGCCGTGAGTAGGGTAGCCAGAGCTCACTGGAGAGGTTTTGTGTTGTCAGTGGGAAGACCGAGAAACCCTTCTTTGTCTTCTGTACTGTCAGCACAGGGACTCTAAACCTCCTCTCCCCCTTCCCCTTCCGGTTGGCAACACGAATGTGACGCCCCTTGTGCTGCAAACGTCCATAGGCCACAGTATCAATAATTTTTTTCGACGATTACAAATCATAGATGATAAAAAGTGGTTGTTAAAACGCGTCTGACAACCCCGAAATCTTATATTATCCTGAAACATTCCTTATACATCTGTAAACATTCAGAGATAACATCAAAGATCTATAATCTTTCTTCACATAAGTGTGACGAACATTCGACTGCCTGAGTCGCTTTGAGACGACATGTAGTAAATAGGCTGCTTCCCGGTGATTGTAAACTACGGGAGGTCAATTTGTCACTGTCTCTTGAGCTAATATATTATTTATCTATACGGTATCGGTGTCTTGTCAAAGCAGCAGAGAAACGGTATAAAAAAATCTATACATTTGGGGAAAAAAGAACCAATATAAGTTAGCTTGCGACATGAAAATCTTGATTGAAACGGAGCCTATTACGAGGAAACCGTAATGAATATAGTTAATTTGATCACGTATGCCAGTAATAGGGAACATGCAAGCGACTCGAGCAATAAGCAGTTCAATAGTAAGTAATGCGTATGGTAGCGTTGCAATATACTCGAGGTGACATACGTATAGGAGTGTTGAAACTGAACTGCAAGAGAAAGGTTTGAAACGTGAATGTTATATGCGGATGAGATGACGAACTAAACGTATGTAAGATATCCGCTTGCGGTCGATAATGCAACCGCGTCACCCCTCCACATAACAGATCTCCTGTACGGACGTCAAAAGTCTAATTGTTCAGTGGTCTACTATGTAAATAGTCAGGAGTTAATCAGCTCGTGCATGTTTCGCATCGCAACATTTATTTAGAAGAAGACATTTGAAACTCCTATTACAAGTTAAAATTTACACTCCGTTCCCACAGAACAACATCTCCCTACCCTTGTCCCAATTAATGGGGGTCGACGCAACATGTCATTCTCCTCCATACATTCCTATCAGATGTCGTTACTATCCTTCTTTGCCATATAGAGGGCTGACCTCTGCTCGAAAAGCCCTCTACATTTATTATGGGCTTATTTTAAAACATTACTATCATCTCTTCTCATAGTATGTCTATACCACGACAGTCGTTTACTTCTCAATTTTTAATTTACTGGTGCTACTTTCAAACTTTATGTAATGCACTCATTCCTTATTCTATCGATTCTCGTCATAACACACATCTATCTTAACATTCGCATCTCCGCTACATGCAGTTTTCTTTCATCCGTCGCTGTTAAGCAAACATGACGATTCGTTCCCGTAGATCACGCGATGAAAAATAACCTATTGGTTATTCCAGGCTTTAATCTATCCTTGTATCAAATTTCATTCAGATGAGTTTAGTCACCAAAGCGTGATTGAGTAACAAACATACAAATATCTTCACAATCTGTCACATTTTTAATATTAGGTAGGATTTCAAATATATAATTTCTTACAGTACATACATGCAGAACGGAACTATTTATAACCCGTATGTTTCCACCAAACTATTTGTAAGAGCTGCATAATAGTGTGCATTGACGTGATATCAAAGAACCTGTGGTGTATCTCAGTCAAACACCTCAGGCGCGTGTAATGAAGCTACCTCTGCTCGCTACTTGCGAAACTCGCTCCAAGTTTGTAGAACTATGCTCAGGAGCGAGGGATCTGCAAAGAGACAAGTGAAGGTTATTGACGACTAACAACTTCTGTTGGAAATGGAAATGCTTTAGATCCATATAGGGGAGACTTTTGGAGTTTACACTTTATTAACATAGGAGCGTTAGTAATTACAATCCAATTTTTTTTCTAGTCGGAGAGATTCAAATTTTCAAAAGAGTTCAAAAACATCAGCTGATAAAAAAATGGTTGCCTGTAAAGTCGGTATACGGGCGAAAGTTTTACGTGACAACGACTTTGAGTGGTAAAATAATTTTAATGTGAATATTCATTCGTCGAGTGGAAGGGACGCGTGCCTTTCACTTTTTATGTCTGTCTCTCTCGCTCTTAGGCGGGCTAACCATGCCCGAGTGGAAGGGACGCGTGCCTCTCACTCGCTCTCATTGTGAGCGCATAACGTGAGCGGAGCGTAACGCAGTTTCTTGAAGTGTCACCCGGCAAGCCAATTTATAAGACGTTGTCACATCAAAACCAAAGCTGTCACCTCGGAGTCTAGGGTCTGCTTTTTTCTAGTCTAACTGCGCCACAGCCAAACTTCGATATTTTCCGTAAAGCGACTGCCATCTGGCCTCCACAACTTATAGGCATTATCGAAGTAGTGCAGTCATACCACTTGTTGAACTTTTTAGGTTCCATCTACCCGTAATGACTATCACAGATATTCGTTTGACAGCTGAATGGCTCCCCAAAGTACCTACGACCAGACCAAACAGTTATATTATTTATATGCACACAAATATTTGTACTGAGCCAGGATCAAATCCACGCCTTTGCTGCGTAGCAGTCGCGTGCTCTATCACACCACAGTTACTGTCAATGAAATAAAAAACATGTTTTTATGTTTTTCAACTTTACAATTTACTTCTAAACGGGATTTCACTTATGTATATAAAGCAGGCAGGCACAGGTGTACAATAATGCATTTACATTTTTTTTTAATTTGACTCTACCTCGCCTGATGTTAAGCTAAAGTTCTGTTATATCTGTTATATATTTTTGGTCTCTATTACATAAATAGTGTGACTATTTCCAACGATGGGATACCTTTGGTAGACTCTCAGCTGTTAAAAATTGATTCAAAATGAAAACCACGAGAAAATTGTATCTGTGTCGTTCTCAATTATTTTGTCCTAAAACAATAACTGACACAATTGGCAAATAAATAACTTATATTTGGTCAAAAATGAATATGAAGTATATAAAAACGTAACATGATTTGTTTCCAAACGAGGCCAGACTCAATCTGATAACTATTATTTCTCTTCTATTTTGTTATTGCCTAGAATTTCTCATTTCTCAAGCAGTCTAATGTTATTTAGGTCAACGCGGGGTCACTAGATTGCCGAGACAGATTGGCTTTAATCAATCAATTAAGAACTATTTCGAAGAAGCTTATAGTTAATAGTATTTAATTATTATTGATTATAACAAAGCGTAGCGAAACAAGCATTTTTATTCAAAACTATTTTTCTTTCACCTAAAATTGAATATTATAAGCTACGTCTAGTTGGAATCTACATACGTAATATAATATGTCAGAACATTACTTTTTAAGCGACTGTTTCTAACGTTAGATATTTGCAAAAAAGACATTATAAGCAAAAAGACATATTTTGTGTTCCTTATCTGGAGAATAAAGAATACAAAAACTTGGTATTTCTTCTCCCGGAGGCGAGTAAAAACTTAAAGTCAGATCCATCACATATGAGTTTCTTCAACGAACACTATCGCAGATTAAGAAACGTTTTCATAGTTTTCGCAACACAAAACATTGTGAACTTTATGATAAAGATGTTAGAATTTATAATTGTTAGTTGAACATTACATGAAATCTTTATTACATTTTCCGCACTGCGCTCCTATTCAAGTTTTATTGCAAATCCTTCTTGTATATTTCAATTTCAAAACCTCCACTGTTGAGATAAATATGATAAAATTTGAATCCGTTTGTTTCAATGTGTTGTCGACCAGCTGGCAAGCGCGCGTGAGTTGGCACCATCCAACATCATTTGACTAATAAAATCATTTCATCTATTTTTTGTATTTAGCAAGGTTGTGTTTCACCATCGTAGTAGATTCGTTATCATCACATTCCTTCTGTCAAATTTAGTAGGTATTATTAAAAAAGGAGCAGGCATTTAGACTTCATAGAAATTTTATTCCAGCTCTCTATAGAGAAATTATTTATGGCACATGTAAGAAATAACTATTTTTTCAAGCTAAATTCGATAAACGACGATAAGTAGTCGTCAGATATACAATAGTATTACGAAGTACTATCGCTGGTTGTACGTGTCTTTCAAAGACAGATTACTAACACCTATAATTTATTTAATTATTCATTAAATGTTCATTAAAATTATAAAACTTTAGAACGCAACTTGCGTGGACACCATTGCCCCTACCCATATACTTGGCACGGCTGGCTGTGCCGGTGCCGCTGCTGCTTTTGCAGAGGCTCTTAAACAGTGCAAATACTGCAATCTCATTGAAGTTTATGAATTTGTGCCGTTTGGAGTCAAAACGTTGGGGTCATGGCCTCCGAGCACCGGCAATCTTTTCAGGGAGATAGAGAAGCGAATAATCCACACTTCTCGTGACCAGAAGGTGGCCTCTTCTTAAGACAGAGAATAGCATTGCCATACAAAGACAAGACAAGAGGTATGCGATTTGGAGGAAAAAACTAAAGGAGGATTTGTTATTTAGATTATTTTAGTAACAAAGTTACTTCAGTCATATGATGCGAGTTGATTTGATATGAAGGAATACCTTCGTATACGCCTACAGTGATATATATTATTACCAGTATATATACCCTTGGAGAACATTTTAATCTGGTGTTTATATAAGATCTCTCCTGATTTCCAACTATGCGCGTAGCAGTTTCATGTTTTTCTATTATATCAAGTTTAATATAAACTGTTACTGTTAAGTTTAACATGTTCTTGTTCAAGTTTTAGCATAAACCAACATATGAAACATGTTGAAATAGAATAATAGTGATATTTTTTATGCTTAACATTAGTTCACTTTTCATCAGGTGGGTGGTTAGCTTGTCTGCCACTTAAGCGGTATAAAAGTACCTAAATGAAAAATCATTAGTACGGATGTACCGTATTAATTGTGCGCTCCGTATGTCTTATTTAATTTTCGATTAATAGCTTAAATATACCAGAAAGTAGGGAGAAATATTAATATTTAGTTCAACAGGCACGTTTTTCCCTCTGGCAACACGTGGCATTACAATAATCATAAATTCTCGCTCACTGTCACGTGTCAGTGTTACAAATAAATAAAAAAAGTAATTATTCTCGCCTGCGGACGATTGAGTGTTAGGTGTTCGGAGATATTCAATATTTCTATTATTTAAGAATCTGTGGCGTGGCGGTAGTGAACGCGGTTCAATTTCTGCTCACTGCAAATATTCGTATGCATAAATATATATATTTGCATTGATTAAAGCCGTCTGTCCCGGTTGCCATACGAACATCTATGGCAGCCGTTACTGGTAAATGGAACCTTAAAAATTCCGACTAATCTAACTATAGAATTACAGTATTATTAATTTCTTGTGGAGTTCAGATGGCAGTCGCTTCGACCTCATCTTTGTTAGCCCGGAAAGCTGACCATTGGGAAAAGGCTCAGAGAATGATGATGTTGATAAATTCTAAAAATATAAAAAAATAATTCTAAAAAAATCTAAAAAAATTATAAAAGTTTTAAGATTTCTCATTGAATCTAACATGTTTGTGTAATCTATTTTATTTCACAAACTGTAGTTTCCTCTGTAAGTACTTGGGTTCACTTTCCTACTCCTTCTAAACATTTTTTATGACAGATTAGGTAATATGGGACTCGAGTACAGTCTGACTTAGTGTCCTAGTAAGAAATGCCTTCAAAGAGTCTCATCCATTGTTTGGTAAATGTAATGATGAGCAGGTGAACTTGGCTTGAGCCCTGGAGATCATATTAGAACCTCGTACAAACACATACTTGCTATATCTACCTTTATACACGAGGTAAGGACCCTTAGTTCAATTTATTTACAAGCGAAAAGTTCATAGACTCTCATACAATAGAAAATTCAATTTGTGTGTTTACTCAACCGTTAAAATTAAAATGTTCACGCTTGTGTTTAAATTACCATAATCACAGCGTTATTGGAATTCTTACTGAATTTTTTACAAGAAAGTGCAGCAAACTGTTTCGTAGAGGAGATCAGATGGTGTATAATGCTTAAGTTTCGGCAAATAGATAAGCTTGGTAACACCCTTGCACCGTCCCGTCTTACAAGCTGGTTGCTCACACACTGCGGCAGCAATCTACGGCACATATAAAACAACGCATATAACACTAATATTTAATTTTATGAAAATTTAAAGCATTTTTAAAACAAGAATACTCGAGATGAAACTTAAACCCGCGACCGACCCTAGCAGGGGGGATACTCTGACCAGTGAGTCACAAAAGCCACGTCTTAAGCATTACAAATTCTCCTATGCAACCATCTTGGGGTGGTAATAGAGCCATCTACCGATGTTCATACTTACTAGCAGAAATAAGAACGATGGTACAATAATTTCCAAAGCAATGCGATTATTTAAAAATAAAGAACTTTAAACACCCAGATTATTTCAAATCTATGATTTTAGTATTACAGCGATGCTAATAACATAAAGTATATATCGTTTAAATGGAGAGTGGCTATAAAATCTAAATTTTACAATCCGACTAATACTCTTCGGGTTTTCATTGCAAATTCAGTATATTTCAAAGAAAGTACTAAAATATCTAATTTTGTGAGAATTAAGTGGGCACAGAGTAGATCTGGTATCAGCTGCACACTCCGATGGAACTGTACACTGGTGGACAAATTAAATAGAACCACTTTACAACTAAAGTATTATCTTAATGTGTTCGGTGTGCTGGAAATTTAGAGTCATTAAATCTCAGAGGTTAAGATATCTTAAGTTTTATAATTAAATTCAAAGAACTGTCTTACCGCTTGGCTTGGTTTTCATTAATAAATTGTACGTAATGAAACTAATATTAAGGGCAGACTATATTATTTCGATAAACAATTATTTTTATCATATTGTGATTGTCCGTGATTTTACAGTTTTAAGCTGTAATACATATTATATCGATTCTTAAAATAGCCATTTATTTTACAACTATTTTAATGCTGACTATGTATAAGTGATTGCTATCGCTAAAGTGCTAGAGTCATAAAAGGAAACATTGGTTTGCATCGAATAGTTATAAATGTATGTTTTATCCATAAAACTCCTTATAGCTTGAGATAAAGGCATCATAAAACATGTGACAGATAGCTTTTGGAAACATATATTATGTTATGAGTTCACTTCAAGGTGAAACTATTTACGTCAGCCTGATAAGCTCAATACTTAAAACAGTTTATTGTAGTTTACAAAAGTATACGGGTTTCTTTTTCTAGGAATAGCACTTCTACCCCAGAAGTAGAATTCTGGAACTTAATTCTAATATTATGTTTGACAGCCTCTGAGGCGTGGCGGTAGTGATGGCAACTGCTGCAGTGCAAATATGTGTATACCTGAATTTGCACTCTGGTCGTGCTTCGGAGAGCACGTTAAGTCGTATGGCTATGGCTGTCGTTACGGGTAGTTAGAACCCCTAAAAGTCCGACTAACCTAACTAGAGAACATCGATCTCGCATTTTTGACGTTTGGCCGCATCTTAGTTAGACTAGAATGCCGACCACAACTGAGAAGAAAGAGCTCAGAGAATGATGATTAATATATTTTGTTTGTGATTAAAGAATTGTCCGTTTTTTTCATATTCCAGTACACCTTAAGGAAGAAATCGCGTAAAATTGTAAGATGAAGGGAGAAGTAATCAATAATATTGTGAGATCAATTTATATTTTGTAAATGGTGTATTTACAAATAAAGTATAACTATCACGAGCACAGCCGCGACAAACAGCTAGTATAGCAAAGACGGTAATAAAACCAGATGTCAGTAATAAAAGTTTAACTTAATTACCTTTTGTCTGGTCTCCGTCTTATAATCAAATAAACATGAACGTCATGTGTGTTTGTCGTGGTGTTTAAACTTTTGTCTCGACGTGTATTCAATCAAATTGCGACGCAATTATCGGCTGCAGCCAGAGCCGAGGGAAGATCGCCTTAACTAGGTTTGTGCTGTGAATGCTGAGTTGGCACCTGCTTATTATGCATACAGTTCTGCAAACAGTTTGAGGTTTAGAAAGTATTGATTTGATTTAGATTGGGTTCGATATTTGATGGGAGTTTCATTGGTAATGTAGCTTCTAGTATATTTTACTGAGTGATTGCATGTTTCTTCATGTTCTCGATTATAAGTCTGGTAAGTACCTAGCTGACTGACTGCCTTTTTATGGAGAAAAAACAGAATTCAAATAGGAACACTATCAAGATCTCCCTTTCCTTCTTATGGCTGCTCTACACATGAGCTAACATAGTATACGGAACCCTCAGTGCGCGAGTCTGATTCACGATTGACCGGTTTATTAACTAGTACTAATAACCAAAATTACATATAAGAATTTGTAGGTAAATAAAATTGAAATGTTCAATTACAAAAAGCAGTGCCAGTTGCGCGCCGTAGTACTTCGTAGCTTTCTCTACGGCGCGGCGTAGCAGGTCTACGAGTCATTCTGTTTGAATAGTATTCATGATTAATTGTTGTATCACCTAGATTTAAGTTCTTTATTAAACATTAACAAAAAGGTTTTTATATTTTCATTTGTATGTCATAATATTTACATCAATAATCAATTCAAATGGAGACGATATTGAGAAATTAATAATTAACAATTCTGATTATCTCCTTGTTAATAAATGTGAAAATAGTAAGTAATAGTAACTTCATATTTATGTGTTGAGGTCATCGTACCCTTCTCCATAGTCCGTATAGGTCACAGGTTCAAACATCCCCAAACAATACCATTGTGAGAACACACACACATCAGGATTAAGGTTGAGTGGACAGGTTAATTATTTATATATTTCCATGTTCAATCACGCTTACACACCTAACTTTTGGTGTACGCACGAACCATATGCTGTATTGTATACGAAATGAGCTTTTACATTTTGTTTATCAAGTGTACAGTTTAATGATAACAAAGTCTTGGTGTAGTCTCATACATCTACAATCAATTATATCGGGTTCGATTCCTGCTCAATGCAAATATTTGATTTCATTTGTATGTCTATTTTCATCGGTTTAAGTATTTCCATGCCCCGGAGAGAACGACTTTTCAGGAGCTTTCGACTCCTGACATCAAATGTGCAACAGTTGTGCAGGTCATCAGTCGATTTATGAAAAATATCGGCGTTTATCAGAATGAAAAAGATATTTCATACTAAGGATTCTTAGGATTTAATGAATAATATAGTGTACTAAAACTCTCTGTAATCAATTATACGATTTATTATTCGTATGAGATATCTCTTAACACATGAAAACAATGAATAGGTAACGAATTATTAAAAAGTTAGTTACTCAGCGGCCGGTAACTGTTTTTAGTTGCGTGGTCACAAACAGACTAACAAGCGATGTTAACAAACAGAAATAAAACAATAGTTTCGAACTAATTGCTCACAAACTATTCAAATTCCTGAATTTAGGTTGTGGTTGTATTTGAATATATTTTGTTGAAATTAAATTTAACAAAATATATTCAAATTATTTTCGAAACGCCCTGACGATAAGTTACGCATATTCAATGCGTAACTTATCGTCAGGGAGTGTTACCGCGATGGTTGGATACGCCTGTCACCCTAGCAAAAGCAGGCCGCGGCGGCCGCGCACTCTACGCCTCCCCATCCTCGGGGGCTAGACGGGGACACTTTGGTCCCTACACCCGACGGGGGTCATCTCGAAAGAGGGGGCCCAGGTCTGCCAGGGTGCGAGGGATATGTTTTCTACTATCTCACCTCTGGCAAATAAAAACCCAAAGACGGCGTGTGTTTTAGTCGGTTCGAGCCCGACATAACCTACCCAACCGACTCTGGTGGGAGGTATCCGTGGAGATTTTTCGCACGATTAAAAGGGTGTGCTACCGCAGCGGCTTTGCAAAATGCGACTCCCCATACTCGGGGGCTAGAAGAGGACACTTTATTTCCTAGACCCAATGGGGGCCTTCTCAAAGAGATGGCCTGGGTCTGCCGGGGTGCGGAGTTATGTTGGCTATGACGAAGACGAAGATAAGGCGTTTAAGTCAATTTGAGTCCGACATAACCTTTTCAACCGGATTGGTTGAAAGGGTATCTGTTTGGATTCTTAGCCCGATAAAAATGGGTGAGATGCGGCTTTGAAAGAAGGGAAATGAAAATTAGTTATTAATTTTTAATTTGTATTTATTTTGTTTAGTAGCAGCATTTAGTCATTTGCAATTTATTAGGAAAAACTAAATTAATTCTCATGCTGTTCCTTTGTTTCCTTGAACCTACTCCATCATTGCATCGCGCTCAGTATTTTTTACTAGTAAACCGAGTGGTAAGCCTGCAAATGGCTGTCATGTAAGCTTTGTACCTTTGTATACTTATGTCGGCTATGGGAAGTCCTGAATAAATAAACGAAATAAAATGCAGCGAAGGAGCGGTAGGGAACGGAATAAAAACATTATTTGAAAGCAAATATCTTTTTGTGATTTAGTACAAAACGTTTATATTTCTATTCAGTCACTGCTAGCAAAGCACCTTTTTTCGTTTTTACAGCTTTTAGTAACATTTTATGCTTCCGGTGTTTTGCTCGTGTTTGTTTTGAAATAGAATACGTTTTGCAATATTGTTGTTGCAATTGAAATTTATGATGAAATTACAGCAGCAGTGAGTTCATAGTACAGATATGTCAGATACAAATATGTATCTCATCTATTTTCATAAGTCTTGATGTTGAAGAATCTGATCTGCTGGAAGAAAATTATTATGTATGCATACATACACATAAACACACCTTTATTAACCCAGAATTAACGCCCACATTGGTGAGCCGATTAGGTACCGTATTTCGGGTACTATTGTTGATTCGAGCCATGGCACTCGATGCATGCATCTGATATTCTCCGCCGAAGTCAGCGAGGGTGGTTATTTCGGATTTGAACCGACCAAAACCGCACGGCTGTCTTGGACCACGAGTTGCCAATGGCAAATCCCTCACACTCCGGGTGACCCAAGGCCAGCGATGATCCTTTGGGGTGTGAGACTACGGTGACCACATCTTTTTCCGAATAGGAAGGAGCGCGCATCACGCTGCGCCGCCTGCTCTTTCTTGCTGGTGACAGCATCTGTCACCCCCCCCCCTTCCCCCACTTCTGAGACTGTGTCTGTGTAGCATATACCTATATGATGCATAATAATTCTATTACTGCAGGCACAAGGTCGACGAATTCAAAACGAATACGCAAACACAACATACGAGTAATATTAACATCTAAAAATAGAGCTACAATAAAAGAACAGAAACAATATTAGAAAACACGCGATAAAAAGATGAAATAAACGTTATCCATTTATAGAATAACAATAAGCAATATCTACAACAGTGAACAGATTTTTATCAACTCGTAACTCAATGCGGCAGTCTGTGTTATGTTCTAACGAGGCAGTAGGCAGGCGCCCGACAATGTTGCTATAAATAAATCTATGTTTAACTATAGATAAATAGATGTACACAACAAACAAAATTAACAGTAATTAAGTTAAGTATGCAGTTGTGTGTACAGTGGGCTCTAAACTGGACACCTTAAGATTTATAATCCTTTGACAGCGTTAGTCTAATTCAACCAAAAGTAACTCAGATAGCGATTATCAGGAAATAAGTAGACTCATGCAAATTTAATCCTAAACTTAACTACATTAATAAGAATATCTATTATTCAGTAGCTTCTAAGACTAGTAATTGTTTAGTGGTATCACTGTATTCGATTTGATAAAACACTGCATGCAAATTCTGTTGCCCGTGGCTCCGCCCGCGTGGATGTCGAAATTCATGATTATCCCTCCTCTCCCTTGGAAGGTAGCGTGACGATATATTATATCCTATGTTACACCTAGATATTGTAGCTGTTTTATAGATGAAAGAATTATTGAAATCGTATACAGATAAGGGTTCACAGTTCATTTCTCACGCACAACGTATGAGACGTGAGACAAATGTCTCCTTAACTGAATCTCGACAAAAATCTGTCATAAACCGCCACATAACCATAACCATCTAATCTCAAAGAAACACAAGCAACTGACTTGTTCCTCGCGCCATTATATTACAATGTTCGCGTTGTTATCGCTCGGTGTGTTCGAGCCACAGATTTATGCAAGTCTAGATACAACAGACTGTCCCAGTTCTATCTCTGATCAAGAGTAGTTCACTGAGTACTAACATGGTTATATATTATGCGCTCGTTATTACTATGAAGTTGATATTATTTACCTTTGCCTTTATATAAACTTAGTTTCATTGTTCATATATATACATATATATATATATATATATATATATATATATATATATATATATGTCGAATACCTGCTAAATAGAATTTAATAACTTAATTTCTTTATCAACATCCAATGTGACTATTGGCGCGTGAGGTTAGATAACAATGCGAGCTCAAAATCTTCCTCACCCAAATTTTTCCAAAAAAATATAATAATGCGCTAACATGATTTCACTTCAAATAGGATATTAGCACTAAGTGACACCCAATGTTAAACACCAATATCATATAGATGCCGACTACCATTTTACGAGTGAAACTATTGATCTAAATCTGTGGTTCAGGCCGTACGTAGCAGTAAACGCGATTGTAGCGATAAAAAGCGGGTGTCGCGCCACCCGCGTTTAACGATAATGTGCGCGGAACCTTATTTTTATTATGTACGATGTGAGCAGGCACTGACTGATCGCTTTATCACAGGTGCGCTGTAAATTTAGATTGATTGTGTGAATCTGTATCAAAATAATCTTGTTCATGGTGTCTGATTATGTATAATCGTAACATATACGAGTAAGTACGAGTTGGGTCTCGTGCGTTAGTTTTGACTTATTATGTCTTCTAAAAGAGCACTTGCCATCTTATTGGTCGTGGTCAAGATTGGGGACCAACATCGGGGAGGTTAGGCAGCAGTCACTTCAAATATCGATATATCAATGAGCAATTCGTTATGTGGATTAAAGTAATTGTTAGATCGTAGTGAAATGAAATTTTAAAGAAATTAGTATGCTAACTGTTTAAATATTGTGTTCTAGTGTCTATAGTTACGGTGCGCTATGATGGCCGTTTTGACATCTAATGTTGTAAATGTAGTGTTTATTTATGTACCTATCTAATTAATTGCTTAGTTATTAAGAGTAATTTAGCATGCTGCTAAAACGGTAAAATGTGTTGGACATACACTAAATTGTAAAACATCTATATACTTAACCATATTATTTTATATCACTTATGTGGCAGACAAGCACGCAGCCCACCTGATGGAAAGTGGTTATGGTGGTCTTTGGACGTTTTGCAACACCAGGGAAGTCACATTCGTGCTGCCGACTATATAGAGAAGAAGGGGAAAGGGGAGGAGAGAAGGTTAAGAGAGTCTCTGTGCTGTCAGGGTAAAAGACAAAGAAGAGTTTCTCGGTCTTTTCACTGACAACTCAAAACCTCTCCAGTGAGCTTTGACTACTCTTCTCACTGCCGGAACCACAACACAAGATTATTAGTAACTGCGGTATTCTGTAGGGCGGAGGTACCTACTTCCCCAGTCGGACTGCTCAATTAAGACAGGAGATACCGTTATGTCCTACCTCATGTTTCTGCTGTCCTGTCGGAGCATTCGCTTTTTCCAATCTAAATTAACTTATTAATAGCTGTGAATATAAGCTTTCCACTATTTCGTTACTTTTTCCATTATCGGCCTTCGATTAAAGTTCACCTTATCGAAACGATACCGGTTCAATGGTTTATTAAAAAGGTCGCTATTATACAAAGTCCCTGGCAAAAGACTTTTATTTTTAAAAGGTTCTGTTAAACTGATAGCTAGGGTCACTTGATCCAATAATTTTTCCTGTTTAGGGATAGACTTTTATACTAAAAGTAGAGCTCAAGAGAAAATATAAGATGTAATGTACCAATATAGTTTCCATGCCAAATAGTTTTCTGCAGTCAATCGATATGATGTGAATTGACCCGTGTTGAGGTCATTTCCAAGTCTATGTTGACGATTCTAAAATATAAACTGCAATCAAATATAATACAGAAAATTCCATCAAGAACCAAGCGGTTCAGTGAATCTTTACTCTGCCGCACCATTAAGTCCTGGAATTCCTTGCCGGCACACGTGTTTCCTTCTTCCTACAGTCCAGGGTCGTCAGCTGAAGGCCGTCAAGCTGAGCGCCACCATTGTAGCACTGAACGTGTTTGCAATGGTGACCCTCTTTCATGAGACTTTGCCTTCAGCTTAACATCAGGCGAGGTGAAGTCAAATTGACGTGCCATAAATTCAAAAAAAATAAAACAAAAATGAAAAATAACTAATTGATATAATCAACATTTAGAATACCCACAGCAACAACACTTTTTCTTCCCTTTCGCGTAATCCCCACCGACGATGGACGGATCAATTCGCAGAACCAACCAGCCAGTCGAACTCGAACCGACTAAGACACACGACGTGGTCTTTGGGTTTTTAGTTACCAGAGGTGAGATAGTAGCGATCATATCCCTCGCACCCCTGCAGAATCGGGGTTCTCTCAGTAACAACATTGCATGAAAATGAATTCAATTAACAATAAATATTTCAACTGATTGCAACGATAGATAATGGCTATTAAAATCGGCTATTAGGGCGATTAAGATTAATTAATGACGAGAGATTATTTTAATCCAGGTGATTAAATAATCGTTGAAACCATTGTTAAATTAATATGTTTAACTTCAAGAAACGTTAAAACACGCTTCACATTGCTCGTAATTTTTAATTACCTAGTTATTTATTGAACGAGTGAAAGTCACCATTTCGACAAGGTGGCGAATTTCACTTTTTTGCGTACCTGTCTGAGGGTGTAAGTTCCAGAGTGGAGAGCGCATTGCAACTGATTTTCTATAAACTTGGCAAAATTGTGTTTTTTGATTTAAAACTCAACTTTTATCTAGATTATTATAAAAGTAAAATGGGGTAAATCCGTCCCATCTTTCTGTTACATTATTTATAATAGGTATAATTACTATACAACTAAAAATTAATTTTGAGAATTTTTAACTCCTGCAATAAATTATTTCTCACTAATGTGCTACGCAAAAATAACAAAGTAATATTCTAAATTTTAGGAATAGTATAAGTACTCTCCGTAACGACCTCCAACCAGGATCATTAGTCCAAAATACCTCTAAATTAAAAAACTAAATATGGACCATTTCTAAACAATCAAAAACGACCATGAAATCTACCCACCTACCTAAAAAAAGTTCCGAAATAATATCTTTTCACGTTAAAATTGCAAGAAAAACCATTTTTATACATACCCATAAAGTTTATCATCGTAAAATATGGCGCTTTTACAAGCGGACATTATACTTTCTATTGCTTCAATAATAACGACTTTGGAAATTGATAACCCGTTTTTATGTTTTTGTGGATTCATCAAATTTGAAATTTAATTTTGAAGGTACCTGGGCGACCAAACTTTACTAGAAATTTATTGTTTTTAACACCATCTAGTGGAGAAATGAGGAACCAGTATGGCAATATCTATACCAAAATTCGTACACATTTTAAATATTAACCAAATGGCATAACACATCACAAATTTTTTGTACTACCAGGGATTGAAAGCGACACAGAAAGAAAGAAAGAGACACAGATAATAATTTGTGTGTGTGTTTGTTAAGAATGTAATACTGACCTTTTTGGACGTGCTATAAATATTAATATTAATATTTTGTGGGTGCATACTGTTTCTGCAGCTTTTGCAATAAACATTTATTTATTTAATATTTACATCTGTAAAGCGTAATATATAATAGCGTAGAAACGAATAAGTCATTAGTGTAAAATTTGCTTCCAGTTGAGCATGTTCCAAATTCGACCACACTATCACTTCCTGTCAGAAAAAAAATAATTTAAATTAAATACAATACCAAATGCTATTTAATTGCGATATTACGTGAGAGCATCTCCTTGTTTCCCCATTATAAACAGCCAATTTGGTTCCGTCCAGATATTAACAGACTTCATTTGCTCGAGACCACCAATACTAGTGTAGAAATACCTACCAATTGGTAGGGTTACTACATTAAGGTCAGGAAAACAGGACCAATGTTTTGAATGAACACACCAATAAGTAATTACTTTCGATCTCCGGTTGCTTTAGGCTCCGACATAACAAAAAACCTATCACTAAATAAATGTAATTTTTCCTCTCAT
Organism: Pelosia muscerda; assembly: GCA_963691645.1. Classification (NCBI taxonomy): domain Eukaryota; kingdom Metazoa; phylum Arthropoda; class Insecta; order Lepidoptera; family Erebidae; genus Pelosia; species Pelosia muscerda. Next base: position 19,919,032 of record OY829102.1, on the reverse strand, counting down.
GTGTCACACTGTATTAATAAGGAGTTTTCTTAAGAATCTCACAAGGAGAGGCTCTGTTGATTGCTTTCGACATTTGGAGATGGAAATATAGGACTCATTTTTTGTCTAAGCGACGCAAATTTAGACATGATTGAATCGAATAATCGGACAACGTGGATTTTTATTTTCCTGTTGAACCAACAATGCAGACATTTTTTGAAAATAATGTGAGTTTAGTATTTTATTTACACTTTGTAAAAATGTCAATCACTCAACCAATTCAATTCAGTGCACTACTCGACACATACCTCTCCAAATGTGGGAAGGCTTTGGCCTACTGTTTCCATGCTGACCAGACGATTGATAAAGGGTTTTATTATGAGGTTTCCTTCTCTCCAAGTCGTCATCGTCTGCGTATTTTTCCTTTAATCACCTCTTACATATGTTGGTAATATATATAATCCACTCCTTCACCATATGGATAAAACTCGTAATCCATCTGATTCGTCTATAGAGGGGACGTAGTAAGCCTTCCCGAAGAGCGAAACCAATGCTCGGGCTCTCTCCATGATTAGCGGAAATGCTGTCGTGAAACAAATGACTAAACCACGGTGGCAAGTGGCAACTAGAAAATGCCGTCGATTCGATAGAAGAATCAAAGAATCAAAGAATCAATTTCGTTTATTCAGTTTAGGCACATAAAGAGCACTTATGAATGTCAAAGTTTTACAATAATTATGTACCTACATTTGTCATAAAAAATATTATAATTTATAAGAAATAAAATACTTAGTAAATAAATCATTTGAAAATGATTCTTTCGCTGGTTCAGTAGTTAAATCTCCTGAGAAGAGACCAGCAGGAAACTCAGGTAGATTATCGTTATCCTTTATTTTCTTTTTAATTAGTTCTGTTTATAATAGTTAAGTTATGGGTGCAAGAGCAAGAGATTATTATGACCATGCATTTTTATCTTCAAGATATTCGTCTACTTATATATAGAAGAAGACCTGATTGCTGTGTTTATAAAAAAATATTTAGTTGTCTCAATAACTCATAAAAATATCCGCTAGCCTGGTCACACTAGTACAGTCGTGCTTCTCTTGCTAATCAGCCACCGCGGTACAGTCGCACATAGCTGTCTTTTTGAGACCGCTGTTGTTCGTGTGGATCTAGTTAACAAATATTCACACCTTTATTGCTGCAGAGCACCGTCGGGGTATGATATTACGAGTACTATGAGGTTTACAGAGACAGCACGCAAATAGTATTGTTTTAATTAAGTTGTGCAAGTATCCATGTTATACATGCAGATGCAGCGTTACAATTTTTATTAAAACTTCTCTAAATGGTCGATTTTTGTGTTAGTTTGATTATGTAAGTGACTACCGTTTGACCCCACAATCGTATCAGACCATTATTCAAATGAAACCTTGGAATTGGTTTTAATGTAGTTCAATTACTACTCGTATGTATTACTACTTGTACTTCGGGAAAATACTTAGGAATTTGGGCAATAGGCTCGCCCCCTATTACGTGGGACCGAAAATCATAGTTGGTGAAATGTGGGTGTGTATTACACCTCTGCCTACCTACCTGCCTTCCTACATATGTATGTATGTACTTCAGTAATCATGCCAGCAAACCTAAAATTCGTGAGAGTAATGCGTACGATAGGACATTACCCTGAAATATTTTATTTATTAGTGTCACAAGAATCTTGATTGTATTACAAACTATATGTCAAATCGACATTAACTTTAAGAGATGCCTTCATAAACTACCAACAACATTAAAGAAACTAGTTAAAACAAACTGTGATTATGCTTGTTTCTAGCAAAAGTTAGCTTTGAACTACAATATTAATATTAAATTCCCAATTTTCCGAGTGCAATGTTGCATACATTTTTAATGACTTGACCAAAAATGTCGAGTACTTTTCACTAAAACAAAACTTTGTATGACAACATGATACTGAACAAAATGATTAAAGAGACTTGCAAACGAACAGTTGCATTAATCAACTCATATCAAAATGAAAACCCTATTATTTTTGCAGATAAATTTACTTCATAATATTTTCAACATAAATGCTTATCACTTCTCAATTCGGGCAATATGCCAAACATATTACGATTATACGTATAATCTTAATATGTTTACGTAAGCATAAACGTAAATTTACGGTACGGGCTTGGCCAGAATAACACTAAAAGAGAAGTCTACATACATTATTATTATAATTATGTACTACATTATCTAAACTATCACAGCCTCCGTGGCGTGGCGGTAGTGCACGCGACTGCTACACACGGGGTGCGGGTTTGAACCCCGCTCAGTGCAAAAAGTTGTATGCATGAATTACTGCTTGCACTGGTCTGAACGTGCCTCGGACAGCACGTTAAGTCGTCGGTCCCGGTTGCCATACAAACGTCTATGGCAGTCGTTACGGGTAGTTGGAGCCCACAAAACTCTAAGCAGTCTAACTTGGAACTTCGATATCGCCATTGATCATTGGACAATTGGTTGTGGAAGTCAAATGGCAGTCACTTCACGGAAAATATCGAACTTAGACTGGAAAGCCGACCCCAACTGAGTTGGGAAAAAGTTCAAAAAATGATGATTATCTAAACTATCACATCGAATTTTCTTTGCAATGTACGCACTAAGGAAAATCATCTTGTGATACTTAGTTCATTTGCAATTTTTTTAAGTAGGTGTTAGTAGGTCGACACTTATCCATCACTTACCCGAGTGATGATGGAGAACGAATATCACCACCCTACCACTCCCGAAAATTGTATAAGAAGTGGCAAACGGAAGAATACGCAGACGATATCACAACGAAAGCAGGAAAGCCCCACCAGCGTGGAAACAGAAAACCAACACCTCCCTACATTACGAGAGCCCACTGCTGGACATACTCGACTGACTGCGATAGGTTAATTGATTGATTGATTGTTAGTTATTCAAGTGTTGGAAGTAAAATTTAACCAACTCATAATTTAAAACATTTTATGTACGTAACGTTTTTTTTTCTTAAAAGTGTAAAGTTCAACCTGTAATTTGGTATAAGAGTTTTTCTATACACTATAGTTTTGTCTCCAGCACACTGGAACATCTCCTAAGTACTAGCACTTACTGCCAGCTCTTAGTTTAAGAACACATGTTCGGGCGCACCATTTGGCGCCGCTCCAAGAATGACACGACGCTCTCGGCGTGCTTATAACTAACTCCGCCTACTCGCCTCCTCCACTCGAAGAGTTGAGTGAGTCGTATAATAAATTGCAAGATAAATTCGATTACATTTCTGTGTTCAACTGACAAGGTAATTAAAATTAAAGGGTGTTTTATCACTTATAAAGATCTGGTTCTATCGCAACCAAATGTAACTTATGCATTTGCTCAAGCTTTAGCACATTTCTGTATAAAATTTCATCATACTTGATTCAGCCGCTTAAACGTGAAATAGACAGTGCAATTTTAGTCCTAATTTGCACTGGTTAAATAATTCATGTTACTTTTAAGGGGCAAAATTGATATTATTCAAATTACAATACAAAATTGTTGAATTTTTATTCTTATATTCTAAAGATATAAGTACAATATATAGAACTAATACCCACTATATTAGCGTTACAATATTGTATTCATATACAAATACAATACAATACTTGGATGTAGAGAAAGACAGCTGAAAAAAACTCACGAATTCGCAACTTACAGTATTTTCTAGTACTAATTTCACATACTTATGTCCTTTTTATTTTCAAACGATTATATTGCCTCAAATGTCGACGCCTCGCGAGCATGAACTGCCTACTTATTTTTTCCTCATTCAAACATAAGTTTTAAATATGCGTGCCAAGAAAACCCAACTCGAAATATACGTACGTTATGAATAAAAAGTACCATATTGCAAAATTCTCTATCACGTCAAATAGTTAGACGAAGAACATATTTTTTGATGGAATTTGTGAAGAGCATTCATATTTTGTACGTGATACGAAAAGTAAACTGCTCGGCACTGGGTAACACCGCGGAGAGCAACGATTTTCGCTGACTCAGCCACTTACAAGCTTGCATAGAACTACTACTTATTGCAAAATGGAAAACGATATTTTAGACAGATGTTTTGTGACTGCAAATTGAAAATAATGCTGTTGGATATGTAGTACCTATTTAATTATATTGGGGTATTATCATCATCTCAATGTTGTTCCCAGCGGCTTCCTAGGCTTTAAGTTTTCAGCAAGGAGTCCGCTTACCGTCCTCATCTCCCAAGAGGAACTTCTTAGATAGAACCTCGTGGAATCATCAGGTGTAAATACAATAACAAACATTCAAACAACTGTGTTAGTTAGTAAAAGATCGATGGATACGTTTTGTGATTAGCTCAATGGCTTGTGACATTTTTTTTTTTTTTTTTTTTTTTTTTTTTATACTACGTAGGTGGCAGACAAGCACACGGCCCACCTGATGGAAAGCGGCCACCGTGGCCTATGAACGTGTGCAACACTAAGGGTGTCACACACGCGCTGCCCACCCTGAAGGGAAAGGGGGAGAGTTGGGAAGGGGTGGGGAGGCTAGGAAGGGGAGGGGAAGGAGGGGTATAGTGAGCTCTGGCTACCCTGATAAGAGCGGGTTTACGTCGGCAGTGTAATTACCAGTATTTAAACTGAGAACCTCTTGATAATTACGTCGACTCCTTAACCTCTAAGCTACCGATGCTTTTATCGATTATGTCGATCAGACTTAACTGGTATCACCTCTATACATTTTTTTTGTATCATATCACAGACCGAAGCGTACCTGTCGATAATGCGGGCGTGGTCTATAAATAGCAATAACTCTGTTGGTATCTAGCGCTCAGAGCCACAGTTACGTCAAATCATTTCATATTCTGTCTGCGATGGAATCCAATACGCTCAGGTACAATAAATCGGTTTCATCATTTACAGACTCGGATGAAGAGTGATTAACTGGTAGATACGATACTACTCTGATTTTAGTTCTTTTTGTAAATTATCTTGCTACTTATGTTATAAGTATAATGTACTTTTGTGGAATAGATTCGATTTGTATTTAAAGTCGTAATTAGATTTATTGCTTGGAAAAACTTCGCATCACCTATCTCTTCACATATGTGGTCCACACGAGGTCCATAGGTCATAGGTAGGGCCGTATGCTTGTCTACCACATAAGTGGTATAAAAAATAAATATGAATTAATTAATACTGACTATGCACTGCTTGTTTTCGTCCAGAATGCGATTGTCTTGGGCTTCATCCTATGAAGAGCGGTACCACGGGGTGGTGAGATACAGCTGCGAAAACCGGTGAGTAGTTCCAAATTAAAAGTTATACGAGTGCTCTACGTCGCCTGAATCCATAGGCTATCGGCATTTATTACAGAATACATCACTTAAATGTGTACCGTAACGCCAATAACTAATACAAGCTTTATTATCTGAGGATTATTAAACCTATTTCCATATCTGCTGCATAATCTATGAGCTGATGTATTGTCGCCGACGATATTGTCAACTGGATAGTGCCTTGCTCGCTAGAAACAGTGCGCCTCGATTGATCTCAACACTGAAACATGCTGGCATTTATCGGCATACTGAGTAACTAGATATAATAATAATTATACATATTATCTTTCTCTGAATTCCTTTATGATTTAGAATTATGTATTTATATTTTAATAAAGCATACCATTTACAATACAAACGATCTGAATGTACCTTAGAAATCATTGTACTTTTTCTTTGTTTTGGTACTCACAAGGATTAGGTACTATTTTTTGATGGCAGACAAGGTATACGGCCCACCTGATGAAAAAGTGCTTACGATGGCCTATGGACGTTTATAACACCAGGTAACTCACACTCCTCCTACCGACCCTGAAGAGGGGATGGGAGAGGAGAGGGAAGGGTTGAAGGTTAAAAAAGTTTCTGTTTGAAAATGTGGTTAATGAAAATTCGTTTTAGGGAACTTACTGATTTTTACCGTTGCCGGTAGTTTGAGTATAATAATCGTACTATATTATGGGAATAAATTATGCTATACAAAAATCCCTTCATAATTAAATTTTTCAACTTACAATTTAAATGAAACCACTATTTTGGAATTATTTACTTTTAACCATAACATAAAGCATTTGACTTAGCATTCGCATAAACTTCAAAAAGTACCATGTTTCATCAATTGTATAATATCTAAATAAATTGTTTACGTTTTATGTTAGGGTTAGTTTGGTACATGGAATGGGTTGTTATGGGCCATAGACGTTTTATAGGCCATAACCATGGCTGCAAGCCGCGCGCGTAAAGTGATACGTGGCCGGAATCATAACAATCTACAAACCCTGTAAAATCTAGCGCGAATGTTTTATCATTATCTTCACTTACCATTGTCGTCCTGCCCTTGTCCCAATTGCGGGAGCCTAGTGGTATGGACTACTGAGACAAAGTCTCGGGTTCGATCCCCGGTTTCACCATGGCACACACTAATGATTTTTCGATGCTTTTAGAAGTTATGTGTGTATTGGCAACGGCAATAGGCTCGCCACCTATTAGGACACATTGGTACCTAAACATAAACTGGCGAAATGTGGGTGCTAGCAACTCCGCCTACCCCTCCGGGGATATAGGCGTGAGTTTATGTTCCATGTTTCATTTATGTTCCTTGTTCCAAATACATGGGATCAGTGCAACATGTCATTCTCCTCCATACATTCCTATCAGATATTATTTCCTCAGTCACTCCCTACTTTGCCATATCTTCTTTCATACAATTGCTTCCTGCTCCTAAAGCCCTTTACTTTCATACTTTGGACCTGTTTTTCACAATATCACTTACACACACAATATTATCTTTACTTATAGTGTCAGTTATTCATATATTGAAATATTTCAATTTTAGGATGAGTGACCAATGACCACTCGTAAGATATTACCGTACCGTATTTTGGAGAGCAAATTATGCCAAAAAGCTTATTATAAAATCCAGAATTATTTGGATGATAAACAATAGCTGTTGCTCAAGTTTCTGTATCTAGACTAAGTAAATGATTGTAAATAGGCTGGGGCCGCGTTTTTAATCGGCGGTGGACCATTTTCTCACTAATTTATAAAATATTGTTGATATTCACGTTTTGTAAGTATAGTTTAATAGTCTATACAGAATAAATTATTTTTGAATTTTGAATTAAATCGTTATCGGTCCGGGTTGCACTGCAAACATCTCTGGTATTCGTTATGGGTTGTTGAAGCCTCACTACTCAGATATACGATATCGCTGGCGAGTTTCAGATGTTAGTTGGCAGACGCTTCACCTTAAAATGTAAGTTCTGTTGTTTCGTAGTTAGTCTAAAAGTCGATCCCAGATAGGGTGGGAAATGGTTTGGAAGGTACTTTATTCCTGTAATTTTGACTTCATGTGCTTAGCTCTACAAGCCATTCATTTCAAACAGCTGTAAAAACAGACCCTGAACTATTTGATTATGATGGTGACTATTGGCTATAATATATGTGTGCATGTACCATATTATATAACTAAGTATCAAAAGTAACAGAAGAAGTACAAAAACATCCTCCTCTCACAGTTTAGTTGCTAAATATAAAGGTATGATTGTGTAGCTGACCACATACGATAACTGCACATACAGCGTATCGTGAAGTAGGCATGAATATGATAATATTTATAGTTTTACTTCCTTGCGGCTTCTCAATGGGTTCGTTTATACATGTAGAGGATTGACAAGTAATGTGTGTGTAATTGAAGATATAGACAAAGGAATAGATTGAGGGACTAATATTATTTTATTTCTATGGACAATATATGTGCGATGGACTGTAATGAATTACAACACTAAGCAACATTATTACATTCCTATCTATATCAATGTTCGCTGTATCTGATGCTGCGTCCTACGGTCGGCTTGATATCATACCTTTACAATCATCGTGGAGGGATCGAATGAAGAGCACTGTATACTAGCTGTCTATACCTGTGAGACTAACATATGAGGGTATGTTTACATTTAGAATCCACGCAGAACATCGACCAATGGTCTGCATTAACGGAAGATGATAGTGAGATAAGTTTCAAACGATTATTACTACAGTTAAAATAGGCATTTCAATTAGTTTCGCAACTGTAGTAATGTTAATGAAGATAGAGGCTCTAAAACTGCAATAAAAGGAAAAGGGTCACGGCGAGGATACGACCGTTTGAAGGTCTTCACTTGACATAATTAACTATCAAAAGTGTGGGGAGCGGGCGTATTTAGATCATGTAACGAATGTGTAGATGAGTGGAGTGTTGATAGATGTATTGATTCACGTTTGACTTCTTGAGGTCACTTGGTAATGATGTGATCAACGATGACACAAGCTTACATTGAAGCTATTTATGCAGTAGTTGAAGATGCCAAAAAATACACAATCAGGCATAGAGTTCCACCCTAGAGGGCCTTCGCTTGCTCTGCGGTTTCGGTCGATTGGAGTTCGACATAATCACCCTCGCTGACTTCGGCGGGGAGTATCCATAGAGATTTCCGCAGACGGGGGAGAAAAGGCATATAGTTCTACTCCTTAGGGAATGAGTTGTTAAAGTAGTATGTATATTTAGTACCACTAAATAATCGCCTAAAGGTTTTTGAATGTAGACCGCATACTACGGACGAGGCATATGACGGCCCCCCGCGATGAGGATGGACGACATAGCCAAAGTAGCGGGTACCAAACCGACCACCCGATGGTTAGAGGTTGATGAAGGAGACCTATGTTGAGCAGTGGACGTCCGATGGCTGAAATTATGATAATGCTGACTTAATACTCAACATTCTGTAACATAATTATGCGCCGGATATCTGGAGCAATTGGAAAAACGAATGTAAAACAGGCGCCAAATGTAAATTTCATCGGATACAAAGGAATATTTTGTCAAAACTGTTATTGACACAAATAAAGGGAAATTGGAAACGTTTTGTAGCAGATATTTATAAAGTACGCTACAGAGAGGCAGATAAATACGGGACGCGACGCACAGACTAACTGTTTAGTAGAAATTATGTCACTAATTAAACAAATTAAAATAATGAGATGATGACCAACCATAACTGAAGTTTTTAGAAGACATATACTCGCTAAAGAATATATATACATACTAAGAATGATAGAACCGCGAGGTTAATGAAATTTGAAGACACTCAAATTTAAATAGAGCAGATGTTTGGAGCGCACCTGCAAGCTTTGGGACCCAGTTGTACCATTAAATATCTAAAGCTTGTGAAGATCGTTCCTGAGACTTTGCCTTGAGCTTACCATCAGGCAGGGTAAGTTCAAATTGACGTGTCCTAAATTGAAAAAAAAACGGTTATATAATGACGGAAATAACAGCATAGGCTACTTTTCATCAATGGAATGTAGCTCCATGACTTGCGGCCGAGTGATTACAATTCCACGCGAGCAGGAAAATGCTATTAGGAGTTTTTGGAAGTGAAATATACGCATTAGACTTAAGTTGTCAAAGGATTATAAACCTTAAAGTATCCAGGTACCTTTGGAGCCCACTGCACGTACTAAGAGACCGGTCGCGGGTTCTAACCCCATATTGAATATTTACTTTTACATTCCATCAAAATGGAGGAAGATTGAGAGGATTCCAAATTCAAAAACAAATTCAAAACAAGTAGTACCTACCGCATTGAACATTTTAAATTACGTTAACTCATCAAATTAAGTAGATAACCGGAGTGCCGTTGACACAATGCGCAGATGGATTAAATACCCGCACTTATCTCTCCCAGAAATCCACCTCCGGCTTTACTGTCAGGGCAGACGTACCTCTCAGCCCTTCAGCGAATAACTCGGATTATTATATCAATGTTGTATTTAATACCGTACATTATTCCTTTCATATCGAAGATGACCTTTTAAAATGTAAAAGGGATTTATAATTTCTAATACAAGTCGATTCAGTCGTATATTGAACGAATTTAATGAATATTTTTTTGTAATTGGACCCGCTTACTCTACAGATTTATTAACGGTATCAGTTAAATAAACCTAAATTTCACTCTTTTCAAATTACAATTCTTAATTAAATACAATCCTAAATCAATACATCTTACTTTTTTCTGTACTTTTGAGACCGGGCTACGCTGGCGGTCTCGGTACAGATATATTATGAATATCTTCGGCAGTAGTTACGAGTAGTTTGGATCTCTAAAAACTCTAACTACAGAACGTGATATCGTCAATTGGTTGCGGAGGTCATATAGTAGTCGCCTCACGAAAAATATCGAAGCTCCGCCGAATCACACTTAGACCGGAAAGTAGGTAGAAAGCTTAGAGAATGACGCTTTATTATTTTCTTAATTCATTATTGTATGCACACAAAAATAAACACAAAAAAATACATTGCAAAGTATTACAAAACTAATTCATGTACAAAGGCGAGCTTAACTCTGTAAGAACTGTCTAAGAGTTTTTCGTATAACTTCGGTTTCAAATAGCAAATTGTACGCTTCTTTTTTAGGACCTCTAATACGATCCAGTCCACCCTAGCCACATCAGGTCGTCAGAGAAGGTGGATGCGTCCCACTTTAAGTTTACCTTCTCGCGGTCCTCACTTTACTAGGTACTCGTTTGTTTCAACGGCTATCAGTCTTTCGACAAATGTGACCTGCCTAAAATTTACCCTTAACTTTGCTAATCCCCGTCTAGATAGAGCTTTGTTCGTGATTATAACACTTGAGAAACATTACAAACAATATCTTATACCTACTTCACACATTCACACACAGACCGTTACGACCATAAACTCGACAATAAAACATACAGAGCTCTATCTTAGTAGCTTATGGTTGGACACATAATATACGTATGACAGATACCCTTATGTTGTATTAGTTGCCTAAGCCACTTACGTGTCTCAGTCACTTCTACCTGAGTCGCGATCAAATAATACGACAATTCAAGGTCCCTTCGATGGAATTATAGTTCTAATACAGTCAGGTTATTAAAGACTGTAGGGTCTGATAGAGACGTCTATCGAGCGAATAAATATCGGGGTTTATTTCAGCTGTACACCAAATACAATATATATATATATATATCAGGGCCTGAAACGACGACCTTTCTCCTTGGGTCAGTCGCTGACCTTACACTTACTGCCCTTCTTTATACACTTAAATTGTGTAGGTACTTCCTCCCTAAACAAATACGAATACGATTTTAGTACTTATTTATACTAGTGAAGTAGATGCCATCTCAGTTTGAAGATATCGTTCAAGGCAATTAAGATATGAAAATGTACCCTAATGACAGTTAAAGGCTTACTTTACCTCTACATATCAATCAATTAATCAGCCTATCTCAGTCCACTGCTGGACATAGGCCTCTCCCAATGTGGCCACTGATCCCTATGCTCAGCCTTCCGCATTCAGTCTGTCCCAGCCGCCTTTTTCAGGGCATCCGTCCACCTGGCTAGGGGGGCGTCCTACCTTCCGTTTGCCTTCTAGTGGTTTTCCTTGTCATTTTTCTAAAGAATATGTATGGAAAATCAGCCTCTGAGGCGTGGCGGTACGCGACTGCTACGCAGGACACACGAGTTCTATTTGTGTGTGGCCATTTGCACTGGTCTGGTCGTACCTTGGAGAGCACGTTAGCGGTTGCCATACAAACTTCTATGGTATTCATTATGGGTAGTTGGAGCCGTCAAAAGTCCGACTAGCCTAACCACAGGTCCGATGGTAGTCGCGTATAAATATCGAAGTTGAGCCGCATCTTAATTAGACTAGAAAGCCGACCCCAACTGAGTTGCGAATGCTCAGAGAATAATAAGATATTGAAAATTAATGTTTTCTTGTATTATAAAATATTTAATATACCTAAATATCTCGTGTAACATAACACACTTAATTAACTAAGCCATAGAAACGAATTCGTTCGCCGCACGTGTTATGTCGCGACACACTTACGAATTTGGCTAGGAATATGAGAATATTCCTCTCGCAATACACACGATATTGTCATCCTTATGGACCACCTATCCCCAATTATGGGTAAAATAAATGCACCCCTTGCATATGACGAGTACTTATAAAACACAAGTATGATGCGAGCTGTCTAACGACACATTCAGACTAAGCAAACAGTTTGTCTATGATTACACGCTCTCTGTGAAAGCGTTCACTACACCCTTGTACCTGCATTATATTGTGCGTTGTTCTTTCTATGTGTCAGCATGAAACTGTACGCAGCAGATGGTTAGCCGTTAAACCTACCTATTTGATAATTATTTCCATTTGTAATACTCAGTCCTATAATTATATCTGTGCCTTTTCGGCGAAAATTGTTCAGCCGATTATCACTTGCCAACTAACGTTTCGCAGAATAATCATTTTGTCGACTAAAATTCGGGATCCATTAAATCTTCTGCCCTCTTTTTATTTGGCTTGCCTTGGCTCCATTAGAAACAACTGCTATCTGAACCCGAACTGATCTTGGTACCCATATTTCCTGGTGGAGTGTGATGTCTCTAGTGTCCTAAGATCAACGATTCATATCTATGAAGTCAGTCTATTTAACTACTAAAATTTCTTGAAACAAAAAACTATACGTCGGCACAAATAATTTAGCAGCCTACTAACATATAAATTTCGGTACACCAATTCAAACTGAAAGCCAAACACATATCGAAACAGCAACACAAGAACATAATGTGCCACAAAATATATGCCTGAGAGACATGTGCTCTTAAGAATGCCAGGAAATCCGATCGTAATAGCTGTAATAAAGTGAACAAAATTGCCTATAAAATGTGATGCTCCTTCGCGATGGGTCTACTAAGAGGAAAGAGGAAAGGAAGAGAGTTATTGACCAAGTTATGAAATCAGTTGTACTCTGAATCATTTTGCCGGCATTTTGGCACTATAAACATTAGTAAATTATAGCTCGAATATTGAAAAGGTTGGTTGTGTTGGTCCTGCCAGTTATGACGTACAGTGGCGGTACGCAGATACTGACGGTATGGTCAATTCACAAATTTAAAATCGCGTAGTGGCCTATGGAACGAGCAATGCTTTGAGTTTCTTTGAAGGATGAATTTCACAATGAAGTTCCTCTGCCGCACCACCAAATCTTGGAATTCTTTACCAACTTACGTGTTTCCTTCTTTCTACATTCCCGGGCCCTTTAAGCTGGGTGTGAAAAAGCATCTTGTGAGGCCGTAAAGCTGAATGTCACATTGTTACACTGTACGAGTCGGTAAAGGCGACCCTGACCCTGAGAATTTGCCTTCAGTTTCCCTCAGGCGAGTTGAAGTCAAATTGACGTATCCTACATAAAAATAAAAAAAATCAACTAGCACCGCGCCAATCCTCTCTCAGTTTTATAGCGTCATCTACTTGAAACTAATCCTAATCCAAGTGGAGTTCACACGTGGGCAATCAGTAGTGGGCAATAAAACTGTTATTATTTAACACATCAAGTCTGGAGTACGTTTCGCTGTTCTCACGTCAACTTTAATTTTAATGCATCATAAAATGGTATAGTCAGCCATCTTTACGAGTTGCCGGCTATAGGACTGAGATATCATAATGAATGGTAAACATCTATGTTTTATACGGCTTTAAATGGGATTGCTTGAGCAAAATTAAAATTTGGACGAGTTCGAAAATATACCGCGACCATTGAGCACATTCTGTCCTCTGAAATCTTGACTTAGGTACTCTGCACCAGCAGACCTAATGTTTAACAGACACTCAGGGTGTGCCAGAGTTATGAGCGGAGGCGACTCGGACGTCGGAGGTCGCAGAATGACCTCCGTCCTCCATGAGCGCGGGCCTGGGGGTGACGGGTGGAGCCGCCTGTCACCCTAGCAGAAGCAGGCCGCGGCGGCGGCGCAAAGCGCGCACTCCGTACCCGGGGACTAGACGGGGACACCGTGGTCTCTATACCCGACGGGGGCCATCTTGAAAGAGACGGCCCCGGGTTTGCCGGGGTGCGAGGGATATGTTGACTACTATCTCACCTCCGGCAACTAAAGACCCAATGATGGCGTGCGTTTTTGTCGGTTCGAGTCCAACATAAGAAAGGGGGGTATCCGTGGGGAATTTCGCATGAAAAAAAACGCGTGCCAGAGTTGTATTCTGCTGAGACGATGAAATTTATAATTCATAGAATAATAGGTACTGCCAATTTAAAAACCGACACTCATCTAATGGAAAGTGGTCACTTAAGGACGATACACGACTAATGGATGTTTCCAACACAAGGGGCATCACACTCGTATTGCTGACCCTGTAGAAACCTTCTAATGCCCTTCTAGAGCAACCCCATATTATATGGAAAATCACCACAGACACTCTATTACATATTTTAGGAGGGGATGTAGTAAGCCTGCCCAAAGAGCGCAACCTATACTCGGGCCCTCTCCGTCAGTAGCGGCGCTACCGTGAAACAAATAACTACATCACGATAGCAACTCTAAACTAATTCTGTCACTCTGATAGAGAGAGGAAATACCCTCGACTCGACAGAGAGACTTATATCTTAGCAACCAGGTGGAAACACTCAGATGAAAAAGAATCATCCATAACCATACAACATAGCCAGTTTAGTCCATAGATACCTAAGTGTTTGATTTCAACATACATTTATTTATTTACCACGACACGGTGATATACGAGGCATACCTGTACTTATTTAATGAAACATTCTCGAATTAAAGTGGGTTCAAACCAACTTTGACAATAAACTAGTGGATAGGCCTTCGCATAATGAACACACCTAAATATAATGGCCGATGAACACGAATTTCTTCATCGCTATCGTTTTTGTAAAATCAACAATATTAAAAAAGAAAATTAAAGGTCGATTGGATGACCCTCAAATTTAACTTTTATTTCCGAGAGACTACAATTTCGATTATCCCATCTCTCTATCGACTAAAGGATAGGGGTGTACAACATCAGACATATATACAGCCCAGACTTTGCCTCAGATTGCATCTCGAGTCAACAATAGTAGTTGGAATACGGCAATAGTCTTACACCTTATTACATGTGACCGAATTAAATTCAATAATCACTGTTTATTGAACAGTGAATGTTAATTTAACTCTGCCTAACACTCTGGGGATAGAAATGTGATTATATGTATGCATGTATGTATGTAGGCATGTTCACTTTAAATAAAATAACATATCAGAAATCAGCATACCTATCAATCAATTAATCAGCCTATTGCAGTCCACTGCTGGACATCTCCCAATGTGCGCCACTTTTTTATTTATGGCACATCAATTTGACTTCACCTCGCCTGATGTTAAGCTGAAGGCAAAGTCTCATGAAAGAGGGTCACCATTGCAAACACGTTCAGTGCTACAATGGTGGCGCTCAGCTTGACGGCCTCATCAGATGCTTTTTCACGCCCCGCTTAAAGGACCCGGGACTGTAGGAAGGACTGCTCCCTATCCTCCACCCTCCGCATCCAGTCTGTCCCAGCCGCCTTTTTCAGATCATCAGTCCATTTGGTTAGGGGACGTCCTAATCCTTCGGCAGATGTGACCAGCCCTCTGCCACTTCAGCTTGGTTACAGCATATTATAGTTTTTATAGATAACTTATTAAATTATTGGAACAAATATCAAAATATTTTTATATCAATATTATTGTTTGCCAAATTTGTTAATATTTTTAATTATATTTGTTCGAAAAACAGAGCAATAACTTCGATAATACTTACTTAAGAACGAAACTCTAGGGCAAGTTTAATCTCAGATTTCGAAAACCTCACGACTACATGCACAGACAATCATATTCTTCTGTCACGGGAACAATAAGGCACGTTATCAGATAAGACTTTTTTGACGATTCTATGTTTGATGAGCCGAATTAATCGATGTGACTCGTCTGTAGAGGCACTAAGTTTGAAAGGGATATAGAGTTCGGAAAGTTCTACACATTTTGTCAACGACCGTAACTAAGGGCCTAAATAGTAACGACATGTTATAGTTTTAATGTAACTGCGCCGTGAATAACTTGTTGTTTTTTAGATATTCAGACTTGTTAGGTAGAATATGAGAGTAAAAGATTTAGTATTCTCTGCACAAGGATATTGGTAGGGTACACCCTCTTTAGTATCACAATTCTTTTAAATTTACATTGTAATTAATGTAGAAAAATCAGTGAACAAAACATTTCCTTTAATTAAAATGTTGAAAAATTTCTTCTAGAGCCTTTATTATCTTACTAAATGAATAAATAAAACACGTTGCCATCTCTTGTAAGTGATATACATAAAAGTACTTATTGGTTAATTGGGGATAATTGGGCAAAGTGCTACACTTAGAACTGAGCTACAAATGAAATAAGTTTTATACGAAACACGACAGTGGTTCGTACAAACGATGGTGAAATTGAAATAATTAATTTTCACAATACGCCATTTGTACATTCCAAAACTTTGAGAGAGATTTGTTTTAAAGCTTTTTGTTTGACAATATTGAAATATATCATAGTAAGATATACATGAATTTCTTGAGTAATAATATTTATAATTACTAATATTTTTTTACAGATTATATTAGGTACACATCTAGTGAACGAAAGCGTACGGATTACATTTACGAGTGCTCCAGTGGATGTCAAAAACATCTACCTATCTTCTATCTATCTATCTATACTATTATATAATTGTAAAAATGTTTATGTTAAACCGCAAAAATTACTGAACGGTTTGTTTGAAAGGGTTTGGTTTACCTTAAAATCCTACGTTTGTTTGATTGTAATCGGTTAAGTAGAACCAGAGTTACAAGTAGTAATATAGAATTTAAGTTGCACAGATGGCGCTTAGGTCGCGATAACCAACAGCCACGTGAGCGGAGCCGCGGGCATAGGCTAGTGCATTTATAAAAACATACAATCACGTATATTAATGGTCCACCACGTACACAAACTTTATATTTCGAAAATTTTACTATATTACTAATTCAGTAAATCTTTTACTTTCTATGTCCATGTACCCACGTGTAAGAAAAGGACAACAATATTTTATAATGACTGTAATAAACTTAGGAATACATACATGTTACAAGAGATTCTCCTATGCCTATTATTTCAGAGTAGACAGGCATACGCTATGTTCGAAGCGAAGCAATTGATCATAATATTCATCCATATATAATACCGCAGAGTACGTGAGAACGGCGGTTTACGGTAACTATAATTGTTTTCTCAGACCATTTATAACAGTTGAGGAAGTTGACGAAGCTGTAATGGCTACGTTAATCTATAAATATGTAGGAAGATAATACAGCCTCCGTATATTCATATTCGCAATTCACAGAAAACTGTTTAATCACTAGTATAGAAAGGGTTTATATTGGGGGAGGGAGGATTTGGCCCACCGCTCACCCGCGGTTCAACACTCCAACAATATATATTGGAATGTCAAACCACCCACTTCAAAGTAAGAAAAACAAAATCTTACCAGAGAGTGATGTTTTACCATGCAGTATTCCGCTAAACTTATTATTACTAGCGTGAATAGATATAAAATCTCATCATTATTACTTTACCGAATTTAAAATGTCAGTGGCAGTGATTTGTGACTTTTGGTATAGAGAAATTAAAGTCATTGCAATATCTATTTCTGTTAAACCCTACAACCCTACCTTTCTTGTTTTTTATAAAAAATTTATTTTTAATCTTTCGCATTTCCGTATTGTGATAAAACAAATAATTATGCAAACAAATAAATAACTGTGTAAAATAAACGACTGACAGAAAATGCATTATCTGTGGTCGGGAAACGGCCTGCCGTCACCGTAGTTCACACTCATGTATTGCACGCCATTATTGTTCACTGCAGACCAATTAAAAAAAAAAATAGGTTGAATTAATAGGTTGAAACGCGTCGTGGACGAGGCTATCACAAAACCAGGTATGATAGAGATGGTCCTGGGTTAGCTAGCGTGCAAGGGATATGCTTTAGGCAATCCTAAACACCGACATCTGAAAACCTGAGATGGCGTGAGGTTTTAGTTGACGGGGGTATCAGTTAATCCCGGTTGCATCCGAAGCTGTCACCTCGCAGCCCCGGGTCCCCTTTTTACAGTCTGACTGCGTTGTGGCTGAACTTAGATATTTTCCGTGAAGCGACTGCCGATCGAAGTACTGCAGTTAAACCCTAGAATTTTTCGGACTTCAACGTAACGACAACCATAAATGTTTGTCGTGAGGCTCGATTAAACCATTGGTAATAGCCATGCATACAAAATATTTGCACTAAACCGGAATCGAACACGCGCCACAGAGGTTGGGTTCTACTTAAGTTTAAGGAGTCATAATCAGAAGTCAATGAGAGATTTCTTTCCAGGTAAACTTTAAATGGGTAGTCAGCACGAGTGTAGCGCCCCTATTGTTGTAAACGTCCACGTAAACGCCACGGTAAGTACTTCCCTTCAGGTGGACCGTGTGCTAAGTGGTATCAAAAAAGATTGTTAAAACATTAAAATTAGGTTTAATTAGTAATAGCAAGGGAGTTCAGGTACAGTGTGCTGCTTATAGTACGTCATTATTACATAATAAATGATTTATTCGGTACCCTAAAAACACATAGGCAGCTGCAGTGCAGTGCGATTATTTACATGTGAAAGCCACTGTGGCCTGACTGCAGGACAATAGCTGTTCCCTTTACATCGAATACCTTTTTTCTTAAAAATGATATAAAACGGCGACTGCATTTGCTCTGTGTATCCATCATAGTTCTCGTATGAGTGGACCGCTAATATTGGTTTTAAATTTTATATTACATATTGTATTTGTTTTTTATATACTTAGGTGGTAGACAAGCACTTGTCCCACCTAATGGAATGGGAAAAACCATTTGTGCTGACGAATGAAGTATTTGTACAAGGCTTTATAGGGAAAACAATTGGGGCAGCACAAACATAGTTCATTGTATTCTTTCTGACAGAAGGTAACACTACAAAATATCATAGAATATAGAAAATAGAACAAGCACCACACCGACTGTAGAGGGGAAGTAGGAGGGGACCAATTTTCTCGCTGAACCGCTTGCTTCTTGAAGGAATATTCTGCACCATAATGCGGGTGACAACTAAGCCCTGCACGTGTTGTCCTGTGTAGGAAAAGAGTTCATGAATAGTTTTATATAAACAGTATGGACTTTTGTAGTTTTAATTATCTTTGTACATCTAAAACTGGTATATAGGTAGTAAGTGGCATATTTTAGTTAATATGATGTCGACATGAGCTATATAAAAACATAATGAAAACCTCGTATCGGTACGATTGAAAGGTCCCGGATTCAAATCCTGACCATCATACTTTCGACTTAATCCCTCCTTATAGGATTAATACGTCAAAGTTATATCTCATTGCGCGCTTCAACTCATACAGTAAATATACGTATATGTGCATAAACCAAGCGTAAACGTACCGAGTTTATATCCATACTATGAGGTTATCCAGGCATTCACAAACTAACAGTCAGCTTCGTCTAATTAAAAATCCGACTATAGGTCTTCCCGCGACGGCACCCTCCACACTCGCCTCATGCACCTGTTTCGTTAGTCTTCTTTCATCCATTGTCTCAACATGACCGTATCATCTTAACATACCTTACTCAATTCTTCGCTCTTTCTCACTGTATCTTTCAAACTCATATATATTGTAGACGTTCTTTTAAAAATAAATTAAAGTTACATATGAACATATTAAAAATTAATGTGCATATTAATTTAGAAGTTATCCTGAGCAAAACAAGCTCATTCTTGTCATTGTCTGTGTTGTTTGTAGTTTTATATTTTATATGAATAATAAAGTCGTTTCTCTCACAAACACAACAGGTATTACTTTCAACAAAACATAGTCACATAGATAGATTGAGAACCGCCGCCACAGACAACACACTCATTCATTCAGGCGAGGCATCACAAATAAGAGGCTGTTTTACAATGGGGACACTCCTGGCGCTCTTGGCACCGACGCCAGGTTCCACGGCTTTGTTTCCGTATGAATAAATTGACGAACAATGTACAGCGGATTATTGGATGGGCCACGTTTATTGATGTGTATGACTTGAATTGTAGCCAAGCTTGGATAACTAACTTGCAATTTTAGTATTTATATTCATTGCAGAACCTGTTGTAAATTATATGTATGGATGTAGGACATGACGGTATTTCCTGGCCTTATTGAGCAGTCCGACTGGGGAAGTACCACCGCTCTATAGAATACCGCTGGTAATACTAACCTTGTGTTGTGTTCCCCGCGGTGAGTTGGGTAGCCAGATCTCACTAGAGAGGTCAGTAGGAAGACCGAGAGCTTAAGTTGTCACCCCTATATAATGGTATGAAACCCTGCTTTGTCTTCTACACTGACAGTACAGAATTTCTCTCCTAATTCCCCCTAAAGGGACGACAGCACGAGCGTGACGCCCCTGGTGTTGCAAACATCCATATGCCACGGTAACCACTTTCCATCAAGTGGGCCGCGTGCTGTTCTTCCACCTAAGTCACATCAATAAACCTTAAGCAGAACTGTAGGAAGAACAAAAGTGGTTACCGATATTGTCACTTGTAGATGGGAAAAGGAGGGGAGGAGATTGAAAAATAGTAAATTTATTGGCGATTACCACTGTATTATGCAAGGTTCTCATGTGGGGTAATTTGGTATGAACCAATTCTATTATAATACATAGAAACCATACCGTTTAAACACGAGTTTACTATTCATTACTTGTGAAACAACAAAACTCATATCTAACTTCTGTAGCGTAAACAAAGCCAGTGCATTGTACTAGTCGAGAACAGTTAATCATAACTTGTACTGGCATTAATGCGAGTGAACCACCTGGATCCTTATTCGCCTTGACTAACTGTAACGTAAATATGCACGTTCGTAGTTACGTTACTGTTAATCGTCAGTTCTTCTTTCTATTTAACCAATTGAAGTTCACCGTCTGCTCACGGTACGGCAATGATTACTCATTGTCAAGTAGAATAATGTCCCTGGGACGTATGCTGGTATGAAAGTTAGAGTGTGTTCTTCAACAAATTTGCTGTTTCAAACTTCTGAAAGTTCAGCATAGTACATATAACGAATGCAATGAGTGATGCTAAATTGGTAAATGTTATTTTCATCTTTGCAGCGCCTGGTAATAAGCCGTTTAAAATAGTTAATGGCTCAACTTCGGAATAAAAATTTGTAGCATTAGTACGCTAACTTTTTACGATTGAAAAAGTCGACAAAACTTTTCGACATTAACTGGTGCACCCATCTACCAGTCTAAGAAATATCGTTTGAATTAATGGAACAATGAATGATATTACGATCATTTCATCATCACTGAATAACATAAACTCACACCTATATCCCCGAAGGGGTAGGCAGAGGTGCTAGCACCCACATTTCGCCAGTTTATGTTCAGGTCCCAAAGTAATAGGTGTAGAGCCTATTGCCATTAACCGGGCACTTATAAACCTGCAATAAATACACACATAGCTTTGAAAAGCATCAAAAAATCATTGGTGTGTGCCATGGTAAACCTTGGCATCGAACCCGAGACCTCGTCTCAGCAGTCCATTACCCATACCATTGTAGGCTACCGCGGTTCTGTGCCGCAGTTATTAGTAATGGATATAAATACAATACAGCTCTGGATTAAAGAATTCGTTTTAGCAGGTAATAGAAAAGCATTTTAATTTTTAAAACAGAAATATTTTTGCAATTATCCCTGTCTGCCTAACATCCTTAGAACACTACATTAAATATGACCTTTGTTCCGCTTTTTGGAGTAATGTTTCCGGCGCTGACGAGATGCGGTTGTTCACAACGAGACCTTCCGGGCGGTCGGCGACTAGTGACGTGGAAAACTCAGATAATAATGTTTTACAAAATAAGGGTTGGATTTTTTTTATAACGTTTTTAGCCCTTTGAAACTGAATCTAACGCTGGTGAGTGTTCCAATGAACGTTTCTAATTAATGTCACCATCTGCTTTATTATCCGGAACAACACGTGCAGTGTTAAAAAGTCACCATTACAAAGTACAAACATTTCTATTGAGAATCAAATTATTAGGTGAAAGTACTTGCCAATACACGTGTTCTATAAAGGAGGTCATTCAAATTAAGGATCAGCAATATAGTTAGGGTTATCATCAGTCCGGTCAAGTGTGATTCGAACTCGTGCACCGAGGATATTATACAATCAGGATCGAAATTCATGCTATATACCTAACGGTTGATTTTTTAATGGCATTGACTTGGGAGGTTTTCACAGATGTATGGTATATACCTTAATATTTGCAAAAAAAATTAACTTGACATCTCCACGCGCACCTAAGAAAAAGTTCTTAAAAGATTCTGTATAGCCAAAGTAGTAAACAGGATCGCTTTGTTATCCATTTGTCGGGATAACGAAGCGGTTCTTTGTACCACGTTATTAAGCTACATAATTCTAAACTAACAGGAAAATATCTCTCAAGCACTTTGAATATAAAATTCATTAAATTAACTTCTTGCAAGAAAATTATAATACAGCAAGAAGTGCACTCACAGCCTTAAACGTTCTTAAATGAAATATTACGCCACGACGAGGGCTTCAATGTACTTATCTACGTCCAAGTTTCATACTTAGGATCTTCACAGGCACCCTGCAAGCCAATAAAATAGATCCCTTCCTAACAAACTTTCTTAACGCAGCAATAAAATAAAATCCTACCAAAAACTGTTCGAGGCCAAATTTGGGTATTCTTGTACCAAAAATGTTTTCTTCCGGATATTCAACTTCAGTAATCGCAAGTTCTACTAGATCCCTATTTATTACTACTGTATTTATCTGAAAGTTGTCGACATAGGCCACACGGTTTGCAAGCTGAAGTGGCAGTGGGCGGGGCACGTAGCAAGAAGAACAGATGGCAGTTGGAGCCGAAAGGTGCTCGAATGGAGACCGCGTACCGGTAGACGAAGCGTGGGACTCCTGCGGGATGAATGAACGACATAGTTAAAGTTGCGGGTACCCGTTGAATGCAGACCGCCTCCAACCGGTCGGATTCGAGGTCAATTGGGGAGGCTTATGTTCGGCAGTGGACGTCTTATGGCTAAAAATGAGGATATTTATTCTCATTAATTGTGAGTCAATTCTGCGAAATTCTGCCCAGTCCCACATTAATCATTGAACGACATCGCTCCATCGTAGTCCCGTATCCCAATTTCGGGGGTTATCTTGTTGACCTGCGCGTTAAACTATTAATATGTTGGAGTTTAGTTATTATGAACAAGCCCGTAATCACCGAAGTGGTAGGCAGAGGTGTATTAAACATCCACAGTGCCCTATTAGCGGCAATAGGCTAGCCCCCTATTACGTGGGACCCAAAAACATTGTTGGCGAAATGTGGATGTTTAATACCCATTTGGGAATTACGGGCGTAAGCATATGTGTGTATTTTTCGTGCTTGGAATAAAGGTAACGCAATTACCACCGGGGCGAGGCTTATACTCTTCACCGTACCCCCTCCTCCCCACTTACGACATGCTTTGTAGCTAGTAGTGCAAGCGTGCTGCAGCAGTGATGAAGTGAAACTATTTATCTTACTATGCCTACAAAACTATATAATTACGGGCGTAAGCATATGTGTGTATTTTTCGTGCTTGGAATAAAGGTAACGCAATTACCACCGGGGCGAGGCTTATACTCTTCACCGTACCCCCTCCTCCCCACTTACGACATGCTTTGTAGCTAGTAGTGCAAGCGTGCTGCAGCAGTGATGAAGTGAAACTATTTATCTTACTATGCCTACAAAACTTGTAATAAATATGAGTGTTTATGGGGTTTATATATATGGTATTGGTGTACCATTTACAAAATTAGTATGCTATGCGTTGAACACAAGCTAAACAAACAAACAAGTGTGGTCTCCTATAAAAAAAAGAAAATAATATAAAAGAATTATAAACAAATATCGGGCGCCTTGGAGACACACAATAAAATAATGCTAGGATAGTCAACGGTAGATTGGAACTTTTAATCTGCCGGAGGTAAGCTAAATAAAACCAAAACTGAGGTTTACAGATTTATTGTCATCGCTCCAGTGTGCAGAATTTAATTGTTAAGCGTCCAAAGGGGACGTACAAATGAGAATAGGTTCTAAAGTAAAGCTAGTCACTTATAGGTAAGTATATCCTACATCACCAATGCATTTAAAATTAAAGTTAAATAAAATAAAAGTTAAATTTTAGCTCACGGTTTCCCGCGTGGCGAGATTAATCCTCAAGCTTAAGCATGTATAGCACTGGACTGGATCATCCTCAGCATGTGACGGCAGGAAAACCATGCGGTTCCGTTTCAGCGAAATGCAACCATCAAAAATACAGCTTCGCGAGCAGCATGCCAAAATAAATGCACAACCAGGCCATCCAAAGAAACAGGCAATGCAAGACAGAAAAAGAAAAGTAGAAAAAGGGTTATTAAAAAAAAGGCGGCCCTTTCGGAAACCTGAAACAAATATAGGTTATCAATTTACGATTCGAATCCACGAGGCCCTAAGTTTTTATTCTTTGAATAAATATATAACTTACCGCCTTAATCCCGTGAAATAATCATCTTGATAATAAGATTTATCAAAAGATACAAATATAGGTGCTGTAACAATAAAATTGCGATTAAATTCAAAGTCAACGTGTGACGCATTCCATCGAAGTGAATCCCAAGGGAAAACAGCGACTTACCAAAAATATTGAATTATATCATCATAATTCCTTGAGGGGAACATAATTCACTATCCCTCAGATAAAAATACTCTCATATTGATGAGATTAAACCAAATAATTCTAAGCAGACATTATGAACCTCCGACCGCTTAGAGCAATAGGAAGAAAAGTGACAACTCACGTCAAAATGACAATCACCTCCCGCTTCGCTCACAGTCGTTCAGAAACTTCAAATGAAAAATCGACTAAAAGCTCGAATTAAAAACCGATGTAACGAACGTTCTAAAACGCGACGTTACAAACTATATAATCATTTACGCAAACTAAACGTTATAAGTCTATATTTAGCACTGAATAACATAGTTCCATAACGTTGAAGATGCTAACTTCAGAATAACAGTCGACAGAATCTTAGCTCAAAATAAACTCATTACTTATACCATTCTCTCACTTTCCCATCCTTTATGGAGATATTAATTCACGCACAAAACTATTTATCTTCATATTGGAGTAACGAACTGTCGGATATTAACGTAGGTGGCGCCCTCTCTGCCCCATATCATATGTTCGACTAGCCTTCTATCCGGCTTCACTCGAAAGAGCAATAGTTTAATTTATTTTGACTGCATGTTGATTTAAGCTAACACGATTTTCAGTCCACGGATATCGTGAGTGTTGTGAATTATATTTTGGGTATATTTCTTTCTTTTTAATGGCATTCGGGCTGCCTGCGTAGCGGGGCGGTAGTGCACGCGACTGCTACGCACGAGGCGGGAGATTGCCGATGTTTGCACTGGTCTGGTCGTGCCTCGGAGAGCACGTTAAGCCGTCGGTTCCTGTTGCCATACAAACATTTAGGTATAGCAGTTGTTACGGGAAGTTGGAGCTCTCAAAATTCCAACCAGTCTAACTTGGAACTTCGATAGCGCCAGTGGTCATTGGACCATTGGTTGTGGAGGTCAAATATCGTAGTTCAGTCACATTACAGTTAGACTGGAAAGCCGACCCCAACAGGGTTGGGAAAGGTTCAGAGAATGATAAGAATGATTTCTTTCTTTATGATGTTTTCAATAATATGATTCGTAAGTACCTTTCCACGGTATTCAAAATTTCAAGCAGAAAGTAATAATTAGTACCGGTACAATTTTGAATTGACAAAGCACGCATAATATACATAAGGATTACCGTTACATATGTTTCATGATGTTGCGGTTGGAGTATTGCGCGGGTATTAATTAGCAGCTGAAACGAAAGCTGAATAAAAAATATTCACTTTATTTGATTCAACAATCCGTTGGAGATAAAACCACCAACTTCTGATCAATTTGCGTCAGTTCCATACACATCTTAACTTGACATCGGTCTAACAGGTCAACTGCTTCAAGTGTGAGGGATCCTCATAGAGGATCTCATAGAGACGAACACCTATTGTTTGAATGGAGTGGAAGGACCTGTGGAAATAAAAAATAAATCTAAAACTGTAGAAGCATTATACTAACATGAATTTAAAATTGAATGTCTAAAAGGGGTATGAATCCGCGATAAATGAATCGTTCATTTTTTCAGCAGTTCTTTTTCTTTATTTAGGAGATGTCAATTTGACTTCACCCCGCCTGATGGTAAGCTGAAGGCTAGGAAGTTTCAGGAAAGAAGGTCACCATTAAACAAGTAGAGTGTTACAATGTTGGCGCTCTGCTTGACGGCCTCTTTAGATGCTTTTTCATATTATCCCGCTTAAAGGGCCCGGGACTTTACGAAGACCAATACACTTGAGCTGGTGAGAAATTCCAAGACTTAATAGTGCGGCAGAGGAAAAACTCACCGAACCGCTTGTTTCTTGATGGAATATTCTTCACCGTATGCGGGTGACATCTTAACGTCGGAACGTAGGAACCCTGTAGGAAAGAGAGGATATAATATGTGCCGTGAGAATTTCAGGGGAGTCTAGTAGTAGCTCATGATTTAATAAAAGCAGGCTACCACCCATCCACAAACAAACCAACCTCTCTAATGATAATTCTGTAATTAGTTTCTACCCTACTACTATTTAATAATTCTTCTATGTTTTTCCTTACAGATGAGAGTTATATACTAAGTTCGAAACAAACTGTTATATTCGTCAGATTAAGATAATGTGTGAGAGCGAATAACAAAATTACTCAGAGAAGCGAATAAGGAAGTTGACTATCAAGTCAGATCAAAATCTTTTTGGAATGGAATCCTGAAAATTGTTCTTTGAATATAAAGCGTTACTATCATTTTGTTTAAGTAAATTAGTAATCGAAATTACCGGTGTTCTCGCCTAATTCTGTAGTTAAGGTAAATTACTGTTGTTAGAAGCGGGTTCATAGAAGTAGTGTATGTCCTGGATTTGAACCCGGGATGAAATGTTAAGTCCTTAGCTATAAAATAATAAACGAATTTACTTCAAACCTGCTGTTCTAAGGCACGCAATTCTTCTAAAACATTTCTTATTCTCTATTCAATAAGCTTACTTAACCAATTTACCTTAATCACTGGAAATTACCCTATTAAATAATGCTAAAAGTTCGGACAAATACGGCAGTGCACGAAATGCAGTTCAATAGGTACAAGCTTACTAGGTAAGTAGGTACTGTAAAGGCATGAAAAACTAAACTCAGCGAATTTATTCGTAATGGCGTTGACGATTCGCCCGAGACGGAAAAAAGCTTGCATCGAAAAATCTTGCCGTTTATCAAGATTTAGATTTACAATTTGGTAGAGTTCCGTACAATTTTATTGTAGCAAAAACTACTGACTTCAAAAGCCTTAATGTCCACCAGAGTGGTTTTAAAGAAATTGTTATAAAAAGTGTGGAGTCTAAAAATGTATTTACTCTCAGCGCAGAGACTGAAGACAATTTGACTGTGAACATATTATCTCAAGCTTGGCTTCAACCATTAATGTAATGTAACTGTTATGGTACCACTAATAAGGACGCCTAAGAGGGAGAAGAAATCGCGGACCCTAAGCTGTGAATTCAAAATATAACCAATGAAATTTGCGATTGCTTTATTATGCAACAGTATTTTACCTCAATTTCCAACTGATATTCCCACGATTCGACACTACCGACAGCTATTATTTTATTAAGTAAATCATAAACACAGGTACTGAAACAAAAGTAAATGTTTATGGGATATCGTAACTCTTTACGCAGCTATCCGCTGAATAATGATGTAATTACTTATTTATGAGTGTCACAAGCTTTTGACGATACTACTTACGTACTTATATCTATTTTCAAAAACGTTAATGCGTATCTGGGGCTTTGAATAATAAATTAACCCACTTTTTAGGGTTTAGAGTTTAAGAGAAAGCAGTTTTTATTTTAAAAACACAGAATGTATCTATACCGCGACATTATAAGAGAAACTATGCCACGTCGAAACCAAAATTAGTTATAATTTATAACAAATTAATTAGTAGAATGTTTGTGATACGCTTGGAGGCTACATCATACTTGGAGAAAATAACATCAATCTCCATGTCGACAAATTAGGTTAGATAAATAACTTACATTGTACCTTGACTACAGAACCCTAGAAAAAAAGAATCAGGCCAGGGTTGCCCCAGGCGCCTGAGGGCCGGAGACTGCATTATCATTCGAGGAGCCGGATTAGCAAGGGACGATTTACCACTGTCGTAATGCGCTTTGATACCTTTGCTAGTTTTGTACCAAGGATGACATAGACTCATTACTTACACAAAGGGAAACTGTTCTTCGCAATTGCAGACAATGTAGATTAGCGGTATTAAAAGTACCGATTAAATGATGATGAAATTTTGAAACATTATCACATGTTATTTTACATTTAGATCGTCAAATTGACTGCTCGTCGCTGATAGTAAGCAGCAGTGCAGTCCAAGACAAGGCGAGGCAAGGACAAGGAGCTGTTCCTGGAACGGTGGTTTCCGCATTGACGGCCAAGACATTTGTGTGTTCACGCCCCACTTAAAGGACCCATGATCTAAATATCAAACATCATTTATTCCATATGCATTATGCCAATTTAAAAAATCTCGAAATACAAATTTATATTTGGGGGTCTTGTCCATGGAGGTGTCGACCACTTTGGGACCTTAACTCCTCCATTTCTCACAGAGTTGGGTACTAAGATCATTGGTACACATTTCATCTTCAATCACGTCAAACTAGAACTTCCTGCCTACCCCTCCTACCAGGACATAGCGCAGACAATTCTTTTAAAAACAAATATTAAATAATATTACTCTGCAAGTTAAGTATTATGCTGATTTCAGAGCAATCTGTACCAACATTATACCCATCATTTCTAATACAAAACACTTTTCCATTGTAATAATATTGACAACCCTATTGTCCTAAGGGTGATCGTTATCTAAGCGATAACAAAATCACGAATTATCATTACATACATAGGAACAGAGCCCCAACTAAGTTTTAACAAATATAACATCCTACTGCTCAAAATTTAAGGTACAATGTTGTCTGAACATTTTCTGGTGAAGTTTATTGAGTTTTGTATCGAAACGTCAGGAGAGCGCCCTGTCGCAGGGGCTTTATGGACCTCTTCCAGGTTTTATTGTTATAGCATGATTGTAAATGTTAGGTTATGCGACATTTAATATATGATCAACGTTTCTCAATAAGGGTCGAAAAGCCCTATGTCTTTGTATAACATGGTAGGAAGCAGAGGGAAATTAGTTTGTCGTGAACGTAACTTACAAAATTGAACATACTTAATCCTGTGGGGACATATTTTTTTATTATCTCAATTATATAACCATTCACCTAAACCAGAATGGTTTTCATGCAAGCTATAGTTCGCCCATTTAATCTTACCAATGAAATACACATTGTGGATAATGAATAATTGATCTAAACAAAACAAAGTTTGCATTAATACATTCACTGATCCTTGCCAATACTCTTTACCAATTTACCCAAAGGCATTAAGGAAATCTACCCCGAAAAGTAATAATTTATTTATTATCTATTCTGTAGTGATAGGCACTTAATGTCCACATTAAAACCCCGATTCCGGAGCTGTGCTTAAAACCTGTATTACAGGAGTTGGATATAATCATCATCATCCTTGCATTAATTGCTTCCGAAACTGTCAACTTGGAATCCGGGTTGTGCTATTTTAAGTCTAACTCCGTTTCAACTGAACATCGATATTTTCCGTGAAGAGACTGCCGTCTGGCCTGCACAACTTATTGGCGATATCGAAGTACTATTTGGATTATTTACGGCTCCAAGTATACGTAACGACTGCCATAGACGTATGAAAACTGGGACCGACGACTTAACGTGACCAAGGCAAATAGTTCATAGCCCACTAATATTTGTACAAAGTAGGCATCGAACCCGCGCTAACCTTCTGCATAGCAGGCGCATTCACTTAGCAGGTAAAACCATTATAAATATGTGATTGAAATGAATACTTTAACAACAAATAACAAAAAGAAGGTATGAATTTACCATCACGTGATCTACTGCATATGACGGGTTGTCATCAATATATTATGCTACACAAGTAATTTAGTACGGGAATAACTACATTTTTATATTTTTTTGCTACCTGAAAATAATTTAAAGTTATGTCAATTTTAAATTTTAACAACCATTATAAAAATATAAGTAAGCTCCATTGGGAAAAACAAAATTGCCTCATAACGTTTACTTATATATTATTTATTTGTATCCATATAATAAGGTCAGGAGGTATTACAAAAAAAATATTTCTGATATTTTTCAACATCATTATTTCAGCCATAGGACGTCCACTGCTGAACATAGGCCTCACACATCAAACTCCAGTCCGACCGGTAGGAGGCGGTCTGCATCAAACGGGTACCCATGATTTTGACTATGTGCCGTTGCACACCTCGTCTACCGGTACGCGGTCTCCATTCGAGAACCTTTCGACTCCACCGGCCATCTGTCTTTGTTACTTGCTTTAAAGTAAATAAATCATTTGAAAATGAAACTACTGACAAAAAACCAGCAAGAAACTCAGGTAGATTATCGTTATCATTTCATTTGCTTATTTTTTAATATATAGTTTTGTTTAGTTAACTATCCATGAGCCTATTTATACACACGAAATTTCGTAAGCTTCAGTGTTAAATTTAATCCTAAATAAACTTTCTGCCTTTATTGCAGAATTTATCCTCGTACGAGTGAACTTTTTGAAACACCGATAGCAGTGTACCTATATGTTTTATACGCAAATATTTAACGCTACTTTTAAGAAAGAAGATAATCTAGGAACTTCTAAATAAATACCCGAAGCTTAGTGTTAACTCGACACCCACTCCGGTTGTGTACAGTCGCCCACTAAACTACAACATGTGTTCCAGACATCCCACGGTACCTTGGGAGTCGCCAAACGAAGGCAACACCAGCCGTATTTATCGGCTGCTGTCGCTGGCACCGCTCGATTTACTGAGCTAAAGTGTTGTACATTTTGTTCATGTTACATTTTAGACAGTCAAGTCTGTGGTGTTGTATAAACATGCTACGCCGTTGCCTCGACCCCATTACGTTTGGCATAGAAGGGAATATATCAATGTATGTTTACTTACAGTATCGATCCTAATATCTGCGAGTTTTACGAATTAACCCGCGCTACTTAGTAAGCGTCACAAAAGGGTTTTCATTCATATAATTCATAAATTAAATAAGGTTCTGTTGCAGGCACCGCACTTGTTGATGTTAGGTTCATTGTTATATTTTCATTTGTTTTTATGAAGAAATAAGCTAATACCGAATACCGAAAACTAAATAGGTACCGAAGTTATAACTACGAAATTAAAACAGTAGGTACGTTAGGCATACGTTCAGTAAGGAATTTGAGTACTGCTGGCTTTGATGGATAAAAAATCTTTGATAACGATACACCGTGTACCAGCACTCATCAGTTAAGCGTTAATGAAGGTGTTGATCAAAATCTCGTACGAAAATGGGGAGAAAATTAAATCTACCATTGAGTGGAATGATAACAATCTCACTGTAGATCCACTGAGTCACAGATACCGTTGAGGATTTGCTGATATGATTCTTTGTGAAGTTCACACATTGAAATGAAACCACTTTGTGGGGAATCTATCACGATATATTTGGTATTATTTACTTTCAGCATCCATATATAAGCAAAATATAGTATAGAATCTGAGAAGTGAACGCGACTGCGATGCAGAGGGTGCGGGTTCAATCCCCGCAGAGTGTAAATATGACTACTTCGGCGTACCTCCGAAAAAACCACTCCTACACCACTCCGAAAACACACGAAAGCCATTGGCCCCGGTTGTCATACTAACATCTATGGCAGTCGTTAAGGGTAGTAGCAGCCATATAATTACAACAACTGATCTAACTGCAATAATACTTCGTTATCACCAATGGGTTGTCTAGTTCAAATGGCAGTGGCAGCTTCACGGAAGATATAGAAGTTAAACCAAAACCGAAGTTAGACTGGAAAAGGCGGACTCAGAGGTACTTTATATATGTTTCGCGATGTTCATTTGTTTTTTTGTTTTTCTAATTAAAAGTAAAAGGTTGTAACAGTGGCAATTTTTTATTACTGTTTTAACAACTTTCAACTTTTATAGTAAATAGGGTAATTTAATTACCGGTGTTACTACTAGTGGTAGGATTGGTAGTAACACGGGCAAAAAAGGAAAACTTTTGATGCGACGAAGGAGATATAGAAATCGAGCTATAAAAATAAAATGTGATTTCATTTCAAATTCGCTGATTTATTATCAAAAAACTGATTAAAAAATGGCGGTTTTAACGTTTGGCGTCATACAAGTCCCGTCATACAGTTTTATTACTGCCAAGTCGCGCCAATAGATGTCTCACATCGTAAATTACTAAAAGGTAATAACAATTTCTCGTTTCATCTCATTCCTATGTGTTCAATAAAAAGACTCCTTACTTACAAACTTACGAATTCATTGTACTATAGTACCTATATCGCATAAAGCTTTTACAGCGCACCTAATTTTGACGGAGCCGTGGATTTACGATTGAATTTGAGCTCGTAAACGAACAAAAACTGTCTTTTACGGAGCACTAGCAACACTCGTAAACTTCAAATAAGGAAATATACGCTTCTGGACAGACATGACAATGGAATACGCATTTACTGTGGTGCGAATAAAATTTTGAGGAGAAAAGAAGTTAATAACAGCATGGCACGTGCAATAAATAGATACAAATAGGCACTGCATAGGAAATAGGATCGGAAATAAGGTCCTAGATAAAAAAAACATTATTGTTTGTTATGGAATGTGAACGTTTAAAATTTAATATAGTTGCTATAACATTTCGATTTTACTCGATAAGTACGATGTTTATATCACTGGGAATCGTGAAAACCATTTTTATCATTTAAATTCACCCTATTCCAACCCCACCATCTACTTCAATTTATTTTTCTTTTCCTAAAAGATATTCACTAATCATTATTGAATATTTCTAATGAGATAAACATTACAGAGTCTTCAAATTCGTCGAAGAACGAACAACAATGGAAAGTAGTTACCATTTTAAATAGATATTTCATTTGTTAGGAAATAAACGATGGTTGGGGTTCGGTATTTCGGCTATTGTTTTGTGTTTAGTAGGTAACAAATGTATAAATGAGCAAGATTTGAACTCAAAATTGCCTTTCGATTTGCTCTGAATGGAGTAATAAGAATTTAGTAGCTATGAAAGGACAAAATGAATTCTATTAGCGACTAAGTAGTTCCTACATATTTGAACGTAATTTTGGATTTTCAATACTATTTCATAACTCATTGCATAATTAACCAAAACAATACTCGTTCTCGGGACTTCTCATTACTATACAATACAGTTGTGTTTAACTTCAATATCATATGAACCGACGAACACTCAGTGTAGGTCAAACCTATCTATCTAGACATCAATATACTTGGACCACCAAAAGAGAACATTTTGAACCTTATGCCACTTGTAAAATAGTTACAATTTCAACAGCAATTACAAATTTTGATATATAAGCTAAATACTAAAATTATATCTTCTATTTGTAGAATAATTTAAAACGTAATGCCCTCAATATTAAGGTTAATAGTTTAGTAGTTGGGTTGGTAAATTATCTAAGTATTAGGTTAGCTTCAAGTGCAATACTTAGTTATTACAACTGAAGTGTTCTGAATATAGGCACACCACAGAACAGAAAAAAAGTAGAAATGTGTTTGAACACATTCGTAGCGGAATCGATGTCGCCAAACTCATACATACAACCGTCAATAATACTTTACATTACTAGTAGGTAAGTAACTATTTATTTGGTGACATATATATAGTACGTTTATTACCAAATTAGTTTGAATAATACGTTGTACAAAACGAAAACTCACGTTATACCTTCAACATAAAGATAACTTTGCTACAGAAAAATCGGTATTTACGACGTTTCATACCTTGGAATGAATATTCATAGCTTGAATATTTTAGATAAAGTTCAGTGTATGTCAGTGTTTACAAAAAGGTTTATATTGTCGATTTGATCCACCTTTGCGCAAATACGCACAAGAATGACACGCGTACTCCGCCTACTTCACACTTCCACTTGTTATTTGTTTTCTGTGAACGATTTAAATTAAAGTTAATGCCAACAAATTAATCTTGGTATTGAAACCAAGTGGTTTCAATCTACTCGTTACTAATAAATTATTTTACTTGAGCGGGTCTATAAACTTAAGTTTGTTCAATCTGTATCGTTTTAATTAGTTTTGCTTATGTACTCTAGAATGTTACAGTCAAATTCTTATCTGGCCAAAATTTATTTTGTCAGAAAATCATTAGTTAATCTATAAAATTATTTTTAGAGAAACAAAGTGTGCGAGTGACATACGTACCTTTATATAAAACCTAAGCGTGAGAAAGTGACAGAATATACGAACCGTGAAACGGTTTTTATAAACCGTTATCAACTTTGACAGAAATAGATATGTAGTTACATCAATGTTTCTACACACGTCACAAGTCACTGCAACTGAAATTCGGTAACGCGGTAATGAAAGATACTGTCAGTGCGTCTATGTATTATAATATGCATGTAGTTAATTTAATAAATGATTTTTGAAAGATTATAATTACTTATGATCAGTGGTAACAAAAAATGTTGGACTCGTGATCTTTATCAATTTGTACAAATTAGGAATTTTATACTAACTATCCTGAACCCAGATTATCAGTCGAAACCAAACCATCTCGAATAATAGATTTGATTGAATGTTGAAGTATTAGGACTCGCCCTTGAAAGAATTTGAACTTAAATTCGTTTATTACGAAGGACTAGTAGTTGTGTGGTAGACATCACTTCTTACAATTTTTGTTTCGAATTGTCCAAGATTTTTTGAGGTTCACTGTATATATTCTATGTTGTATCTTGTATCAAGTCAATTATGCCTTATTCTATAGATCCTACTTAGAGAATAACTAAAACTAGATACCACATACATGTGTATGGGCCCATCAAGACCTTTGTAGCCTAAAGCCTTGTAGCCTGCAGATGGCGTATTCGCTGATAGAGGTACGATCACTGGTATAGATATCTCGAGATTGACGAGGCCATATGGTAATTGCTTCCAAAGTCAATACAAAGTCAAATATAAAATCCCTGTTTTGAATGTAGCTGGAACTTTTTCTTTC
Organism: Pelosia muscerda; assembly: GCA_963691645.1. Taxonomy (NCBI): domain Eukaryota; kingdom Metazoa; phylum Arthropoda; class Insecta; order Lepidoptera; family Erebidae; genus Pelosia; species Pelosia muscerda. Next base: position 19,883,598 of record OY829102.1, on the reverse strand, counting down.
TTTTTTTGTGAAGTAAAATGTAATAAAAAGTCGTCCATCAAAATAAATCCAGCCGTTTCGGAAGTTTGGTCAAATCAAAACAATTTGAAATTGGTATTTCGTTATTTAAGCTCAAATTGAATCTTGATGTTCTCTGATAAAGTAGTGTTTCGAAAATTTATCACATCTATACAAGATACGTTCGCAAAGATCGAGACGCGGGCAAGAAAATAGTACTATTCTAAACAAGGCTGCTAATTTCCACAAGGAAATGTATTTTAAGTTTAACAACACAGTCACACAATCAAATCAAATTCTGAGGTATATTGTTACGTAATGATATTTACTGTCATGAAACAGTTTTCAGTAGTGTAGTCACGTTTGTTGTAGTTCATTACAGCTCCGACGAGGTTCAAGGTGAAGTACGAAAGCAGGAAAACATGGTAGTACTTCATTTTATTTGGATCTCCAACAAAAACAACATAAAATATACAAAATATAAATTATACAACCGGTTCCCATGCTTCACCAATTACAGGAAAACATGGCGTAAACATGATACAGAAGTTATGAAATACGGTTGATTTATTCCACTCCTGCTAGGAGTTCATTGACCTGAATGTTAGAATAAAAATATGAGGACCAGTTTAGCTTCAAAGGGTTCAGGGTCATTTGGGCTAAGGTCCTAACTTTTACAACGTACCATGGATAAAAGTAATATTATTTCAATTTCACTTTACTTCCCTAATGAGATTCGGACCGTTAGGATACACAGAATACTAGTTTTTTTATACCTGATGGAAAGTGGTTACCGTGACCTATGGACGCTAGCAACACAAGAGGCATCACACTCGTGCTGCTGATGCTGAATGAACTCAGTTGCTAAAGAAAGATTACTGATAGTTCAAAGCCCGCATCTGGGATTTTGCGTATCTGTCCTTCTGCTACAAACCCATTGAATCTAGCCTGTTATTTTTAAATTTGGTATAATCTTTACGATTTTTCACACGGGCAACTATTTTGCGAATGCCATTTAATTTCACAAATGTGATTTGATCAGTAGTACGTTAGTCATTTAAGATATTAATTATGATATTCTTTCGTCTATAGTGCCAGGTGATAATATTATGACACAAAGAATTTGTTGGATTTCTCTGTTCAATATCACATAACCTACATATTTACATCTGTAATTGTTGATACATCTGAGCTTATTTCTTCAAATGTATTCACGTTATAAGTTGAACGTATTCCAGTTCTCGTTCGCCCATTAATTTCATTCAACTCATTAATCTCCCACACGGTTGTATTCAATTGGCTCCCTCTGTGAAACCGTTTAGATGAGGATGCTGCGAGGCAAGAGACTGTATCATGAACCAAGAAATGTTTATGTCGTTGTTTTTCTATCGCTATATGTAAGTACATAAGTATTATGAATGATGCTAAATGATAAAGAAGTTTCGACAGTTGATGGAATATTCACGATTATCTTTCAGTAGGTAATATAATTTCTATGGGAGAACTTTGTTTTGACAATGTATATTTATTTTATATTTGAGTATGTCCAAAATAGAAGAAGGATTTCAAATTGATGCATATTATTGTATGTAGATATTTTTTTTTTGTTAAATACTTTTCAAAAGTCTATACGATCCGCTATGTTCTGTCAGACTATTTTCACCCTATAACCTATTTTCAATATACAAAATCAGACAGAATAACGTCTAATAATCTTCAAAACGTTAATTGGTAGTGCTTGTGCGGCTAATCACGTAATTAATTTCCTTGCGATTTACACCGCATAGCAATGAATTAGGTCAATATTTTTTTCCAAATTTATTTAGTTGCAACATTTTCGGTTGCAAATTTATTTTTCGGCATACCCATTTTTGTATAAAGTGCCCGATTTGCCGCCAATTACGTACGAAATGTAGGTGTTAAATACACCTCTACCTACCCCTTCAGGGATCACGGACGTGAGCATATGTATGTATGTAAGTATATATAAAATGAACTGAGAAAGATATGATTTTGAAACACAATCACAAACAAAATACGTTTACAACTGATTTCAGACTTATGTTGTGATCGCTTCAAATCGGTATATAAACTAAACAGTCTAACATTTCTGACATGTGTTAGAACGCTGCATCGATATAATGCAAAGAAAATCCACAAACGGGAAATTGATATCTATACACGTTGACAGACTCAAAGATCCGATGTCGAGCTGAAAGGTTCGTGCTCTGAGCAGAGAGCGATAGCAGGAAATAGGATTGCGCCACCTTGTTACCTGCACAAACACTTTGTTACGATAAACAGAGACGCACTAGATTTAACCAACGCTGCAGTGCCACTGCGGGTATTTTTAGTGATGTGTGCATCAAAGGGAAAAAGGAATCCTTATAAAATCAGTGCGCGATCCGTCTGTCTACTTATATACGGCATGAATCTTCTTTTGAGAAAAGCGCTTCAAGCAAATTCAGCTTAATGCAGCTGAAGTTGCTTGAAGCTATGATATAATTAAACTTGTAAGTCAACGCAATCGAAAGATTTATATTAATTATGCCTAATACATATTGACATTCACACTCAACTGGAAAATATAAAATGTAATAAAAGAGGACGCAAATTTGTAATATTCAAAGAAACAATATTATAAACTGATTTGCAGGTGATAATCTGACCACTATTTTCGTTGTATATTAAGTATATAGTTTACCAATTCAATATTGGATCTGTTGCGAGAAACTCCACATACCTACTTAGTTTTTTCTGAAAAATCAATATAATAAACATAATATATTAAAATCCTCTCCTTTTTCTACGCTTTTAATTATTTCTTAATAGTTATCATACATTAGTTTTTTAAATTAAGCAAAGGTTTCAATCCCAACTTCTTCTAACTTTTCATGCCATTGCTAGTGGCAATTTACAAAATTAAACTATTTAATTTTACAATAAAGTTGTACAAATTCAGTACAAAAGAAAAAAGGAAAAAGTGGTAAATACCAATTGAAATTCATAACACTATTTATTATTCATTCGATTTAACCCAAGGCTTCAGAAGTTTACCATACGCTTCTTCTTTCGAATCAATGTCATGTCGATCTCCAAATTTTGCCAAATTTTGATTGATTTGATTGATGCAAGCAAGGTGATGAGCGAAAGAACTAGCACCCCAAGAGCCGCCACTAGGACCCTCTTCGGCATCTCTCACACCGGGCACCCGGTCAGCGTGTGCAGCCCTGATTCCTCCCTCGCATCACAGTGACGGCACTCGGACGCTGGCTCTTTCTAAATCTGGTGCAGGTAATCCCCAAAACACCCGTGCGTCAGCCGGTACGAGAGGCTACCGTGTGACCTCTCTAGCCAGTCCCCCATGATGGGTCTTACGGCCGTTACTACGTCGTGCCCTTGTCCTGTGGGCTGCCACTCTGATTACTTACTCGAAGGTCCTTAATATGCATAAGCTCCTCCAATATACCTACATGACGTTTATGAGCAAGCAGCATACTGTATATCTTCTAACTTCTAGTAGGTCCTAAGGATTCTACATGAATCTGTTACTAATTATATCCTACAATTAACGTAATACCTACCAATTTAATCAAATACAAAGTTATCTTAATAATCATTGACATACTTCGCAAATCATATAGTACCATCGTTAACATCACTGGGGCGTACGAACGAGTTAATAAATTGACACAGTTGCTATTAGAAACAGAATAATTACATCACATATGTCTTTATATTAGAAAATGGAGGCAGATAATTGCGTCTGTGACCCCATTAGGATTCAAAGAAGAGAGTCAGACCTCATTAGAAACAAATATTTACATTCACACTCATAAAAAGTGATACTTTAGAACTGTAACAAATATTTTAGAAAACATAAGTAAAATATTTTTATTACTTACTGAGAAAATATTATTGATAGACATTATAAGTAAACGCCTTTTAGAAAACCGATAACATCGTTTGTACGCTCATTGATCACTAATAACGAACTGAAATGGCAATATTATAACGAAATTTATAATTTGATTAATGAGGTGGCAACTCACGCGTGTCTCGATAAAGTCAACCACACAGTATGGTAAGGTTTGCTAAGGTCGGCTAAAAATGTGACCTGCCAATTTTGATAAAGTTTTTGACTAAGTTACACTCTAAGTTGACCTTTCCTTAGAGAAAGTTAAAACTTGGTAGGTACGTGGAAAAGTTTTGACGTGAATGATAAGAACATCAGTCACTGTCACGATACTACCCGTATTACGAAAATAAACCTTATTGAATCTTGACTTTTTGAGCTGACTCTACATGACTTATCTATCTAATATATAAAAATGAATTGCTGTACGTTAGTCTCGCTAAAAGTCGAGAACGGCTGGACGGATTTGGCTAATTTTGGTCTTGAATTATTCGTGGAAGTCCAGACAAGGTTTAAAAGGTGAATAAATATGAAAATGCTTGGAATGGAGCAGCGGGAACGGGAGCAGAAGTCCACGCGGGTGGAGCTGCGGGCAACAGTTAGGTGTAAATATTTTTTCTTTATACCATCTTAGGTGGCAGACAAGCACCTTTTTTAATAAAACTAAAGAAAATTACCCACTTGTGGGCTTATACTTTAATATTTAATGTATTTTGATATCAACAGTTATTGTTCCAAAATCTCTTACTCTTACTGTCATTTAGCTTTTTCGCTTTTCACAAACTTTAACATTTAACAGTAAGACATTAACCCTAACTATTCAGTAAATATTATTAATTCACATTTACAGAAGACGCGCCATAGTTCCCTCATTAGAACAAGACTGGTTCAGTTCATTCATTCATGTAATTTTCATATGTTATTCCTCATAACATAAAATCATTTGACTAAGTAAATTTGCTCAGTTGGGAGCTGAATACTAACGAATGGTAACAAATTAAACAGAAAATCTCGACTAAAATTACAGCTGGTACAACTGGCGTTGATCAGGTACACAGTGAACCTAGTCAACAATACCTCAATGCTAATGATATAAAGAATAACTACGTCCGAGTTTCGTGAGTTTGCTATGTATGTGTAAGGTTGAAAACTGTCCACTTTTTAATCATTCAAAATAAATATGTACCTATTTTTTAGGACATGACGATAGCTCAGATCCTAATTGAGCATTTCGACTGGGTAAGTACAGAATACCGCGGTTAATAATAACCTGGAGTTGTGTTTCCGGCGGTGAGTAGGTTAGCCTTCGCCTTCCCTAGCTAGCTATATTTACCAACGAAGCCTTCACTTTTCATACAAGACAAATCTCTCACACCCCAACAGACTCGAGAACATCTCTTTCGGAATTATTCCGTTACCCTAAAGTGGGAATCATGGTGTCTCCATCTAACCCCCGGATATGAGGAGGCGCGCGTTACGCCGCCGCCGCCGTAGCCTGCTTCTACTAGGATGACAGGTGGCTCCAGCCATCATCTCCAGGCCTGCGCTCATGGAGGACGGAGGTCCCAATCTACGCCCTCCGACGCTCTACTCGCCTCCGCTCATCGCGGGCTGTGCGGACCCGGAGTCTTCTCTGGAGCTGCTCTGCCACCTGCGAGCACAAATTGCCCTGACAAGCATTGATTCACAATATAATATATCAATGCTGACAGGTGTCAAAACTTACTATAATTAAACGCTTTAGTGCGGGCTATAAAGCTTTGACAACCGCTCATTTGCCACGCCAGTGTACGCTTACCTTTATCATGATACGGATAACTCCGTAAAGTTCTTCATGATTTAAGCTGAAAAGAAACGCTTGTTAGACACTCTCGGCGATATACAGTGAGCGATAAAAATCGGTTAGGTTTACCATTTTGCACACCAGTTCTATTTCAGTACCACTTAGGTGACTGATCAACTTTTCCATCGACCAGCCAAAATTATTTTAAACAGTCATTAGGTATATATTTTAGATAAAAAATGATAAATTAGGTTTTAGAGCACAAATAAGTCTTCTTCAAAAATATCAACGCTGCAGTCCTCGGCTGAGTTCTTTCAACAAAACCATATAATATAAGTACGGAACCCCATCAGAATAAAAGTGAATATTATGTTTATGGAGTTAACATAACAATGATTTTTTTATGTTCGAGCTTACTTCCACACAAAAGAAAAGGTCACATTGTATATTTTTGAAATTAGGAACATCAAAATCACGACGCCATTTTTATAGTGAGTTCTGTGCTATATTACCAAAAAACATTATTATATACATACTTCGTTATATAATATGTATATAAGGATGTTTGCTTAGTCGTGATTGTGATAGTCGTTCTGCACCAGTACACCTATATAGTATTAAGCTACCTACATTTATTTTTTATTTTTTGATTTCTAGTAAGTATTTTTGTAACCTGTGTAACATAAAATCATCATGTATAATTTTATTGTTATATAGTGTACCTACTTAGTTTCTTGTTGAAAAATAACGTGTTACATTTACTACGAACCTTAGTGTTTTCTAAATGCACTGTAAATAATTAAATATATTATGTTCGTAAGGTGATAAATAAATATAAAAATATAGGTGGATGATGGAGTTACAAATTATAATCTATCTCTATACTATACTTTAACCAAATACGTTCAGCCGTTAAAGCGTGATTGAGTAATAAATATCCAAACATCTTCACTAAACTTTCCCAGTTATAAGACAACTACCTATTTAGTTTTTTATGCCAAAAAAATAAAGTCCCCGTTATCACCAGGATATCTAGTAGGTACCTAGTACCTTGTAAGCCCTATTCCAGGCAACCGACACGAGGATTAGGCTCATTACGGCAGTACAAAGTCAACTTCACTAGTTGGTGACCTTACTTAAGATGCCCCCGAAACTGATACCAATCTACTCACTAGAAGTTTCCACATATCTTTAGAGAATTACGTAATTACTATACGCATTCACAATGTACTCGTACCCACAGATGAAGCCCTGGCCCCTGAGCGACTCCGGGACGAGAGTGAATTAGTTAACTAGTTCTGTTAGTTTTAGAGGCTATAAATCATAGACAAACTAAGTTTTTATACATGTAACCAACCCAAGCAATGATTAATCACATTTCGTAATAAGTTTGTTTGAACTTTGGCAATGAAAATGCGTCATAAAGTAGTGGATGATATGGTATGTAGACGTCTATATTACAATAATATAATTTGATTATTTGGTTAACGAAAATGAAACCATTTTTTTAAACTTAGGTCGCAGACAAGTACACGGCCCACCTGATGGAAAGTGATCACCGTGGCTTATGGACATTTGCAACACCAGAGGTGACGTCGCGATGCGGAACCAAGTTTTGCGTTTGTGGTCTAATTTCTCTGATTGACTTAATGGAGGCTTATGATTTTTGTGGATAATTATTTGATAGGTTTACGTACCTATGTGTATTTTTGTACCCATAAGTTATAAGGGTGGGGTGGGCCATTCTAATTCCGTCCTGGATGTTAAGTTTTTCTATAGACGTATCTCTTTTTGTACCACATAGGTGGCAGACAAGCACACGGTTCACCTGATGGAAAGCGGTCGCCTTTACCTATGGACGTTTGTAACACCAGGGGCGTTACACTCGTGCTGCCTACCCTGTAGAAACATTTTAATGCCCTTCTTTAAGAACCCCATATTATATTCGTTTAGGAAAACCACGGCAGGGAGTTTTTGTAGTAGTATAAATATTTGCAGCTCCCTCTAGAGAAATCAGGTTAAGTTCACCTGCAGAACTAAAACTAGGTTTTTACTGTAGAATCATTTTCATATTATTATGTTTTTCACCTATGCGGCCGCAGTAGACTGTATAAAATGAGTAATATTCAATAGATAAATGTGCTGTAATGAACTACATATCATAATCTCTATAATTACCATTATCAATACTGACAAAAAGTGGTATATTATACTTAAGTGCCTTATTTCTTATATTGTTAGAACATTAGACAGAATGAGTAGCTTTTTCGGCAATATCGTTAGCTAACCAATTACTTTTTCCTCAGCTTTAAGTATTTATTTTTTGCTTATAAAGATAATGATATCACGATTCAATTAGTCCATAGTCGTTTATCAAATACCTACTATTTACTTATAGTAGGTCATTCATTATTCTCTGAACCTTTTCCCAACTCAGTTGGGGTCGGCTTTCTAGTACTTATATTAGGCATAGTACTATTTTAGACTGTATTGATAGATTTAAAAAAACTATGTAGGTAATTTAAATTAACTGATACTTGTAAAAAGACAAAAAAAACACGGCGAGTCTCTCGCCGGCCGGGGTCTTCTCTAGACGGTATCCCTTTCCGAACCGAATGGTATATTTGCTAAACATTAGTTTAGTTGTAAACGTTAAAACGCAGAATAAATGGTGTTTTGAGACGGCAGCGCCAATCGCGCCTCCTCATACCCTAGATGGAGACATCGTGTTTCCCGCATTATGGGGAAAGGGGGTCATCTCAAAAGTCCCCGGTCTGACGGGGTACGAGAAAAATGTTTTGTATTATCTCAACCCTGGCAATATAGCTTTATTCATGCAAACATATATTTTCACTGAGCAGGGATCGAACCCATACCACGCCACAGAAGCTGTCATGTTTGTTAGATTAAATAATAAGTGTCGTCTACTAACAAACTAATTATGTTGCGGACGATTTAATTTGCATTTAGGTATACTATTCCTGTTAGCAGTGTTGTGATCATGTCATGGAGCGCGAAAGTTTAAAACTTAGTATAATCTTGGCTGATTACATTTTAAAACTTTGATCAGTAATTTATTCATTAAACAGGGAAGAGAAAAGAAATATAATTATCAGAACCTTACTAACCTAAGTTAAATCAGGCAATTACTTACGGCTTTATTATATTTTTTTTATTGATTTATTTCCAATAGACGAAATCTTATGTTCTAATATAGGTTATTCTTTGATCAAATATAGCCAAATATTTCATACAGTGAATCATCTGTGTCTGAACTAGATTACTTAATATCCGTGTTACAGGCTACAGCATAATCTTATGAATAGGTACTTCAAATATCAACATACATAATACACAAATAAAAAAAGATATTTTTGTGTTATAATAGCACAGATTATCGGTGGCGTGAGGGAGACAAAATATCACCACCCCATTGCGTCCGTAGGGTATCGTAAAAGGCGACATACTGAAAAATACGTTATCACTGCGAGAGAAGGAGAATTCGAAATAAAACCTGTACCAACCCTTATTGCCACCGCAGCAACAGTAGGCCAAAGTCTCCCAATATTGGTAGAGGCTTATGTCCGGAATTCGACTGCGATATGCTAATTATTTGATATGGATCCGTAGTCAGATATGAAGACTGACTGGTGGTCCGAATATGACTGTGGGGAATCTACTGACAACATTTGGGGCCCATGTCATTTGCCAGCAATTTTCTGAGTGACGGTCGAGACTCTCGTGGTGACTTTCTGATTGATTGGATGCTTGATTGGTCAATAGGCAGTCGCTTTTGAAAATTTTCAGGTCTTTTCTTATTTATTTATACCTACTGTGAGGTCTCTCGCAGTTGAGGCGACAGGAATATGCCAGAGATTGCTTCGCCCTCAGCAAGTTAACACTCGCTGACTTCGCTGTGAGGATGTCCACACATGTTAAAACTACTAGATTAATGCCGACAGCAGACGGTTGTGATAATAGTACAGGTCCACCTATGTTGGAGACATGTAGGGAGGTAAAGTCTCACAAATCCTTATTTAAGGAAATTTTTCAAAATTAATTCGCGCTGAGAACGATAGGACTTGTTCACCAATACGCATAAACATACAGTTTCCCCAGTCAAAGTGTTAATAAAGTCGCTCATAGGATTTTTTATTAAAATGCACACGAAATCAAAATAACGAAACGAAAACTTTGCATAAAATATAACCAAAATCGACTCATAATATCATTAAATAAAGTCGTAACCAAATGCGCACCGGAATCCAATCCATTTCGACGACACCGTGAAATTGAACCTCTCTATCTAAAGGGTCCCTATATTTGTGTACCTTTAAAAACACCCTATAACACACCCCACAATGTTTCCCTGTAATATTTCCTCATCATGCAAACAGTTCGTCAAATAAACCAATAAATCGATGGCCACGTACCCTAACTATGTCATGATCTAATTTCTCCCCATCGTGGAGGAACCAAAAAGAAAAAAGTTGATCGTATTTTTTTCCTTGCGATTAAATTCGCGGCTCCAAAGGCAATTTAACTTTGGCAAAACGTATTTTAATGTTTTCTTCGGCTTATTTTCCTGATCGTTGGTGGCGGGAAACATTTTGATTTGTAGCAGCGATTGCTACCCAGGCTTCTTGTGTGTTCTATCGAGTTATGAATTTAGAAGTTAATGATTGTGACAACGTAATATATTGTTGGTTAAAGAGGTTTTTATAAACATGTGACTTCATCTTCGGAGACTGCGGACTTTTTTCCTGTAACGCAACTGAACTATATATTTTCGGTGAAGAGACTGCGAACGAATAATTTTAATACATACATACACACATTTCGCCAACTATGATTTTCGATCACATATAATAGGGGGCGAGCCTATTGCCGCCAAACGGGCACTTTGTAAGAAAATGGGTATGCCGAAAATTACTTTGATCAAACAAAAATTTCAATCAGGACAATTTTTTTTTTGACCTGATTCCTTGCTATGCTATGTAAATCGCAAGAAAATTAATTACGTGCTTAGCCACACAAGCACTACCAAATAACGTCTTGGAGAGCATTAGACGAGATGATAATACTGTAGTAATTTAGAAGAATGGCTGAAAACAATGACTCTGGACATGTAACTAAAAGGTTATGGGGTCAAGTCCCACCCAAAAGATTTTATATTATTGGCTCCTGAAGTTAAGCTTAAGTGATCGCCATACAGATGTTTTCCGTGGAATCTCTGTGTCGCTAAAGGTCCCTAATTTGACTACCTCGACAGATATTTTTTCACAACCCGTAGGCCTGTTGGCTGTAGGTTCCTCCTACATATATATGTGAGGCAGCAAAGCGGTCCAAGTCGTTGGACGCGAGAAGTGAAGTCGGTCTCCTGTAAGTATTTAGGGTAGATCAAATATCACTGACAGTAGGGTAGGATCATCCTTATGACTACAGCAGTATCATATAGGCAATTTCTACCTGAAAAACACATCCACATCCAGCCCTCGAAACGTCATAAGGACACATAAACCTACAGAAATTTTCTTCCAAAAAAGTTTGCAAACTACTGTGTTATTGTTTGTTGTGTTGTGAATATTGTGTTGTGATTAAACTGGCGAAATGTGGGTGCTAGCACCTCTGCCAACCCCTTCGGGGATATAGGCGTGAGTTTATGAATGTATATATGTATGTTTTATTTGAATTCAATATGATATAGTTTACATAGCAATATTATGTTACTGACGGTTACTAATAATAAATTTTTTTCATTCCATCTCTATTACGCATTCAAATAGTTAATGAATGTTACGTACGTATTTAGCATATAATTTAATGTTCGTTTACTGACTTTGATAAAAGTTAATCCAAACTTGTGTAGAAACACCTTGAAAAACTTTTATCGATATTTTATTCGCATTTCTCAAAAATAATGGTGCACTATTGATGTGGTCATTTCTGGTCCGGCGAGGGGATGCTTGTTTTATAGCCTCGTATAAAAAGTGGCACAGGCAGCGATTTGTGACGCCACTTACAGCCCCTTGGAAATACATCAGAGGATCTCTACAGCTTTATTGCCGGGCTAGTTCCGTCTTTGTTTGCATGTTTAGATATCACTTCACTTATTTTGAAAAGACTCGTAAATGGCACAGCTTAATACGTATATACCTTTATTAGTGTGGAATTCCCTAGCGGGGATGGATATTTAGGACTCGGACCGATGAAACAGTCACACTGTCTCGGGTCTCAAATGCTGGACTGTAAGGTGACCTAATACTTAAGGTACTTTGTTTGCGCCCCGTGGGGAACTCTGTAAATCTATGTTAAACCTACTGCACCCACTGATTTATTTGAATCTGTTACAGCTAAAGGTCTCCGGCATTCCAACTATTATGTAATCTATGTCTCCGGATTCATTTGCCAAACTTGTTATAAACTCAACAATAGACATGTTTGTTAGTTTCATTATTCACTTATCAACCTCATTACTAAATTAAGTTCACTGAACCCAAACGAATCTCTATCAGAAAATAATTAAACCTTGAACTGTCACGCAAACTATTAACTAACTAGACCTAACAATAACATGTTTGTATGCAAATCCTCATGACTAGTGGACCCTCGTTAGGGTTGAACCCCGGCGGTCAAGGCACGTGATGACGTACGGTGAATAAACCTTGAAAATTTGTCACTCTGACGTGGGCCGAATCGTTGAGTAGTTAGGCAACTAAGTAGGGGTTTTTGGGTTTCAATGTCAATTATATAATAAAAGGTTTAATGACTGTATGGGAAACTTGTTTAATGTGTAAGGGCAGAAACATAATACATTACAGCCACAGCTCACTGTAGAGATTTTGTGTTTCAGTGGGAAGACCGAGAAACCCTTCTTTGTCTTCTTTACTGACGGTATAGAGACTCTTAGGCCACGGTAACCACTTACTATCAGGTGGGCCACGTGCTTATCTGCCTACTCTACCTAAGTAGTATAAGAAATATGTCAGTGGGTGGAGGGTTGCCTCTGTATATTGCGGAGGGAGAAAGAGGTCATTATAAAAGTTTTGTATCTCAGATAAAATAACATATTATTTAATAATTAAAAATTGAAGCTCCTGAAGTTGCCTCGTGTAGAGGTGAAACACGTGTCGAGGTTGGTCCTTCGCACTTGCGGAATATTGCATATACGACAAAATCTCTACTCGGGTAAGAAGTCTTTTCACTTGCTTTGAGGTTTGCGGTTTGACATTCCTTTCTATGACAATTAGTAATTATTTGCTATTGTTATCATTGAGAATTGTTAAACCGTAGGTGAGTAATGGGTCCCCCTCCCTCCCCCAATAGGTATATAATTTCTTGTAATGGATTTCCGCCAGGTAACGCTTACATCTATATCGTATCAATTTTAATTTAGAAAAGATTTTCTCATTGTCAATGGCGCTCCATAGTTGTATAATAAAAACAAACTCTTTCAAAAAAGGAACTAAGGAAGTTTTACATTTAAATCGAGTACTTAGTAGGGTTAGAGCTTATCGAAAAACATTCCCAAACTTAGAATCACCTCGATTGGGAGAGGCGATAGCCTAACGGACGAACATTACCTACTACATTATTACTAAGGCATATCGGATGTACGGACTCGTGATGAGATCTTCTAAGGAATTTAAACGCCCGGCCATCTTATTATTTTTATATAACCTTGATTAGATGTCAGCTACAGTTCGCTGCCCCAATCTGGGATCCCTTATATGAAAAATACATACAAAGATTAGAAATGGTTCAGAAGTTCATACGTAGGGTAGGTACACTATAAACTACATCGCTCTAAATATCCCTATGAACACGTACAACATGATGGAGTCTAGACGCAAATTACTTATGTCCATGATGCTGCATGGTATTTGCCTCAACAAATTTGACTGTAATGATATCACCAATCGACTAACTCGCCCAGGACGGTGCGGGGGGTGCGCGTTCCACGGCTGTTCTACACAGGACGATGTCGAACGAATAGGAGCCCACACACCCGGGCTCCTATTCGCCATCTTCTAGAGACGTACAACAAACACCTAGCTGACATAGACTTATTAGCAAGCTCACTTAAAATTTCAAGCAGAAGCAATTAAAGTCTGAAATCTGCGGACCATGTGCCTCATGAAAAAAAGAAATAATGTTCTTAAACGGTCGGCAGCATGGGTGTGTCGGCCCTGGCGTTGTAAACGTCCATAGGCCACGGTGATTATTTTCAGTCAGGTGGGCCGTGTGCTTCTCTGCCACTTAAATGGTGTAAAAAAAATATCGAAAAGGGGTAGTTCCAAGAAGTGCTGACTTAGTGTCGTGGAGAATGACATGCGCGCCAATGGGCTTACTATCATGCATGAGCAAGATCGTGCAAAGTGGAGTATAAGAAGCCTGAAAGCGGACTCCGCACTCCAAGGTCAAAGCTTCAGATGCGACCGGAACTGACACACCGATGAAAATGATGATGATGGTAATGACCAAAAAGAAGCGAATAAAATTATTGTTATTTAAGAATATGTCCGAAAATCAGGAAAGTTTATAACAATGCATTATAAAGCTAGCAGTGAAAACCTTTTAAGGGGTCTGGGCTGACCGTTGTGTAATGCTGGTTAATAGTCGCGTGGCTCCGCTCGTTAATTAGCAAGCCTCGTAAAATTCAAGAGGTGTTACACGTACCCTTAGTTAAGGGTCAAATTTAGGAGAACTTCTTGCATTACAAGTGATACTTTTGGTAATTAGTCACGTCAATGGTCGAACCTGTTCATAGTTTAATCGTAATGATTGAAAGGTTGATCAAAACAGAGTGTTTTGTGTTTGTGTATTAAAACAGACATAAAAAGGTGTCGTAAAAGAATGCCCTAAAACGACCTTCGTTGCATGCGCTGTGAAAACTATTGACGATAGAAAAAAATGTGCGAGTTGAGATGTGAGTAGAAAATCTCGTAGAACGCTGAAATTGACAACACTGCGCCATAAACGACATCCACACGGGTGTACCCGCGGTCATAGCAAGTACCTAGGTAATATTCTTAAGTATATGATGGTCTATGATCGCATTAATATCCAATATCATTATTGTATATCGTGAACCGCAAACTTTAAAAGTAAATAAAGTTCAGACAGTGATCTGTGTGAAAGAATAAGTATTTTGAGGGATTCAATAATCTGAAGGATACACCAAACTTTCTTTGGGCAGTTTAGAACTGCCAAAGCCTAAAATAATCCTTGAACAAACTTATTAAATAGATTTGGTCAAGGTTTTGTTGGTTGAGAGTTAGATAAAATATTTACTTGGTGTTTATATCCTTAGGACCATTTGGGTCTGGGTGATTATAATTAATCTTTAATCGGGACTTGAAATCCGACTTCAACCGTGACTTTTATGAACACAACTAAAAATAAATGTGGTACTCCGAGAGTGTGGACAAAAGGGAAGACTTGGCCAATATACGTAAAATACTTACATACAGAATTATTGATCACAATGGTGACATACAAGCGGCCCACCTGATGGAAAGTGGTTCAGCAGGGGTGTTCATACTTAAGCTGGTTTTTGATAATAATTTAGGAGAATAATAAATATTATGGGGGAGGGAAGAGAACCTACTACTCAACCACGGTTTAACAATCCCAACTATAACAATGGCAAAATATCACTAATTTTCATGAAAAGGAATGCCAAACCGCACCCTCAAAGCGCGTAAAAGTACTTCTTATCCAAGGAGATATGATAACGTACGTGCAACATTCCGCAAGTGCGAAGAACACACCACCACGCGTGTGACACGAGGCATCTTCAGCACCGCTACCGAGCGAAATTTTATTACCTACCTACTCACCAACCGAAAGTGACGAAATGTAAATGTGTTACAGTATGGGTATTAGTAACTAGATAAATCAATGCTAGTGGGTCATATAACTGATGAGCTAAGCAACTATAATGGAGCAATGGCCCTCGCGTCAGTACACTAATAATAAATAATATACTACACAGCAAGACGGAACCAGAAAAAGTTGGCGAGACAAACGACGCAGAACGACATTACAACGAGACAAATCCTGAATATACGAGAAATATTCGCTCGTTATTCTTTAACTTGCAAACTTGCTCAAAGAATTATGGACATGAATATTCACTAGTGTAATATTCATGATATTATGATCACTCCGCAGAATGAATCAGATAGATAAATACTACGCTGATTATGTGATTGCAGCAAGTCGTATCTTAATGTACAAGGACAAGGCTGTAGAGCTTTGTTATTATCTTTTGGCTAAGAAATATAGCGTCTGAAATCCACAGAGGAAGATCTGCGGACCGTATTTGCATAACTCACTTTGTACTCCTTTTTATCTATATTGGCAAAGACATCGTTGACAAGCTGAGTTGGGTGGATCATTACTTTTGGACTTTGAGATTTTGCTGGGTCTAATATACTGATGATAGCGAATCATAGGTGGGAAGCTTTGGGGTCCAACTAAAATCTGTGGAGCCTAAACCAACCCTACCTGCTAAATAACGGATGGGGCTCTAACGTGAGTTTTCATTTCGGAGTCAAGAGGAGATACGGCAGTGGCCACAAAAGTCAAACAGTTTCAAAAAAAGGAAAAGTCTAGATGGAAATTTATCAGGGATAGGGCACCACCTCGCGTAGGAGCTACGCCTGACTCCTGTTGCAAATGGTGGCTGTTTGATGATGGTTGATGATGACGAGTGAATAGGGCAACACTGACATCACCCAGTGTCAAAGGGTCTTTATAAACCGATTCCTACCACCTAACTCTACGAAGCGAAGCCATAGTCGTTCTATCATCATCATCATCATTTCAGCCATAGGACATCCACTACTGATCTTAGGCCTCCCTAGTCGTTCTATATGAAGTAAAGATTTTCCCACCGGTTTAATTTTTGACCGTTTTAACTTTCACTCTTCACCACTAATATAACTAATGTGGTAATTACTTAAAAATATTTCACAAAATTTCAGTAATTTAACCAACAAACGAAGGAACTTCAACGAAATTCGACTTATTTTTGTAGACTTTCCTAAAATTCATATAACGTTGTACCTATTTATATTGGAGGCCATAGGTAATACTTGTGGCGTCTGTGCATTGGGAGAATTTTTAGCATAACTACTAGACTTTGGCAGAAAACAGGCCTGAAGCAGCAAATCCTTCTCCAAAGTGAGGAAGAAGTTGCCAGTTCCATTGTCCAGGATGCACAGCGTGAAGTTTTCTGGCACACCCCACCTGATTGACCGATTAATTGATTGTGATTGTATTAGCAACAGAACTATATTTTTTCAAACCGAACTAGTTTCGACATTCGCATTCCTATAACAGACTTACGTATATACGGTGTGTAAAAGCAATTAAGTGTCTCCAACTTCATAACTTCGTTAGCGCTGTGCTAAATTCAGATTAACTGAGTTATAAGCAAAACGGACCCCAAATAATCAAATAAGTACCAAGAAGTCTATAGCTAAAGTGGCTGAATTACGAGCAGTCGGAGCCATCAGCAAACTTCAAGTAACCGCATCTCTAGGGAGAGAAACCGAAGCTATATTCAATCTTCTAAATGTCGTCGCCACTGTTTGATATGGCAAATTGTCTTTCGTTAAACAAACTTTTGAAGCCAATGTCAACACGGCCTTGTTTACTTGTATTTATCTCTCAAAGTTCACAGAATACGATAATAAATATTTTATTGAATTAAATTTCAGTAAATAATTGAAATAAATATGGCTGGCTTCTGTCTTGTACCTACTGCATTAGATACTGTTTATGTTGTAAATAAATTAAACTTGAATTATGTGACTTTGTTAACTTAACCATCTTCTCGAACAAGTCGTTATAGGCTTTGGAATATTTAGAGTAGGTACAGTAAGTAGTAGGGTCACTGCTGCGTGAAATGTTTCCACAATGTCCTCTACTCCTTTAACTATTTATCAGCGGTTTTCCGTTTGCTTTTAGCTACTTGCAGTAGGTACCTACACCTCAGTCACTAGGATACCTATTCACTTTGCTCAAGGTCTGATTTGGATATATCACAGAAAAGGGACTATTTATAGGTATTTTAAAAAAATACAATTTACACGTGCCATTGTCTATGGGAAAGACCAAAGTACCTAGATGAACCATAGAGTATGACACGTACCTTAATCTAAAAAAGGGGGTAAGAATGGAATACTTATAAATTGTATATCCATATCGGTGTAGACACTAAGTACCTTTCCATTAGTAGGAACTATGGTTAAACATTAAATTTCACATCCCTCTTGTGATTGTTACAAAGTGTTTAACTACTAGTCAGAGAACTATTACCCTGGTTAACGGCTCTGATTCACCTGCAGTGTTGATAGTGATCGTAAACCCCAAGATGGCTCCGACATGTACAATAAATTGCTGAGGTCGTCGGAACAGTTTTTAAAGAGAATATTAGTACTTAAACAAAATTTGCTAGTATTATCCCTAACCGCTCTCTCTAAGCAGACCTGCTACACGAATTACTACAGAAAAACGAGACTGGCACAGAAGTAAAGAAACTTCACACACCAAAAACGGAGAAAACGAGCAAAACTAGACTTGTCAATACGGCTAGCATAGCGTGCCGCAACTATAAGTATGAAAACTTGTTAAGGTCTACATTTAATTTAGAGGGCGAAAGGGTAAGTACTGGGTGGCGCAAAAGTAAAGACCCTATTTGGTTCGGCTATAACATTTTTTCTAAATTAGAAAACTAGATTTAGGTTTTTTTAAATGTATATTATTTGTACCATTAAATTTCGTACCATTAGGATTTCAAGATGATGTCTTTTAAATGGTGACCTCCAGAGTTGATACACATTTGAGCCCTATTTATGACATTTTGCATAACTTGCCGTAACACTTCCTGCGATATGTTCGTTATTTCTTGACGAATGTTTTCTTTTAGAGCTGCGAGAGTCTGTGGCTTGTTCACATACACCCGAGATTTCAAAAAACCCCAAAGAAAGAAGTCTGGACTGGTCAGATCGGGTGATCTTGCAGGCCAAGGCAAATCGCCAAAACGAGAGATAACTCGGCCTGGAAAAGCGTCCCTCACTAAGTCCATAGTGTCGCGCGCTGTGTGTGCCGTAGCGCCGTCTTGTTAAAACCAGATGTGCTCCAGCCCCAATTCGTCCAAACTGGGTATCAAAAACTCACGTAACATGGTTCTGTAGCGTTCTCCAGTGACAGTTATCGCATTGCCTCCAGCGTCTTCGAAAAAATAGGGTCCGATCACTCTGTCAACACAGATGCCACACCATACAGTAACTTTTAGTGGGTGTAGAGGTGTTTCTTGAATAATGCGCGGATTATCAGTGCCCCAGAACCGAGTATTCTGCTTATTGACATGCCCTGAGAGATGGAAATGCGCTTCGTCACTCATAACCAATTTTGAAGGAAAATCATCCTCTTCAAGGTTGAGGTTTATGACGCGCTGGCAGTAATCTAGACGAGCTCGGTGGTCAGCAGGCAGCAGCTGATGAGTCATTTGAGTTTTATACGGGAACATCTTTAAGTCTTTCACCAAAATACGCTGCAGGGTCCGTCTGGAAATGCCCAATTGCGTGGCACGTCGCCTCGTTGATGTTTCTGGACACTCTTCCACATCTTCGCGCACAGCATCGATATTTTCAGCTGAACGGCCTGTTCTTGGTCTCCCAGACTTAGGTCTATCCAATGTTGAGCCAGTTGCTTCAAGGCGTGTGGCAAAGCGTCGAATTGTGCGACCAATCGGTGCCGGACGGTGGGGAAATCGTCGACGAAATTCACGTTGTGTTCTTATCACTGATGAATTATTCCGTAAGAACATTGACACAATTATTCCACGTTCTTGGGGAGTAAAACGGTCCATGTTTATTTTCAGTGTATTTTACATTTGTTCACTACACAATTTTCAACAACAGAATGACAGAAAATGTCATATAAAAAAAAATTGGTTGCCTGTAAAGTCGGTATACGGGCGAAAGTTTTACGTGACAACGACTTTGAGTGGTAAAATAATTTTAATGTGAATATTCATTCGTCGAGTGGAAGGGACGCGTGCCTTTCACTTTTTATGTCTGTCTCTCTCGCTCTTAGGCGGGCTAACCATGCCCGAGTGGAAGGGACGCGTGCCTCTCACTCGCTCTCATTGTGAGCGCATAACGTGAGCGGAGCGTAACGCAGTTTCTTGAAGTGTCACCCGGCAAGCCAATTTATAAGACGTTGTCACGTCAAAAATAAAGGTATTTTCTTTAGTGTCAGTACTTTTGCGCCACCCAGTACGTCTCTATTGGACATAAGCACCAATATTTTGCTCTATGGTGCCTGTGGTAAGTACAAATAAGTACCATAAAACCTAATTTAAACACGAATTGGACTACCCAATCATCATCCCTATTATTATGCTTTCTTGGTGCACGATATACTAGTTACTTTCAATGAAACTGTGGCACAGTGTAGAGTTGGTTCGAGCCCAAAATATTTGGAGTAACTTTCTATCCAGTATCCAATCTGTGAACCAATCTAAGATCACACACAAACAGGACACAGAATAGGGACCACTACAAGTATTGAAATAATTCAAATAAAATATTGATGTCAATGCCATCTCTTGTGTTTCATTTATATCAAAATTGCAATTTTGCTAATTCATGTCTTACCGGAGTGTTATTCACATAATACCATAGATGGCACTATAACAAATTTCCTAAAAGCTTAAAGTAAAGTTCGTAAATTGTTAAATTGTGAATATTATAAAATGTACGGTTTTACTAATTTCCTCAATATTTTTTCTGATTAATAAAATGGTATTGTATACCACTTAGTGCTCCTGTTATTCGACGCATATACTATTGCGTTGCGAAATTGGTTTAGTTTCGTAAAAAGATGGCGCTGTATTACTCCATAAAGTTATTTGTGAAAATCTAAATTATTTCATGTTTATTATGAATTGGTTTATGTAAAATAAATAATGGTATTACTTACAAGATATTAACTTAAAATAAAAATATTTAAGTAAGTAATATTTATTGTGAAATTCTTTTAAAATTTCTTTATCTTCGGTTTCGTTATCTGTATTTATGTTGTCTGTGGAAGTTAGAAAAAGTAAAAGTGTCACTATGGATTTATATTTGTGTCGAATAGAAATACGTCGAGAGCTACGCCGGCAGACAATTTATTTCAATTATCATGAATAAGCTCAGTGGAGACGCTGTGTGTTATCGCTTGCTGTAGAGAAATATATCAACATTATTATCTGCGGAGCCAAAGGTTCATTGCGCGTGCTGTGTAACGAATAATGGTTTGGGAAGAAACGATAGTGACGTCTCGCGGTTCAGCCTTGGATATTATGGTTACGAGAAAAAGTGTATTTTGAAAATATACCAAGTGTTTTCTTGTAAAAAACGTCTGTGAGGTATTCATCGATTGTGCGGTGTTTTGTTCGACGCTTTGGTGTTTTATATCGGTGTTATGTCGGGTGGCAGGAGCATCGACAAGGAGCGAAAGTCTCCTCGCGAAAGCGGAGAGGACTCGGAGGATGAGAGTGAGATCCTTGAGGAGAGCCCATGCGGTCGGTGGCTGAAGCGCCGGGAAGAGGTAAGAGCTCCAAGGCAACACTAATTATCTCGTTTGCGTGGATATATTTAGGCCACTTGAGACAAAGACTGTCGTCAGCTGATTTACACAAGGTTAGCTGATGTTAAACGAATAAGACGCAGTTAATTATATATTTACGATACGGGAGTTCGTTTGTTTTGTTATTTCAATATTGAGTCATACAATTGTGAAGAGAACTACTAAGGATAGCTTCAAAAACTTTCTAATAATGACACAATCATTGCAGTTATCATTAATCAGTCAATGTACAGTTATTTATGAGTTCTGTACAGACTACTCTGATGCTGTTTGACTAGATTTTTTTTTGTTTTTATTAGGTATTATTGTTAAAGGTTATGAGAAATTCTCAAAAATTAAAATATAATAAACATGTACAACATTTGTAAATTCTAAATTAGAAACGCTTTTCTTATGCTTATAGAGATTAGTACAAATTTCTTGATACATAATAAAATATAATAATATGTGACAATAATACTTGACGGAAACTAAACAGTATATTTTGACTCATTCAAGCTAAATACAGAAATAATGATTCCTTCTATATTGAAACTGTTAATGTATTTTATTTAAATAGGTAGATAATATGGTAGATTTTAATTTGACATACATAATTTCTATTATATTTATTATCTTAAAAATATATTATTATTCATAGTGATCAGATCATACATTCTATTATTATGCTTCTTAAGGTAAAATCATAATTATGCTTTGTACCCAAATAATTATTTATTTTATCTTGAATAAACTGGATAGTATGTTTACACGAGTCAATAGTAAAGAGATTTTCTCTCTCGTTGTAAATAATTGGCAACACATAAACTTTTATTGCTATTGATGCAATAGAACTACTGCAAAATATATATCATTCCTATTTATTAGCACTTGTATTGGTTATTATAGCAATTATCAATAAAAGCGGACAGAAAGCATTAAGTATCACTTAGTAACTTGCCTCTTACCAGTACCGAGAAACATCTATTAAGTGTCGGTGTAGTGAAAGTTGATCTGAAACATGTAGGATTTACTAACTATAATATATTATTGGTTGTACATGATAGGTTACCGATGTCTAAGCTCCGCATGATAAATATAACCAATATCTAGATTACTTATTTCTTTTTTAACAATGTGCATGTTATATTGAGGTCTTGTTGAAAGTAATTTGTGTGATTATTTATTGATCAATTGTATTCAACAGTTGATCAATAACTTCCAACATGTTCATAATACTGACTATAGGTAGCATGGTTAGGATCTGCCTACGACTTTTTTGTCACATGACAGATTCTTTAGCTGAACCAACGGCCATCATAATGTGCCGCAGCTATAGTATACAATTGATTTAGTTGCTTGTATTTATATGTATGCTACCTTGTCAAATTAGCTCAAATCATTATGTATTACAGAAGAAAACCGTACCACTTTAGGTGGACTGAGTAACCCTGTCTGCAAACAGGTCGAGAATGCACTTAAAATGCCAATTGGGCTAATTAAAATAATAAAAATATTTATTAAGGCCCTGTTGGCATACAAATGGAGTTTTTAACAACTGGTGATATGGTTGTATAATGTATACTATAAAATATATATAACTGGTTGTCATTACCAATTATAGAAATGGAAATCTAGTAGAAAAAAATTACAGTGAATTACTATGACCTAGAAATCTTGCAACTCCTGAGACGTTAGTCATTTGTTAATATCTGTGGAGAAAAGGAACTCTCCTTTCCTCTTTTTCCTCGAAAAAAATGAGGAGATGAGGTGAGCTGTGTGTACAGGGCTTTTAGATGGGGTAGGCTGTACTAGGCAAACTATACTAGTAGAAGCTAGTATCTGTTTTGCGTAAGGTATGCAGTGGGTAGGAAATGGGTTTAGAATACTTTTCCATGAGGACAAGTATAGACAAGCCTATACCCATGAATGAAACATCAGCCTGACCCCAATTTTTAAATTCATATTGAAGTAAACAGGAAATGTGATGTCAATTCCTAGTAGAAATCACAATGCTGTAATATTCAGTGTTCATAACCCCATTATGTTATTTCGTATTTAATTTATTTTTAGGTCAATGGCATGTTTTTAAGTAAACAAGCTTTTGACTACAAATAACAGCTATAAATAGGTACATAAGCTGGAAGGCCATATTATTATGATACTTCTTTTGAACTATACCTACCTTGAAATGGGGTGCTACCCGTGCTACTGCACATTTGAAATACCTACTAAAATAAATTTTCAACAAAACTTTTCATCTGTTCATAGGAATGATTTTATTCAATAAAAGAAGTTTTTAATTATATTTCCTGTGCTATATCACAATATTCAATTGGATAATATTACCAGGCACCATGAAAATTACCCTACCCAAGAATATAGAGAAATCCTGGCTGAATTAATTGAGTTATTCAAAAAGGTACACACTGTCAGTTTATAATTTAAAAAAAATGACAATAACAAAACCACCAAACTGGTGTACCTAAGTTTACATGGTCCACCACAGAACACTCTCATGAGGTATAGGCCTCTTCCGGTGACTGTTCTATTCTTCATGATCGTAGGCCCTCGAAACCTAGTTAGGCTCAGCCTCTAACTATATCATCTATCCATAGTGCCAATGGTCAACCTCTCCTTCATATCCCTATTGGCTATTACTACATTGAAAGTCAGGACTTGCACCTATCGTATTGGAGTCTGACTACATGACCAGCCCATTTAATTTCTGGGCTTGGTCGGGTATGTCTATGACTCTCGTTTTGGGTAATTAGAATGTGTGTTTCTAGTGTTCTTTTGTCTTGCTGACCTTGTTAAATTCATCTATTTAATGACATATAGGTATGCAATCTCCTTATAGATAATATTGAAGATCATCAGAGTGCTATCTTGGCCTAATAAAAATATATCTCAAGTGTTTATCATGTTCAACCAAAGCTAACATAACAAGGATAGTGCCTTATATGTCACTGATAGCTAAATTAATAGGTTTCTTTTGATGTGCTAAATGTTTCAAAGTTATATGCATACCTTATCTATGATAATAAATTGATATATTATTATAATGTATGCATGTAGGTAGATAAAGCTTTCAAGGCCATGTGTAAGGTACTTGGTGACGGTACTTTTGTGTATAATTTGGACTAATATTGTGACTGTATTATCAATAATTAATGTATTAAGTAAATTGGTGTGAGTAATGATCTCTTAACAAATGAGGCAGCTTGTTCTAGATACCACCACCCACTTAATTTAATATGGTCACAGATATTTGAAATGTTTAAATGATTTGTAACATTGTTATGGCATGTGGCATGGCGGCTGCTACGTAGGAGGCGCGAGTTCGATCCCCGCTCAGTGCAAATATTTGAATATGAATATTTGCATTGGTCTGTTTGTGCCTCGGAGACCGCGTTAAATCGTCCATCTCGGTTGTCATTGAAACATATATGGCAGTCGTTACAGGGGAAATGGATGAAATGTCCTATACAGATGGGTCGGCCGTCCGGCTAATGACGTCCCCACTGGAAGTAGTAGTAACTAACTGTTCACGATAGTCACAGATTCCCGTCATATGGTCCCTATGTTCGTCTGTAAAATAAGTATTTCCATTTTACTGTCTAAAAAGTATAATTCTTCTAATCTAGGTTACATATAACACTAACGAAGGTCAGCTGAGTGAACCTGTTGCACTGTGTACGCAAATAAATAGGTAAATTCTGCAAAAAAAATGTATATCGACGTCAATAATACTGATTTGGCATAAGTTTACGTTCAGTACTTTTATTATCCTAACTATCAATTCCTATCGCTTCCACTGATGAAGATATGCCTCTCCCAATTCAGTAAGGCTTTGTCGGACTGTTTTTAATGCTTGTCAAATGGGTTAATACAGGGCTTTTTTCTATTCTATTCTTCTCTCTAATTCTATTCTATTCTACTCTTCTCTCGCAGTGATATCGTATTATCTTCTACCTTATTAGTCACGCTGAATTGTCTGACTGTGTCTAAATATCCTATTGTCCAGTTAGAAAGTTCTGTTTACCTAACAGTAAAGACTTTGGAAATAATCTTAGGTCCAGATCTTCGCTAATGGTTATGAAAGACGTGACTAAAAAGGACGAAAGCTTCCAAGTACCTATTTATTGTCAAAATTGGCCCCTATTTAGTATTATCGGTCCTAAAAGCCATTCTTTTAACTACGCAGACTAATTACTTCGCTTTTGTATCCAAAAATACATTAAGACGCATGATATCAAACATTTCTTATCAGTTTGCATATCGCGATTAGATCTAATATAAGATTGTTGACATTTGATAACAGTGAAAGGTCAAACTGATAAGGTGTTTGACTTGCTGCTATTAGCATCGGTGACCGTCATATTGAAAATACATCGCATTTTGCATCCATTACATATTTCACCGGCTGCATAGACATCGGTTAGCGTCAGCTGAGAGTTGGCTTGTTTGTGTCCAATACTAAGGGCTTGAGTTCAATTCCTGGGTCGAACAAAATGTTATTGAGTATATTTTGTTACAAACCTTTTAGTTTGGCTTCCATACTGGAACCGTACTCCGTTGACAGCAAGCAGGCAAGTGCCTTCTCTTCCTTGATAGGTATTTAATATAATATAACAATTATGTGTGTGTGTGTAACAATTAAGATGAGGTAACATTTATGTGTGCCTGCCTATTTAACGTGATTTACGTATACTTTAGTTTTTTAATGAAATATTACTAGCGAAAGTATTACTATTCCCGCTAACCCCTCCAGTAAAGCTGTGTTAGGAGTGGGTTCATGTCTGTAGGGTAATGGCCAGGATGCGAACCCGGTCTCGATCGTAATGTCGACTTCTTAACCACTAAGCTACTGACACTTAAACTTTACAGTCCGCTGTTTACCAGTGTGGTAGGCTAGTCAGAGGTGTACATGTACTCCATGAATACATGTCACTTCAGCTCCCCCCCCCCATCCCCCTCTCCCCCTAAACTAAATTATATCAATCATCTTTGCGTTAGTCTTTCACCTCAGAATTGGAAGTCGGTAAACTACTGTATATTTTTTTGTTCTAGTGTACTGTACATGCGACCTAATTAATTACCAATAAGTAATAACTATTAAATTACTAATGAGATTTCCCCGCGCCCGCACCGTGCCGGTCAATGACCTCACGTTTGCTATTCGGCGCTTGCGCAACTAATCACTGTCGCTTTCTAGGCTTAGGGTGATGGGATGCCGACTATTGTGTCTAGAGTTCGGTTATTAAAAAGTCGGCAACCTCGTCTGCAAGTCGGTGCAGCTAAGCTAAGGCTCTGGCGCAGAATTTACTATCAGGGTTGAGCAATTAGTCGCAGTTACTCTCGGGAAAGCTCGATATACCAACCAAAACCAAGCTGTGATCGATTTATTAAACTCCAAAATCCAAACTTCGAATCCAACTGTGAAATCGCTACAAAGGTAGTGATGGAAGTTACTAAATAAACCGTACTTGTTTCCTACTGGACTTAGACTCGACTGAACTGTTCCTCGTCACGTTCGGCACATACACTTCCACCAAATACCTGTACTATCCAAGCCTATCCAACCTGTACCACCACTATCCAAGCTATGTACCGGCTCTATTCAACTTATACATGGTGCTATCCTTTTAGTAGAAGTTCTCCGCGTCACTCGCGCCCCCCCCCCCCTGGTGCGGTCGTGTAACTGAGTTTGACGTCAGCCCTTAATTGATCTTTCCTTGAAGTTTAGTAGTGTAATGTCTTTTATTTACGTCACTTATTATTATGCGAATAAATTGTATGATGTCGTTGAAATCTGGTAATAGGAATGTAGACAACATTTTTTTAAACTCGCAAAATGATCAGTATGATGAATTACCAAATATTTATTAACATATTTTGATTTTAAAAATTAATATTTTTGTGACGCTTGAAAACGCTCATACAAAATCGATACATCAACGTCACAATTGTAGTGCAAATGTAGGTATGAAACACAAACTGCGCAAGAGAATATCGCATTCATCCCGGCAGCCTACATTGCGTTTCACGTGTAGTGTTCATAATAAAAGTAATTTGAAAGTTATCTTAATAGTTATAAATCTGGACCTAATTTGATTGTCTATAATTGGACCTACTCAGGGGACTAGCATATTTTTTCAGTAACAACTAAAATTCAGCAGTATCGGGGAACGTACGACTTTGTCAATATCCCTATTCTCTTAGAAAACTGCACTGCAACCTGCCCAGTTGGCAGCAGTAAGCTCCCATCCTATTACGTGGGACCTAATGATGATTAACAATTACCAACTCCCTTACCTACAATCATGCCTGAATAAAATTCTAATCGATCTTTTTATTTTGTGTTAATAATTCATCTAACATCTAATGCAGTTCCAGACTTAGTAACTTGAGCAGTTTTGACTGAATACATACATTAGGGAAACTGGACTAAAGATGTACTATGAGAGTACATAAAGGCCGTTAAATAGGTTAGCATTGATAAAAAGTATAAAAGACAACCGTAATAACTAATAAAGTGACGTCACGCAGTATGTGTTGGTATCTCCGCACTATTATAGGTTCCAACTGCCTATCATTTATTAAATGGCTGAGTATGGCACATGACAGATATTGCACATTCAATGAGGATGGCGGTCATTACTATAAGTTCGATATTGATTAATGAAAAACTTTCACTTACTAAAATAAATCTTTATACGTAACTAGCCTATGCCCACGGCTTCACCCGCGTGGCTGTCGGTTATCGCGACCTAAGCGCCATCTGTGCAACTTAAACTCTGTATTACTAATCGTAACTCTGGTTCTACTTAACCGATTGAGATTTTAAGTTTGACCAAACCCCTTCAAACAGAAAAAGAAACGGATCGAAATCCGTTCAGTAGTTTTTGCATCCATCGCGGACAAATATAAACTTTTTACAATCATACAATAGTATAGACAATATGATCTTTGTGGCTATAAAGTGCTTCGGTACAAATTATATTGTACAAAGTTATAATTTCGGGTTATTTAAAATACACGAAATGAGTCTATTTACGGTATTTTTTCTGACCTATGGAAAGTGCGCAGTGGTACCGAATATTTTCATGAAGTACAAAAGGTATTGTGCGTTTTATTAGGTTTTGTTCAGTGGGGCTAGATTCTTATCGTAATAGTGACTAATACTACAGCATTGAACTGTGCTAATACACCGCAGTACTATAGGTATAGTCAGCGACAGATTTGGAGTTTGAATAGCTGGGTGTATAATAAAATAGATGTAAAAGCTGTTGAACATTGTTAATGATCATTTTCTTTTATTGTAGTCAGAGCGACCACATAGGTGGTGTGCACTGAAGAAAGGTACTATTCCGGATACAGTAGGGAAAGTTACATTTGAAATGAAAATGATAATATACTCGTACCTAGAACAATAGATAGTTGGACAGTGGAAACACAAAATGTTTGTACAGTGGGATATACTAATAGTAAAAACTGAATTTAAGGAATTTATAAAACATTTAATATCACAAATATATAGACAGTTAAATTTTATTCCCATTCCCGATAGATTTCAAATTTGGGACACCTCATCTCTTCCCAGGGGGTGTAACATATGGCTACTAAGGGACATCAGACAGATAAGTAGTAATATAATCTCAAATGCATGACTCGAGTCAATAATAGTGCCCGTAATACGGCAAAGGACTCACCTCCTATTATGTGGAATCCAACACAATGATTGGTGAAATGTGAGTGATGATTGAAATAGGCGTAGTAGCATATTATGTTTAATTTTATTTATTTATAAGATAGCCTTATTTTATATTTCTTTGTTGTCTTTATTTGTCTTTATCTATAAATATTTTTTTAAATGTCTTTGTTGATTTTGTGTGATTTCGACCTATAATTTCAATTTTAAAAGAAAATTCAAATAATTGATTGTTTTTTCTCGAAGTGGAAAGTGCAGTTCAAATTAGGGTTTCTTTTTTCTTAGTTTACAAATATTCTCATAATATGCGTCAGCAACTGAATTGTATCTTGCATCATATTTCGAAACTTCATTTAAATAAATATACGCATTTAAGAATTAAATTAAAGATACAATGTAGGTACACGTGTACCCATAGGTACATGGTAATCTGAATATGAAACAGATCGTCCTTGTATTTAAGATGCCTATCTCGTAGTTTACGCATCATGTTTTATAAATATTGTTTTCAAAGAGAATTCAACTGTCTTGAATGACATCTCAGGATCTAAATGAAATTCCACCTTTAGGAGTAGGCGCCATAGCAGACGTGTTTCATTTTCTAAAGTAGGTGTTAATTCGTGTTTGTATGTAACATAACATAACATAACATAACATAACAGAAACTCACGCCTATATTCCCGAAGGGGTAGGCAGAGGTGTTAGCACCCACATTTCGCTAGTTTATGTTTAGGTCCCAATGTAATAGATGGCGAGCCTATTGCCATTAACCGGGCACTTATAAACCTGCCATAAATACACACATAACTTCGAAAGACATGTATGTATTTACATGTAAAAATAGTGGATTTTTAGATGTAACGTCTTAGACAACGTATACAATATTACTAAAGTGGCATTAGTATTGCGATTATCTTGTGATGGTTCCATAACTCAATGGAAGCCACTAGTAAAATCTCCACTACTTTACTATGACTTTGACTTGACTATGACTAAATATACGCTGAATAATACCTACATCTATTATTTATCTGATAATATCAAATTACTTGAAACTGGCAAGGAGTGAGCCATACTGAAGAAAAAAGGCGGTTGGAAGTAGGTATCTCCAACTTTTAAGGGTGGAACTTTTCTTTTTAAATTTAAGTGAAAAGCTAATTATTGTACTATTTACTATCACTATACAAAAAAGTCGCTTTCTCTGTCCCTATATACCTATGTATGCCTAAATCTTTTTAAAACTACGTAAAGGATTTTGATGCGGTTTTTTTAATAGATAGAGTGATTGAAGAGTAAGGTTTATATGTATTTAACATCATGCTACAACCAACTGGTGCAGAGCAAAAGTGAAAAATGTTTCAAAAACAAGGTGAAGCAGACGAAGTTGCGCGGGTCAGCTAGTTAATCTATAAATATTGTCTTCCCTTGAAACATGTATTATGAAGCAATCGTATCATATCAGATCGTAAAGGTTTCAAACAATCGACACGAACGGGTCTCTTAGACGAAGCGAATCGATTCGATATTCGATTCGCAGGCTATAAAGCTAAACAATATAATGGCTTGTCTAGACATTATTACGGCATGAGGCGTAAACTTTACGATTAATTGTCTGTATATACTCGTATCTGAACTTTGATAAACAATTCACATTTTTCATTTAATTTTATATTGTGGTTATTAAACTAAAGTATCTACGTGTTGTACATGGCGACTTAGGGATATAGCTGTTCAACATCAATGAGATAAACATCCCAGACTCAGCCTCAGATGCATGACTCGAGTCAACAATAGTGCCCGGAATACGACAATAGGCACATCCCATATTACATGGAACCGAATTCGTTAAATGAGGGTGTTAATTACCTTCTGCTTACCCCAAAGAGAAATGGACGTAAGCATATGTATACATATGTAAACTAAAATTGAAATTATTATTCTATACAATACACTTTTTATTATTCTAGTCTATTTTATCTAATCGTTTCATGACTAAATCTTGGCAGAGGTATATTGAAAACTTTTATCACCAACCAAAATTGTGGAACATGAATACATTGCAAAATCTTTAACATAATATTTAGATGATTCAATGTGTATTTGAATTAAAATGTCACGTTTTCCTGTTGATATACTGTCCTACAACAGGAAGGTCGAAATTAAACTGAAGACGCTATATTGTTCTGCGAAAACGTATGTCTTTTGCATTGAGAAACACGCGTGTCAGAGAAAAAAATATACAAATATTGGACAAGGGTAATATGGGCACGTTCCAACCAATACCAAGAAATAACACATTCAAGTGAATTGACTAACATTTACTTATCTAAATAAATACTGGTTTTTTTTATTTAGTCACGTCAATTTGACTTCACCCCGCCTGATAGTAAGCGCAAGGCAAAGTCTCAGGAACGAGGTTCACCATTAAAAACACTTAAAGTGTGGCAATGGTGGCAGCTTGACGGCCTCATCAGATGCTTTTAAAGGACCCGGGACTGTAGGAAGAAGGAGCCAGCGTATGTTACCTACACTAAAAGGATAACAAGTGCCAGAATTGTTGTCGCCCATAAAAATGACAATGGGTGGTTAGTTTACTTGTGGTTTAATATTCAAAAAAAGAAATACTTACCATGGTAAATGTTCTGATGAGCTCTTCCAATTAGTGCCACACTCTGCTTTCCTACACCGGACCACACGTGCAGGGTTTAGATATCACCCGCATATAGTGCGGAATATTCATCAAGAACCCAGCGATTCTGTGAATCTTTCTTCCTCCAGTCCCAGGTCCTATAAGCGTAGCGTGAAAAAGCATGTGATGAGGCTGTCAAGCTGAACGCCACTATACATGTTTGTAATGGTGACTCTTTGAGACTTACCATCTGGCGAGG
This sequence comes from Pelosia muscerda, assembly GCA_963691645.1. Classification (NCBI taxonomy): domain Eukaryota; kingdom Metazoa; phylum Arthropoda; class Insecta; order Lepidoptera; family Erebidae; genus Pelosia; species Pelosia muscerda. The sequence continues at coordinate 19,851,670 of OY829102.1, read as the reverse complement.
AAAATCAAATTGACGTATCCAATATAAAAAAAAACCACATCCATTTGACGTATGTTCAATATACGGGAGAGGGAATTAATTGAGCCGCGCGTAGTGGCTGTTATTGGTGGGCAAATACGCGTTATAAATACAATAAGCATTCTTTGTTCCACGAGAGTACGACGGGAATTTTAATTTGTGGATACCGCAGACCCTATTGTAGTCCATCGTGGGCCGTGTCTATACGCAAACATTAAAGCGGAGAGGAATCTAACATAACGTGAATAGCGGCGATGAAACACTCATTTTGGTCATTGCAAAGACGTATGCATTCTGAAATGTATTTTGGAGCAGTCTTGTGCACACACTGCGTACCGTACCCAAACCAAATAAATTTATGTACTTTAATTAAATTTTTAAATCGATACCGATACTTTCTTAACGGTTATTACTTCTGATGTCTTGGAATGCCTTACCAGCTCGTGGAAAAGCAGCTGATGAGGCCGTCAAGCTGGGCATCACCATTGTAACACTGCGTTTTTGTAATGGTGAACCTTTTCCTGAGACAAATTGACGTGTCCTAGTTAAAAATTACATATACACCTGGTACTTACATACGAGCTAGTATTCCTAAAACTATACGCATTGCAGTCCCGGTGATGTAAGAACTTCACCCGCTATTCTTTACGCGAAGTTTCGAAATGTCCCTGGAAAAAGTTCTGTCTCAAAATTACGCATTCACGTCCAGACATAAGTTCATAGCCTGTAAATATCGGTTTATTTAAAAGTGACCTCGTCGCACAAAGGTCGACTGATGTTCAATTTCGTCAATTGTCAAATTTGTAACCTAGAGCATCTCAATGTCGTTTTCGTAACACTGACGAGTTATGCATATTCAGATATTCTTAATATCCGTATTTTAATAATTCACAAAATGTATTCTCATTAATATTCGGATACGGATACCGGTCTCAATATCATAATATTTTAAAATGTTTTTATTACCCGATAGTCTTGTGTTGAACCTATAGAAAGCGACTATTATGGAGAATGTCGGCGCTGAGCGCTTCATACTTGCCAGACTTAATTAAAACGTTGGCGTTGATTATAGTCTGCAGTTCATAAAACATTCGTTAATGTTCCGTTTTATTAATAACATGTCACAATTAAACATACTAATTTGACCATTCCTCGGTTATTATAACCGCAATTGTAAGTGCTGTTATGAAAAGATTTATTTGCCTCTCGACGCCGTGAAATTACATTTAAATGACATGTCGCTTTGCCTGCCGTGCTAGCGAGTCTTTAAGTCGAGACTGTAAGTAGGCAAACCGAAGGTACAACGTCCCTTAAAACAGAAGGGGATCAAAAGCACACACTGGGAGAGGGCTCTGTCCAGCATTGGACTGCAAATATGCTACTTGATTGATTGATTTACCTACCTAATTTACATGACGTTTGTCTTGACCGTTTCCTCTCACACCTCGTAAGGACACTTTAATCTCGTCAGTCGACACATTTTTTCAAGTAAATAATATTGTTATTACCTTTCTAGCTGGCTCACATTTTAGACCGTCATTGTGGAACCATCTGACTCATTCATGATATATAATCGACTGATTTTTTACAGCATTTTTTATACATCGTGTACAGAGTCGATACGCGATCGTTGCCAGATGTATTGCGACGCAGTAAGAACCATATTTTATTGTAGTGGCGTTCGACTCGTCACAACCAACATACTTTCATCTCAGGGTCGTCGACACAGTTATTAAACTCCATGGTGCCTTTTTTTCTTCACCTTTTTTGTTCGAAAGTGAAAATTATTTCACATAAGTACTTACATGTCGGATAGGAAGATAGCTACTTTGCATGCCGAATATTGACTCAGTGAAAGTGGTTATATTGTACTAGAAAAATTCGTATTTCCGCATATCGCTGGTTGTGTGCCACAGACATATTATGATTGCATATGCAGAGAATTTAAATGAGTTCTCCTAATGTCCAGGGCACGCAAATTGTCGCGGGCTCACAGAATGGCGCACGAAGGCCACGAATTTTCAAGAGATCCGTAAAATTTGAACGGTATTTTGTAAAACCGTCCACGAATATTTGCGTAAAGTGGCATCTTCATACATAAAAGTGTTACAGTATTGGTTCAGTTTACGTAATTCTAATTCCGGCAAGTGCGGTAACAAATCTGTAAATGCTACTTTCATTTCGAGTTTTGGGAATTGGGGATTATGTGTCACATCATAGACCACGACACGACTGTTCCGTATAAGTATCGTTACTTAACACCTACCTACGTATCTTTTCTGACGCGAATAAAATGGGATTGTGCGCTACAGAGTGTGAAGTATACGACTACGTCAGTTTGGCATCGATTTACAATTTACCTACGATTATTATGGTTTGTTGAATCTAAAACGTTGCGAAAAAATTCAGTCGTGACAGTAACTAATTTGATATCAAACGTCTTATTGTTATTTTCACGCGAAATAAGTCTTGTCCAAACAATTTGCGAATTCCTCTGGCAGTTTGCGAAATTCTAAACAAATTGTTGCACACAACTGCACCGTTAGGAAGACAAGCTACTTCTTTCTGGGGAATAAGTTCTGTGGGTCGTAGAAGTGGAATTAATGTTCTGCACCATATCATAAATATGTATACCTAAGTAGTTTATAATTATTCGAGAGATCAGCTCCCATTGTTTAAAATAAAAACTCTCTATTTAAAAGAGCCAAACCATTTTGTGTTGTTAGAAAACATTACCAAGTAATCATTAAAATTGAGTTATTCCTGCAAACAAAGTCATCGCCATATAAATGGGCTGTCTGGCGTTGTCAACTAACAAGGTAATTCGAGAGCCCATAGCCATTTGCAAAAGAAACATCGACCCGACGACCTCACACCGACAGCGACACGGGATTTGTATACCGATAGTGTCTCGACAACCTCAGTGGGTACTTAAACTTGTCGTTGGACAATAATGGCTTGGTGCTCACTATGTTACCAATGATAGGTACGCATACTATATTCATTCTCGACATGTTTCTGTAACCAAGATCATGGTATTACCTATTGTTTTTGTTCCAAATGTCACCAAATCATTTTACACTTGAATAGTACACAGTACAGGGTTTCTATAACTTTGGCCTGATGTACCCATAATAGACTTTCAAATAATGGCCTTCAAATACCACATTAAGTATTACAAAAATCAAGTAGCTATTACAGGCTGTCAATGTAGCATCACTCGGTGTTGATCTTGACTCCTCCTGGGGCCAGACATGATTTACTGAATCGCGTGTTAGGCACCAAAGAACGTTAGCTATTACCCACAAGATGTTTAGCCATTTATGAAATCACTGCCGCAGCGTTCCTCGAAAGAGTTATTTTAGCAGTTCCTTTTGGAAGATTTCCTTCTATTGCATTATTTCTTGACGGCAACAATCTTTATATACCTAAACATTTTACCTCAATCCTTACCATTTTAACCATTGTAATGAATGAACCTACAATAATATAACCAGATAGAAGCGTTCTCGTTATTGTTATTCTTTTTGTAATGTTTTTGCTAACAGTACGTACGGTATAATTTATCCTCAAACGCATTTGATTCGACGTGTTGCATTTTCGTTCAGCGGGTCATTGTACCTACGATTAAAATCACATTATTTTTGACCACGATTGTCTCCTAACGGAGAAATTTTAATGGTTACTTCTTATAAGTATGTCACTCATATTGGTGGTAAGGTGTTTGCTTCAGTCATTGTACTTTCCAAAATGTTGAAATTGTAATATTTTAACGAACTCGCGATTTCTACGATGTTTTCTACTATGCTAGATCAATCAATCAATAAGCTGGATATATGCCCTCTCCTACTACGGCATAGCTCATGTTCTTTCCTTTTTAAAAAAAAGCTTCATCTACAGGATACGAACACTTTCTGAAGCGTCTATTCTCTTGTTAGGCTTCATCGATCCGTTCTTTCGCCATTGTATGCTTTGTTATCGTAAAATTTTCTTTTCCGTTTTTCATCCTGCTTTTGAAAGACTATTGAGTGAACATCGTATTGAATATTGATTTTGTCTAGTGTTCCTTTCATTCAATTAAGTCTGACTGTCGATTAACAGTCAGCTATACTTAAGTTTTCTTACTTACCATTACATAAAGCCTATCATGCAAAGTCTCCCACTCAAGGAAGAATGTCGTGGTCAGACCAATTACCAGAGCATAAATTGAGACGGCGGAGTTGACCACGACTAGCCACTAGTAGAATAAGGGTACCTACGCACTGTTCGGTTAGTAGGACTGCATCTACCGGACGCGGTTGTAGCGCGACTAACCGGTGGTGGCTAGCCGTAACGGCAAACAGAAAGTACGGATGGAAACATCGCTATTTGTTGTTAGATTGACTTCTCAAAATATTTTGCAGATTTCGTTTTGTTCCTATTTTATTTATAGATGACGTACGGGATATGCTTTAGACGTATTATTATTTTTGAAGTATGTTTGTTTATTTGTTTGTTTACACTGGGGTTTTACGCACTTAGCCTCTTGATTGAGTAATTGGATATTTTCGAAGTATATCTGTAAGTACTTATTATATTTTTTTCCGTGCGTTATTGTTTTAAAAGTCGGTTGAATTTTTAAATGCTGTTAACCGAACGCCAAACGGCATTCCGGCTAACCGCATAGTGCGTTGGTGCCCTAACTCAATGTGAATTGTTAGTGCGGTTTATTGCGCGCACGGAGCACGCTAGGCCGGGGCTCGATTGCCATCTCTGCCACTATACGTTTCAAATAAGAAGATAATTGTCACACCGCCATTTTGAATCGTATCCGTACATGCGTTCTGTAAAAAATGCAGGGTCAGTAAAATAACAACCTGTATGAATTTACATCTTGTATTTCACAGTTCAAGGACCGACTTGTTTATGCAATTGGGCCCCATTTGCAAATGATCTAGTTTACGGATGGTTCCGACGAACTATTAGCTGCATGCCATTTACAAATAATATCTCATAGCAAATGACCATTCTTTGTCAGATGGTCACATTTGCAAGTGTAGTCTCGACCCGCGAGTGCAAACCTTAGCCAATGTCAAAGCCAGTAGCTTGCTGTATGTATTTAATATGAGATGTAATCGGACACAACATCTAATTACTAATTTAAATGATAACTAAACTGGTTGTGTTCATTTTTGAAAGTTGAAGCCTTAAATATATGTAGGTTAAGTGATTATCACTTTTAGGCTATATAGGGCCCCACCCAAGAACCTATAGTCAATATGAAGAAGCCAAAATCACCTGTAAGTTAGTCCACCTGCTGATAGCTAACTAAACTTTGGTCACAAGCTTTTCTCGCAGGGGTAAAATTGATTTCCACCCATGTTGGAATGATCCTGTTTATGGCGAGCATTAATACTAGGGGGCGCGCATGGCCCTACCCACATTCGGGGGTAAGACTGGGACACCGTGGTCTCTACACCTGAAAGCGGTTATCTCGAAAGAGATGGCCGGGGTCTGCCGGGGTGCGAGGGATATGTTGGTTACTATCTCACCTCCGGCAACTAAGGACCCGTGCAAAGAGAGAGAGTCCGACATAACCTCCCCGGCTGGTTATGGCGAGTGTATCTGTGGGGATTATTTGCACTATAAAAAAAAATGGACGCGCATGGCATCATCGGTCGTAGAGAAATATGTGAGGTTCGATTTTCATACTGCCTCGCCTATTCTAAATCTGTGATTGTGAATGTGTGTTATACGCTTGTGTGCTGCCTTAGGAAGTTAAAAATAATATTGAATTTGCTGAATTCCTTACCGTTCTTGCATCAAGTATCCACTCATTCCAAACAAGTTTGTAAACGGTGATAGCGAGCGTAACCAGTATGCCGAGTATGTATGTACTGATAGGCAATTGAGAAAATACTTTAATCGTATGTTTACACTTAAGTAGGCATCAGCCACAGATTTAGATTAGGCTAGAATGCACAAGCTGTTCATCTTATCTGTAAGTGGGCCTGTTAAACAACGGATGAGGCTCTGGCGCAGATGTTCCTCTCAAGGTAAGGAAGTCAGACGGCAGTCGCTTACGGAAAAGTCGAAATATCAATCAAAAATAATAAGCTACCTAGTCTCGGCCTCTAAAGCTCCCTATAACTTAAGATGGAAGTGAAATCGCTACGAGGAAGACTCGTGATACTTTAGATTCAACCTTATAGGTCGATAGTGAACTTAGAACACTAACTAAATGGCACATGGTCATTGGTAGTAGAAAAGAAATGACACTCGATTTTCACACTATTTACTTAATGCACACGCGCTATCTAGCCTACTCTACATCTGTGGCATTAACGGTACAACAATATTAACACCGCTATCTTATCCTGTTATCAGCGCGCCTTAAACATCGCTTATCAGATAATTATTACGTCAAGCGTACATGACCGATTTTCCAATCTAGTGACGTCATCTAGCCCACGCATACTTTGGAATTTTCGCTACTCGTCGTTCATACTAGATTATAAAACTATGATATAGTATGAATTCATAGATTAATCAACGGAGTGTTAAAATCTTGAAATGATAGTAAACACAACCCACTTGATGAGAACACATTACGACCGTAAACGGTGCGTACTGTGCGGTATGAAAGGAGTTTCATCCCGCGCACACTCAAGCTGTGGAATGAGCTCCCTGCCGTGGTTTTCCCAGGCGACTACAATATGGGGTTCTTCAAGAAGGGCATTAGAAGGTTTCTACAGGGTAGACAGCACGTGTGTGACGCCTCTGGTGTTGCAAACGTCCATAGGCCACGGTGACCGCTTTCCATCAGGTGGGCCGTGTGCTTGTCTGCCACCTAAGTGGTATAAAAAAGTGGTTAACTTGACCTATGAACTTGTGTAACACCCGGGACGCCACACTCGTGCTGCCAACCCTGCAAGAATTGAATCCCATATTGTAGTCGCTTGGATAAACCACAGCAGCTGCCTCTCGCAAATTTGAGTTGAATTCGACTTACAACACTTAGGATTGCCATCAAGCAGACCTTAAACTTGAGTTACCACCATACATAGCCCATACCCCATATACATACTGCATGTATAGTATCAATCAGTCAATCAATAAATCAAACTATTACAGTTCCACTTCTGGACATAGACCTCCTCCATAAATGCGCCATGGAATCTGTAATATACTTATAACTAAATAATTATGAAGAAAATTTAGGGGAATTCCAAAGAAGTAATGCCAAGAATGTAATAAAGCAACAACACGTCCTAAGTGACATAAAGCTTTCCGTCATCTGTTTGCTAATCACCGTTATCATCGAGATAAGGGGAGATAGATTGTTATTTGTATCGTGTTATCATAGTACTGGAATGTGTAATCATTAGTGGTAACATGTAATATAATTGTAATCTAAGAGATTTAGCGAGTGGAAGTTGCTATGCATGTCCCAACAAGCCAAGGCCATTTCTCCAAATCTACTTCATCCTATCTCCGATCCCGTTTGGAACCTTAGTTTACATTGACGCCCCATGTGTTGCCAACGTTCATAGGCCACGGTGATCACTTTCCAACAGGTGTGCTGTGTGTTTGTCTGTCGACTAACTGGTATATCTCTGTTGATCTTCGCGCTCATGCCAAGTTCAATTTGGAAAAGAATGGAATGAATATCGTTTGCAAGCCCACACTTAGCCTCAGATGCATTGCTCGAGCCAGCAATAGTGCCTGAGATACGTCAATAGGCTCACCCCCTAATACGTGGAACCTAAGATATTGTTGGTGAAATGTGGGTGTTAATTCTAGAATTAGTGTAGTGATTTCTTAGTTGCATCCAGAGTCTGTCCAAGTTTCGCTTTAACCTCTCAACTTTGGACAGACTGACTTTATTCTAAGATCTATATTATATTCATCTACCCCACGGTACGTGAGTTGGTCTGTGAGTTATTCTAGGATGGATCGACTGCCATCTCAACCCTTCGAAAATAGCCTACCTCAAGTTGTTCAGCTGTTTGATGCAGACGATTCCGTACGTTACCCTCGATATCTAATTCTAGTTGTCAAGGGGAATCGTACGGAATATAGCCCTAATTGATAGTGAGATCGATAGTCTTAAATAAAATCTATGTCAACATATTGGCTTTAATAATAGAGTGTTCAGTCCAACCCAGCGTCGATGCTGACCGTACATTCTCCTTAGAAAGTTACACTAAAACGCTTTTTGTGCCTACAAGATGACGCACTCGTGGCCTACTTACTAGCAATCTTTGGTAAACGATTAGCGAGGTTGAGTGGAGGATGGAACCCGTTATTCTTGGAAGCTTCATGATTCGGCAAGTACCTATATACTAGTCACGGTCACTGCCTTTAAACATTTGAGCTGAAGGCTGAGCAGGCACCATCCTTTGGCTCACTTTACTCGGTATTGGGTGGTCAGACGATCGCTCCCATAAATTGCAAGGTAAACCAAATTATGATGGAACGGTACGGTAACAGTGTCGATTACCAACTGTGATTTTCTCTAGTACCTATTGTAAGTTGGTGGAAATCTGGACAACATGATTACAAAGTAATAAAAAAAAGTGTATTTATTTTTATCAACATGGCATGAATTAATACCGAGCGTGTCGTAAGAGAATACATTTTTTGTGTGAATATTGTCTGTACCTAGTTGTCTTACAACTCCGTAACAACTTAATAAAAAATAGCTGTACAAGACAACATGTATAACAGCACTTCCCGTTTGAGTTTTTCTATTGTCCCTCGACGGTTGAAGTACTTCCACCCCACAGAGAACCGCATTTAACCAACGGTCCTTACTTAGAATTATTAGTTTAGTTTTTAACAATGTTGAAAACTTTGTCTTGTTTTCTTTTTCGACTGTTTTTTTATCTTCCAGCATTATCTGTGTTCCATATCCGAACCCAAGTCGTACCGTATTTATTATACAATCACAAAACTAATACATTACATACATATGCTCCCACCCTTAATCCCCAAAGGTGTATTAAACACCCACATTTTGCCAACTATGGGACGCCAATCCGGCACTTTGTAAAAAGCTGAATAAAATTGAAAAAAAATTTAACCCGATTCCTTGCTATGCAGTGTAAATCGCAAGGAAATGAATTACGTGCTTAGCCGCATAAGCACTACCAATTAACGTCTTGGAGAGTATCAGACGAACTACACATCCCATTATTATTATGAATCCAAAGAAAACTATTAGATTGTTTTACGTACGTAAACCTCTCTCTACCTAATTAAAAAAGAGAAACAGAATACGAAAACTGAACACACACAAAAAGCGGAAATGACTTGTCGTTAACAAGTTCAAGCTTCGATTCACAATAATCTCGGCTCGCCCTATAAGTGAATCTATTATCACCGGGCCAGACCGCCAGACAGCCCGCAGACGAGAGAAAGGCGTGACGCAGTTGTTCTCGGCACGAGGTTCGGCGGTCGGCGGTCGGCCCGCTGCGCGGTGCATTGATCTCTGGTTACGTGATACTAGAGAGGGCAGATTGTTCCGCGTACGATAACGCCAACTAAAGGTTTCTAACGTAACCTCATGTTTGTTGCCATGAGGCATGAGAGCTGGGCTTAAACGGTTTCATCAATGATCCTATATTCAAATGAGTTATAAGATATGTTATCTTATCTTATCGCAATACTATCGTGGATGTTAAATGTACATAGCGTTGTATGAAAAGTAGTATTTTGTTCTCGTTAGAACTCACTCATAGCTACATGTTATGTTGCACTACTTGCACTTGGCTAAATAGTTAAAACATCATAAAAATGGAAATTGGAACGTACGTAATTTTTACAGATTCTTCAAATATTATTTATTTATTTAAAAAAATCTAAGAAATTACCCCATTGTATCATTTTTTTGGGTGCAGTGAGCTGCGAATCTAGAATTCTTATCTATTCAAGATAAACGTAATAAATAAAGATTTCCGTTAAGTGGTTCATGATAAGAAAAAACTATTTACGGTAAATTCAAGACTTACTTTCGATAACATACATTCAAACAGTCACGTAAGAAAATAGTAACAGTGTACATGCGGCGCTCGAAGATATTCGGGGTTCGAAGCTCGGAAAAATTAATTGTATCAGTTGCTTTGAAACAGCTATGGTAACTACTGTAAAGTAACCAAACAGTGGAAAAAAAAAATAAGAAATAAACCGCAATTAAATTTATAAATGTTCGATGAAATAGATTGTATTTTAACAATCAAAATACTACGCACTAATATCTTATGGTATCTAAATGCTACGTAGTTTATACTCTAAGCAATTTTTAGTACCTACTTCCTTTTTTATTCAATGTTTTTTAGTTTCCTAACATCCCTTTCATCACTCCCAAATAAACAAAAAAGCTAGAGATTTTCTCATCTATATGTTTTCCCGTTTTTATATAACAAGCGAGTTATTAATTACATCCCATTTTCTTTGTTTCAGGTATGTATTATGTTACGAGAGATATATCATGTTGCGAGAGATATGTCTTGTATAATCTCACCTTGTCAATCAAGGACCCATGGACGGCGTGCGTTTTAGTCGGTTCGAGTCCGACATAATCACCTCCACCGGGTTTGGCGGAGGTGGTATCCGTAATAAAGGATAATATGTATTATGTATTTTGCAATTGCAACTTAAATCTACACAATATCATAGTGACGCCCATACTGTTATACAACCTGACCAATTCCGTAAGTACCACACGTTTTGATAAGTTCATAAACACTTATTAGTTTGCTACTGTAACTAAAATTTATCTTCGTCATCCCAGTTGTATCTAATGCATCTTTGAGCCCCGTGGTTCGCTGATCCGTTCTTCTACTTCTTCATTATTTTATTTACTTGACCCAAAGATCGTGGTGGGACCTCATATACCCACCTCAGCTCACACTAAGAATGCTTAAATAAAACATACATATTACCTTATATTGTGTGATAGGGAAATTGATAAATTACCTAATGTAAAAGTAGGCTTCATAATTGCTGGAACTGGAACGGTTTTCTCCCACGGGAACCCGATGCGGGAGCCCAATGTAATTTACAAAAGACGACATCGCCATCCTACTGCTGTGTTCTGTACAGGCCATTATAAATATGTATACCAACTTTGCGTGCGGTTCATACTTATAGTTCAATGTTAAATGGTCTAGAATGAATAGGTACTTGAAACGTCTATGAAATGAATATTGGAAAACGTTTTTATTTTTTGTTCACTACGCAAAAACATTTTGTGGATTTACTTCCTAAACTTTTTGATTGTTACCCTATGTCACTGTTTCTTAAACTTTATTAATCAAGGCTCACCTCCAGAGATAAATTCAAGTTAACTTACTAACTTATAGGTTATTTCTTAGTTCTATCTTAACTCTAGAATGGTCAAGTAATGTAGGTATTCCATATTTATTCAGCAACGTGACAACTGTATGTGTAAACTAACTACATTTCTGGACTGTCACCAGCGTAAACGCTGGTTAAAATATCTGTTCGGCTAGGTTTGTAAAACTTTTGCAAATCCCTCAAAACACTTATTGCGCTTAACGCATGCACCGACGCGATTATACGATTTGCTTCCAATTTTTATTGGGAAGCGAAGCGTGGGTGGTATATTTTACATTGATGGTTTTACGCTGTTTCTACTAAGTACAGACATGATGGTCTTTCCGGTATTACTCGCAATATATCTACTGGCATTACACTGAAACAACCTGCTAGGTGTCTTCCCCAAGCTAATAGGAGTCGGCGGTACAACCAATATCAGCCCCCGTAGCAAGAGGCAGTGATTTATTTTCTATTTATTGTCCTTTTGTGATTAAGTTACTAATTAATTAGGTGTATAAAAATTTACAAACAATTGCGTAAACTGAGCTTAATTATGAATGCGATAACTTCTTGTTAAAAAATTAATTATCAACACGTAGGTATGTGTAATTCATTTATTTTAATTTGTATGGTATGCGTCAGCCTGGGAACATTGTAATTTTAGAGTTCAAACTACGTTAAGTACTCACAATTTTGTGATTTTCATTATTTACTGTAAATGGCATTATTAAGTTTTAAAACTTAGTTCACATTACCGATTTTAGACATGTCTTATTTCGGTAGGACAGACAGACCTAGTAAGGGATTACTGTAACATTTTTAATAAAATTTCGGTCAGGTGATAAATGAACGTTCTCGCAACGAAATAAGCCACTCATAGTAACCACATTACTTTAGTATTAGGTACTAGAAAATAAGGCAGTTAATTTCAAATCGCACGGTACGTTACAGGGCATTAGGCACAAAACGAATGAACTGGAATAACTACAGATGTAAGTTTTCTCAAGCCTAATCAAAGTACTGAAGCCGGTCTAGCAGTACCGCGGCATTGAGTGTGCCCAATGGTCTGTGACAATATGCCCGATTGTTCGGCAGCACGGCCAGTCATGCCGCTGCCGCGCTGGTAGAATGTTTAAATTGAACGTTCGACTACATTATTGTATGCTGATGATCGTGCTACATGCTAACTTGTTAAAATTAACCGAGGGAAACGGCAGTTTTGTACAGACAATACACAATTTATTACAAATTTACATGTATAAATTAGTGCGCATTGCAGTGATAGTACTAATTTGCTGGCATAGAGTAACTGAAAGCTGGCAATTTAAAATCGGTATCATTTCTTTGTGCTATTATGTTTCTGGAAAACAAATCTTGGAAGCCAAGCTAATCCAATGTCAATACAGATCTATTTTTATGCATTTTAGGTATGAGAATTCTATTCCGATCTAATGTCTATATTTAAACAAAAAAATTGTTCGTCAATATGTCATATGTTGTATGTAATATGATTTAACTAGCTGACCCGCGCAACTTCGTCTGCGTCACCCCGTTTTTGCAACATTTTTCATTCCTGCTCTGCACCTGTTTGTTGTAGCATGATGTTATATACATATAAACCTTCCTCTTTAACCATTCTATCTATTAAAATCCGTTGCATAGTTTTGAAGATTTAAGCATACAAAGGGACAAGAAAAATAGGGACAGAGAACGCGACTTTATTTTATACTATGTAGTGATGGATCTTGTCACCTCATTCATATGCAAGAGAGAGATCAAAAGCAAATGGACAAAAGATATAACAGAGTGGACTCCTAGATTCCAAACAAAAAGAAAAAGAGGAAGACAGAGAAAACGATGGTCCAACGACATTAAAAAGATAGCCAGTCCACTATGGCTTAGATTAACAGCATCACAAGCAAACTGGAAAGAGCTGGAAGAGGTCTTTGTGTCACAAGGACACGCTGACTTCTCATAACTATCACTACTAACCTAGAAATAATTCATTGAAATGTATACGGGTAGTTCTACGATAAGAGGTTTCGTTTGTATGGAGGATACGGCCAAGGAGAAAAATTTGAATTTTTCCATGAAACATATGTATTATGCCTTTTGACCCGTTTATGTACCTTTTCACATAAGGGCAAGTTAATTTATACATATTTTGTTACTTTTTGGAAGGCCAGGGTAAATACATCAGGCAGGGTAGAGACATCAAGATCAGGGTAGATACGAATTTGATCAGGGTAGATATGAATTGGGAGGGAATTTGAAGCAATAAAAATAAAAATAAAGTTCAAAGAATCAACTTTTACTAAACATTGTACTTAAACTTTATAATCAGGTAACATTTTTTATCACATTTATTATTAATAACACTAATTTATTTCTTATTAATCCCACTTTTCTAATTTTTCTCAAAGGTTTCTTTTTTTTTACTTCCTGTACTATGCCATATTTTTTCAACAGTGTTCCGTTTATCATTCTTTTCAAAATTTCTTCTTCACAACATTGGTTATATTCAGCGCGTCGTTGTCTACGCTCTTTCGCTTTCTTCTTTCATATGTTTTGCGCCTTACGTTCTCTTTGTGGTCATTTGATCGACAGTTTGTTTAATTCCTCTTCTCTCCTTCTTTTTATTATATTTTTCCTTTATTTCTTCTCCAACTTTTCTTCACGGATTAACTTTTTCTATGGTGCCATAATCTATAACAAAATGAGACAAAAATAATAATGATGACTATGCATACCCTACTATACATACACTTACTATACTTAAAAAAGTACCTTGTATTTTGGAGATAGGAACATATTGCGGAAAGGAGAATTCATTTTATTTTTAATATTTAGTTATATTGAATGCAGTTTTCTTTCAATGACATGCTGTCCAATGACTGCATCCATTGTTATGCAGACGACAGCACCTTACATGATAGTTTTCATGGACATCCGGCGGTCAAGCAGACTGACATTGCAGAAAAAAGGCAGCTTCTTGTCACTGAGCTGGCCTAGCTCCTGAAGCACTCTTCTTCATTAGGGCTCTGAGAATCTGGTCGAGTTCATTGCCAAGAAGACAGGCTTGTACGTTTACAGCAAAGGTACCTTCCTTCCTTCCCCTTCCCACTCTTCAGAGCACGCCACTGCCACTGCAGTACAGCCTCAGTATCCTCGGCATGGATGTTCGCTGCAAACTAAACAACAAAAACTAAATCGAGTGCATTATCAAGACAGCATCACATAAACTCGGGAGTCCTGAACAGAATGAGACGTTTCTTCACGCTGGAGCAGCGGTGTCTTCTTTACAAGACACAAATTCGCTCCTGCGTGGTATACTGCTCCCATTTCTGGGATGGCTCCGCAAAGTACTTATTAGATGCTCTCGATGCGTTGCAGCGACGTGCGGTGTACATTATTGGGAGTCCTGAGGTCACTAATACCTTTGAGCCTTTGCAGATGCGCAGAGATGTTGCATTACTGGCAGTATTTTACCGTCTGTACCAAGGTGAATGCTCTGATGAGCTCTTCCAATTAATCCCACCCTCTCCTTTCCTACACAGAACAACACGCGCAGGGCTTAGATGCCACCCGCATACGGTGCGGAATATTCCATTAAGAATCAAGTGGTTCGGTGAGTGTTTCCTCTGCCGCACCATTAAGTCTTGGAATTCCTTATCAGCTCACGAGTTGCCTTCTTCCTACAGGCCCGGATCCTTTAAGCGTGGCGTGAAAAGCTTGTGATGAGACCGTCAAGTTGAGTGCCACCATTGTAACACTTAACGTGTTTGTAATGGTGACCTCCTGAGACTTTGCCTTCAGCTTACCATCAGACGGGGTGAAGTCATTATATGTATATTATCTCCCCTGGTC
Source organism: Pelosia muscerda (assembly GCA_963691645.1). Lineage (NCBI taxonomy): Eukaryota > Metazoa > Arthropoda > Insecta > Lepidoptera > Erebidae > Pelosia > Pelosia muscerda. Next base: position 19,836,463 of record OY829102.1, on the reverse strand, counting down.
AGTATGTCTCTCCCCTGGCAGTATTATTACCAGGGGAAATACGCCAGGGGAAAGACGTTTTCATGACTTATTAAATTATTTTGATTTAAAAAATACATTTTTCGGTTAATAATAGATTAATCTTTGACTATTACAGTATTACTAAATTAGGACCGGAAATGCAAACGAATTTAATGATTATTATAACTTTTATAACTTACCAGTGGAGAGACACAGCGACCTTGCGAAGCCACTACACCGCACGGACTCTTCACCATAACTATCAAAATGGCGTCGATCTAACCGCTCCTGTGCTTAGTATTGCTAATTTCACGTCGTTAGATGTCCTTGAGCACGTTCAGGATTATGGTCGTCTTATATTTTTTATATTGTAGAAGCGATTAGAACAATGCCAGGGTAGATACGCAAAAAATGCAGGACAAAAATTAAGTTCTAAAATTATTGAAAACAAACAAGTATTGTTGAATTTTTCTCTAATAATATTTAAGTATATGTACTTAAATTTGTAGTAAACGTAGTTTGCTTTAGCATATAATACAAATAATGTATGTATTGAATGCTAGTTAAATTGAAACCGGTAAAGGGATAGGCCAGGGTAGAGACGTTTTTAGACTTTACAACGAATTTTACAAAAATATGCTTCAATTGGACATTTAATTCTAATGTTATTTAATAAAGGACATTAAAGTGATGTGATTCATTGTAAAAAATAGCAACGCATAGAACAAAAATACACTTTTAATGTGATTGCCGCCTTAGTTACCTCTTATCGTAGAATCACCCATACATAAAAAAGCAATAAAGGTTTATAAATAAATAAAAAATCATCTCATTACTCCTATCGTCTTTTTTAAAGAAAAAATACAAACATAAATTTCGGTATCTTTTGATGGTGAGTATCATGATAACGGTTCTAAGAAATCAAAACTTCAAAGATGACTGTATATTTCATTCGACTACAATCATATCGGCGTGACAAATCCTTTTTTGCCTATTTTTATTTTTACACTTCTCATTTCGATTGCTCACATTGAATTTACCCATTTATATCATAACTCATTTTATAAAAATGAAATTAAAAAGAGAAAAAGAAAAACAATACGTTTATTATGTTGAAACATACGAAAACAATAACCAACAATATAAATATTTACAAATACATCTTGCTTGAGTTACTACTACAAAGCGATATCCAACAGACTTTGATATAACTTTAATAAAGCACTTGACAAAAGTTGTATTACAGATAAGTTGGAATCTCTGCAATCCTCGAATGCCCCGGGGCGAACTGTATTTACATATCGAGAGAGATCAAAACCGTTTGGATTGCGCCATCTTGTCAGCAGTTTTACAAAAAGATTCATCATATAAAAATGGCGGCTGAAAGTAATATTTTGCTGAAGGGTCTCTTTTGATACCGGATCAGGTTAAAAAGGGTTATGGGGATTTATAAAAAATATTACTGCATCATTAACCAAAACAATGCTGAAAAGTGCCCGTAGGTAGGGGATTTTCTTTGATATCGAGAATCCTTTATTTAGAATTTAAAAAAAAATTGGTTATTTCGTCGTGTCTGTAAATGTTCAAACAAACATGTGCAGGGTCACTACATCACGATCAAGTTAAAGGCGACAATAAATCGCCGAGTGCCTCCGCAAATTGCACTTTGCGATGGATTGTGCTATCTACACGGCCTGAGTAAAAGTTCACGCCCAAATTTAATAGTAATTTAACAGCAAACGTGTACATACTTGTTTGTATTCAGAGTACTTCAGTATTGAAAATTAAATCACTAACTTCTATTTAAAGAGGTATAGCTTTTGCAAAAAAGGCACAACTCGACCAAGCTTAAGTCGCCTATAACTCAATTGCAAGCAATATTGTGCCGGAACGTAGGCCTAGTCCACTAGGAAATATAGTAGGGGAGTTCCTCCCCCAATAGGTATATTTTCATGTAATGGATTTCCATCATGTACATCTACAGTTTTATTTAGTCTACTAGTTTTTTTTCACAACTCAACGTCTTCTTTTTCTATCATGTCTATAATTTTGTATCACATATCCTCGAGTAATTCCTTTTCCATACTTTATGCTGCAAACTTATACTATACGCCAAAAGATTGTGTTTATTATCGACGTCTGCCGTCTGCCGTGATTGGCTACTTCAACATGCACTTTGTAACCGACAATAATCCTCTTATGAACGTCCCAATTAAAAAGTTATTTGGTTTCCGCTGACTTTAAATTACTAGTATCAAAATTATTCAATTCTTATCCTTCTTAGATAAATTACAATAGATCTTTTAAAGGCAACCATTGGTCACTTTGTCTGGCCGTTTGATCGGAAATATCGGCTGAATGGGGTTAGTACCGATCCGATTGCGTCTGTCGGCACCGACCCATCAACGTTTTCTCCTTGATATAATAGTCTATTCATACCGGATTGATGGCTTAGTACGAGTATAAGCACTTTTTCATAGTTGATTTTATTACGTGATCTTTTTTGCAGATTAAGTGATTCCAATCACTTCATATTTTAGTGTTTCTGGAATATTTTTGTTTGTTAGTATCAGACTAAATCGTAATGTAAAATTAGATGAGCCTCTGAAATTTATATGGTAGTTAGAAGTTGTTTAAAATTAGCTTACTTTTCGGATTAATACCTAGACAAATCATTTCAAGCTTTCTAAGTACCTACTTCATTGCGACATGGCAAGTTGCCTAATCAAAGTTTGTTTCAAAATTCAGTTTCGATTTAATCTCCAACTCCCAAATGTCAATGTGTTTCAATGAAAATAGTAGCAAGTTTCGTAATTATGTATACTTTTTTTCGAAATTAAGCCAGGATCTAATGTTCTTTCTTGAAAATTGTGTTACGAAAATACATACCGTTTTTACATTTCATTTATTATACAGAGCACGTTAAGCCGTCTGTCCCGGTTGCCATACAAACATCTATGGTAGTCGTTACGGGTAGTTGGAGCCCTCAAAAGTCCAACCAGCCTAACTTGGAACATCGATATCGCCATTGGTCATTAGACCATTGGTTGTGGAGGTCAGATGGCAGTCGCTTCACGGAAAATATCGAAGTTCAGCCGCATCACAGTTAGACTGGAAAGCCGACCCCAACTGAGTTGGGAAAAAGGTTCAGGGAATGATGATTATTTAGACAGGTACATTTTTGTCAGGAGAATTGGCCTCTTGGGCACATACTAATGAGTTCTATATTATACTGCTCAATGTTTGGCACATGTTTTGCCCCGAGTCTTTTTCTTAGTCTTCGCATATATTCAAAGACAATCATTATTTGATTTGTGGTCAAAGTTCCCATATGTATTATCGGAGCTATTGAGACCGGACTCGCCCACGTTCGAGCCCGCGTATTTACACGCTATCTTATAGGAGCTGGTCAGATTTTCTTTGTTGTAATTTATTGATGTCGATACGGCGTTCATAGATTTATGGTTACATTTCGCTATTCCAATGTTGATTAGGGATAACTTTCAGTATAAGTTATGAAGTATTGCTGATTTATGTACCTACCTCCTTTAATTTACAGCCACTATAACTTTATCTAATCGCAAAGTTTAGCTTTATTCATACTAACAATAATTATAATACAATCATTCATGAATACCTACAGTAGATATTAGTTCATCGTTGTTATGAAGTACGGATTTCTTGATAAATTATCATTTCATGTAATATTTGCAGCTGTCCATATTCTCTTGTTGTATTTCACCATTATGTAAAAGTGATAATTTATTTTAAACGTAATGACTTCGTCGAGTCATCTCCAGAGGTCATCGGTTATGTAACTCTTTAGACCAGCACCGCTAATACAATATGTCAATGATGAAAAATAACAATAAACTATTGGAAAGTCATATTCAGAACACGAAATGTATCTTAGTACCATTTCTTTTCGTGCACACATGTTAAATACTAAGTAACGTATCAACTATTAATTTAATATACAAAATTACGATGTAAAACGTCCAGAAATATCCTCTCAGCAGCCTTTAAATTCGCAACAAATATATCACCAGCCAAAAATAGAGAATAAATTACGTCCCAAAACTTAATAATGTTGATTGAATAATCGAACCATCGCCATGATTTCACTGAATGACCTGGCTTGGAAATATATTCAGTACTGTATAGCCTAATTAAATATACCGCGGGGTAATATGTAGTCCGTGCTTATTTAACCGAGTTATTTATAGGGCCTAAGTGGCCTCCAACAACACGACAATACACCCTTTTTAAGGATTGTATGCACATTCATGTGAGTGGATGTAGTTTGCTGTGTGAAACTGTTATGGTATTGTAATTGTTGGAATGCAGAAATCAGCTTTCAATATACAGGTGAGTAATGCATTGTAATGTTATCATATAACAGAGACAGAAAGAATTCAAATACCATTAGCGCATGACACATACTTCATTTATCCTTGATTTGAGACATCTTGATGCGTGCATCTTCTCTTGGATTTGTAGAATTACAGAAGAAGAACGAGTAGACTCCTTCATTACACAGCTGAAAAATATTCTTGTTTCAAATAACAGGAGGACGAGACTTGAGAATTCGTTAACGATACGATAGCATGGATATCCATACACATCATCACATACCTAATGGCATATACACACACAAACATTAACCATAACGCGTATAAGGCAAGATAAAATTAGAATACATATACATATTTTCCTTACAGCAACTTATATAACGTATGGTTACCAGCATGGGATTACCCCTGATAAAGGAACCGTCTGTCCATAGGTCACGGTAACCGCTTGCAATTATCACTTACTCACTTAGTGATATAAATATAATAATAACTATAAATGTTCAAATGAAATTTTATTTCTTGATATAATCATAGAAATACTAAAAGTCACGACGACTGTCTATTGAGTATTAATAAACATGAAAGTGACGTGACACAATAGCGTGACAAGAGACGCCTTAATTCGTAACTGAAAGAAAACGAACAGAAACCGATTCATAATCGTTCTGAATCACTCAAGTTACCTGACCTTCAGTCAGTAACTATCCAGGGTAAACGGTTACGTACCCATCGTTACTGCTAATTGGTCGTGCCACGAAAGAGTGTGTGTACTTAGTGCTATTTATATCTTTTCTACCGCTGTTTGCTTCGGATATTTCAAAAAGGTGGCTAGCTTCACTTGATAGGTTAAAGCTGTTTGATATAGCAACAGGTCGTCACTACTATCTACATACCAATAGATAGCAAGGCAAAGGTGGCCGCATGTCCCCAAGCAGAAGCAGGCCGCGGTGGTGGCGCAAAAATGCGCCTCCCCACATTCAGGGGTTAGACTGGGACACCGTGGTCCCTACCCCTGAAGGCGGTTATCTCGAAAGCGATGGCCGAGGTTTACCGGGGTGCGAGGGATATGTTTGTTACTATCTCACCTCCGGCAACTAAGGACCCAAAGACGGCGTGCGTTTTACTCGATTCGAGTCCGACATAACTTCCACAGCCGGTTCTGGCGGGGGTATCCGTGGGCATTTATCGCACCATAAAAAAATATCAAGGTCTAACTTACATCAATTTCAATAGTTCTTTCACCATTGGAATGCTGCAAAGGTGCTTGATGATGAATACGCAGACTAAACACTAGTTGCAGTTCCAAAGTTCGTATGTATTCCAAGTAACATGATTTTCACAATTAAAGTATCTTTAGTAGTTCGAAATTTCATTGAAAGTGTTCAGAAATAACTGTTCTGAAAATAATAATAAAATAATGTAGTAGGAATTTCTAAATTTAGAATTTACCTAACTTAATTGTGTTCGACGCAAATACCTTTCATCTCTCGCTGAATTTAAACTAATCAGTTACCTGCTCTTAACCTGTCAAAAGTAAAAAGTTATTTCAGTGTACTTACGCTGAAATAACTTTTGCGTTGACTAAAATGAAGAATGTTTATTGATTTAGTATTATTATTATACTGCCCTGATTGTCGTGTTATCAGTTACTCACCTACTACCTACGTAAAAGAAGTACATTATAGGTACCTAGGTAGTTTTAGGCGTGAAGGAAAGGTATTCCGATTGGAGTACAAGAGGAAGTAGAGTTCTTAAGCCAGTGACGACAGTGAATGACACTCCCTAACAAACAACACAAAGCTATTATAAAAGCAATCTTATTATTAATTAACAGACTGTTAATGTGATTACCTGTTAACAAAGTCAAAGTGAACAATAATTCTCAGTAACTATGTAACAAATCCACCTAGCAGTACTTAGTTATTAAAACACAACAAATTCATCACTTCCATGCAAAATTGAAAACGCCTACACAGAATTTGTATACTTAATGCTTATTAAACTTCAGCTATAAAAGAAAACTTACCTTAACTGTGAATATCAGAGTACAATTTCCATTACACGACTTTTAAGTGAGTTCATGCACTAATGTTGTACTAGGATTGTGGAGCATGAAGCTTAATCGTTGGAAAGTTCACACGTCATATACTTCAAGTATGCCTATATTTTTTTGGGAACTCATGGAGTATGCTATCACAAAAAATCTACTGTGGCAATTCTATTTTTATCTGTGAGGTTAGATGTTCAGTTCTAATGTTCTATTTATAGGTTTTAGAGAAACATATAGTACTAATTATAAAGTTATCTTTAGAGGAACAAAGTGTGCGAGTTGTATACACATACACAAAACTTAGGAGTGAGAAAGAGTGTATGGACTGTGGTACGTTTTTTTATAAACCATTATCCACTTTAATAGAAATAGATATTGCAATGACGTCAATGTCTCTACACTAAATGTCACAAGACACTGCCACTGACATTTTAAACTGCTCAACCTACCTTTCAACCTCACTGTGATAGATATCTACTTCTTCCCTTTCACTCTTCTTTTACTTCTTTCTTTCGTTCTATCCGACTCTCTTTCTTTCTCTACCCTTATGAACGAATGACACCTCTATTTTTGCTTCATAATCTACCTACAGTAATCTTTTTCTGCAGTGATAAATTTGATACGTGGTTTAGTTTCCATTGATCTTTTCTTCTATCTTTATGGAAATTAGCTTTAAAACATACAAACGTTTAAACTTTGGTTTTCTTCACAGTCATAATATTCTTTTTATATTTAACGTAACAGACACTTGAACGGATATCGCTTTGCCCAGGCACTTCTGACCTTTCGATATTGACCTTTATATTTAGGGCGCGACGTATCGCATGCCATGGCAGACTGCGGATATCTCTGGCGCGCAGGGTAGTTGTATATTTATGAGGCGCGACATCTGTCTGCTACTCAGCTGGATATCATTTCTTAGCTATGGACGTTTGTTTTTCTTTTATTCTATTCACAATATTGTGACATCTTTGGATGTCCGTGATGTTACAACAAAGTTCTTTGGGAATTTATATAAGTCTAATTATTTGTTTTGCTTCGGCGATAACCATGGTGAAGTACAATAAGATCGTTTACTAATATCTCTCTACTAATCCCTCAGTTTGGAGCGCGATTTTGAAGTTGCTTTGTGAGTTGGTACTTGTTGTGCGCAAATTGCGACGTTTCATGTATGATTTGTCAAACATTTTCATTGTGTCGTAGTTGTTTGATTGAATGCTACTACATACGTAATACATAACGGTGAGCATACCATGCTTGCGACATACACTTTTTATAGCTCCTACAACTTTACTACACGCTACGCCATAAGGTTAACTGAACTAGTACTTATCACTTTTTGCTTGACACACTCGATTTCACCTTATAATTGTGTGCCTAGTAATACACTGTTGTAACATTACTTCGCATCTGTAATGCTTAAAACTTTATTCTTAAGACCCTTAGGAGACGTGACGTGGCTGATGGCGACACTGTGGTTTCTACACCCGAAGGTGGTCACCTCGAAAGAGAGGGCCCGGGTCTGCCGGGGTGCGAGGGATATGTTCGCTACTATTTCACTACCGGCAACTGGGGACCCAAAGAGGGCGTACGTTATAGTCGGTTCGAGTCCGACATAGCCTCCCTCACCGGCTCCGGTGAGATTGGTATCCATGGGGATTCCGCGCACGAAAAGGAAAAGATACTGACGTGTCTCACATACGTAAAAATTGTGACTCACTATCTAAGTATATAGCTATAGTTTAGAACGCGTCGATAAATTGTTCAAATTACAGAATTTTCTTTCCCATCTACTAATTGTTGTCTAAGTATAGGAGCCATTAAACAGTCATCGCCCAGCGGTACCGTGCGGAGAATACCTAATGTTTAAGTGATTACTCAGGTTCCGTAATGATTCATCGACGTTACTTAGATATTAGGCTGAGTATTGAATCTATCTTGTGGTCTGCCTGCTTTAGTCTTAAAAGAAAGTCGCTTTTACTTATTCGAAAGTTATGCTAAGATTGAGTAGGCTAATAATGACTGAAGGTGTATATTGGTGACCTGTTATGCAATGTCTCAGACCAGTCTATTGACTTAGCTTACTGCTTATGTTCCATGAGTCAGGTACAAATTTTGTCAACCATTCACGATCTAGCTCGCGGAACATACCATCAGAGGATATGACGAACCTCGATGGTGGGTACCTTCGAGCATCGTTATGTAGACCTGCTAATGCCGATTCAGCTTGCTTTCCACATATGATACCTAAACATGTATGATGCCGAAAATAGTACTTATTCTATTTGTGGTTTATGTTTTTATAAACTTCCCAGAACTACAAATGAATATCCAATGCCTTTCGATTCTCCAAGGTACTTTTACCTTACGCACCTGAGGGAACACAGCACGAATTATGAATTCTGTAGACTGCGGTACGTCTTGACAACTCGTAATATGGATGAGAAGTGCCTCATGACTGCAAAGTATTTGGTCACGAAAGCATTTTTTTAATTTACGATATAATTATAAATTATTATCTGTTAGTAATTTAGCACTTACATATTTTAGTGATGTAACTTTGCTGTGCAATCTACATATGCATGAAGATTAATACTTCATAATACTTTACAATTATCATATTTTGCTCACTTGTTCCGTGGACACATCTAGTCAAAAGCTACGATCTACCACGTAGGCGTACCTACGCTAAATGCTTTGCTTTGCAAGCAAATCAAAAGGTATATTATTGCATTTTGTCATAATGATCGCGCTTATACCCAAGTTTCGCTAACCATAAACAACATAATTGATTTTTGAGTGACAATCTAAATGACCAGTAGTAATCTCAGTGTGCGTGAGTCGAAATTCACGATAGTAAACCATGAACAGAAAATATCCTTTAGTCTCTGATAGATCCTTAACAAAAACACAGGCCAACAAGAAAATTACGCGATATCTGCGTCGACTTTTTGAGTTTTTCAATATATCGCAGAGTCCTGTGGGCTTAGTTGCGCGAGCGTGAACTTAAACCCAGTCTTATCAGAGAGGGTGGCACTTTACTAATCAAGGCGGTTTATTCGTGCTGACAAAAACAATACTCCTCCCCTACGACCTTGAAGAAAAAAGGACCTCTCAAAACTTCTTTCTTGTGAAGAATCCCGAATAAGTTTATGCGTCATGCATATACTTGTAGTAGATACGCATACTAAACAAATTACAATATTTCATAACATAAAATAAACTTACGCCTATATCTCCGAAGGGGTTAGCAGAGGTGTTAGCACCCACATTTCTCCAGTTTATGTTTTGGTCCCAATGTAAGTTGTGGCGAGCCTATTGCCATTAACCGGGCACTTATAAACCTGCGATAAATACACACATAACTTCGAAAAGCATCGAAAAGTCATTGGTGTGTGCCATGGTAAAACCTGGGATTGAACCCGAGATCTCGTCTCAGCAGTCCATTACCCATACCACTAAGCTACCGCGGTTGTTTCATGTTACAATATTTCATGTTTGTATATAATACTGAAAGCTGTTTAGCCAGTTATGACGTATAGTGCCTAGACGTTTATTAAAAGCTAAAAGTTAAGTAGTGAGCTTTACTTGGAATATGTTTTTTATTACTCTGATACTAGACGCGCTGTCAGTTCCGTTGATGTTAAACGGAATGAATATTTGCAAACGATTAGTGTTAGAGAGATAGTAGAGTGTTAATTACGACAGTCATCAATTTAAGGTAAACTGGGACTTATCACAAAGGTAGACATAAAAGCGAGCGGCACCGTATCGGCCTCGAAAATAAAAAGAACACCCGGTCTGGCTGCTTTACGTCTAGTCTCATCTGATTTGGAACACGTCCCACCATATATTGGCTCACTTGCAGTCGTCACTCTAGAACTCGATCGCTTCACTTCAGACGACGAACTTCACCTAACAAAGAAACTCCAAGCATAACTTACTCCATAGTAAATATGATGTCTTCATAGAGCACAGACTCATGGTATATTTAGCCAAATAATCTCCTACTCAAGTATAATCAAGCGACTGAATCACGCGTCACGTACGTTTGGTGTCGCGTCGACACGAAGGTGCGCGCCACATGATTCACCAGCCGACCTGGTGGCATGCGTGGCCACCGTGACTCATGGTATTAACTGTATTGTTTATTACCTGCCGACCTGTCCACTGACACGTGGATAACTGCCTTAGTCAATTAAACAGTCCGTGGTGGACATTCTAGAAGTTTCGAGCATGTTAGCAGTTGTTTCAAATAATTTTAGTGATAACCTGTAGATTAATTTCAATACCAAACTATAGTGAGTGTTCTGATTAGTTAAAAAATCAGAATGTGCTGGATTTACATCTCACTATCATCAGAACATAAAGTAAAAATAATTCTTTTATTTTGTACATTTTGGTTGTCAAAACCAAGCCTGATGGTAAGCATAGGTGCGGTCTGGCGAATAGTGGCCGCCATTACAGATGTTTTCCCTAAAATTGCGGTCCCTACTTTGACGGCCTCGACAGATGTTTTTTCACGCCCCACTTAAAGGACCCGGGACTGAAGAAACATGAGCTAGTTAATCGTTCCAGGACATGGTGCGGCAATAAAATACTCATCGAATCGTTTGGTTCTCTAAGAAATTATTTGCACCATATACCTGGTACCTGGGATATAGTAATTTTTTTATATTCGATAGGTTTGAGTTTGAACACTATTTCACCTGTTGGTAAGTGATGATGTGGTCCTATATGATTAATTCTGCGATATCTCAACCCAACCGTCTAATATAAAAACTTCTGAGACAATTCCACTCCTAGAACGGCTAGAACATCCAAAGCCTTCTGAATTTTACATGTATCTCGCGCTAGCACTCGGGAATATTGTTTTACAACTTTGAACTGTTATATTGTGTGAATATAACTCTACTACTACTCTATCCATATAGACATTAGTCAATATCGACTTTAATCCAGCGTCACCGGTTTAGACGTAATAATGACCCACTTAAACACAAATAATAATTAATCACAATCGGTTTAGCCGTTCGGAACTTCTGTGTATAAACACGCACATCAAATTTGAATGTATAAAACATATAGCTTACGTTTTAGTAAGCTTTGTCCTGCCACTGGATTTTAACGACCATTTTGCACTCGTATCGGCATGTGACGTTCTTTAATTGCAAGATTTGATTAGCGCATAACTCTTTTGTTAATCACACTTAAGTGATGGAGTGTCCTCATTTACTACCATTTAGTCGAATGTGCCAAGTTCTAATTAACATATTAATGTGTCATTCTTTATCTTATGCAAATTAAAAATAACTTGTGACTGGTGTAGCTTACAAACGTTCGTTAATACTGTGTTGAAGTTGAACACTGTTAGCGTTTATAGCGCTCATGGCCTCGGTGAATTCAACGCACTTGGTGTGGAGTTCACGGCTACACCATGTATTATACAACTCACTCACAACATATACAACGTAACGAAACAATTACAGAACAACGAACACTGGTTTGGTGAGATACAGGATGCTTTGGCAGCAGACAGGCGTATCTGTACATGTTATTGCTTAGTTCAAGGATAATGTATTAGTTTTACGACTTATAGGAAGTAAATTCACGCGAATATTAAAAATATGGTAGTTAGTGTTATTTGTATTTCCAGCTTCACAAGTATTGCTGTTCACAAGATACAACACACTTAGGTACTGACATGCACCAATGTCTTAAACAAATATATAAATTAAATAAATTTAAGAAATATATATATATTAAATAAATCTAATCTTTTCTAAAGTTTATATGTCTATAAAAATACACGTTTTAAAATTATAATGATCAATTTCACACGTAAGACTAGTATATGTCAGGTACCTACTTCCAGGTTAAATTTTAATTCTGCAAACGTATTAAGAACAAGAGACGAGACAATTAACTGTTTATTATTATTCTTTATTTAACTATATACCGCTGTTGCGTAAAAACTGCACAAATTTAAATTATTTAAAATAAATCAAAAAATAAATGTGCTTCAATGACCTAAAAATTAAGTAATAATCGTAATGTATGTATCAGTACGAGCATAATTTTGCGTTCATTAAAGTTGTACCGTTTATTAAATTGTGTTTTACTATACTACCGAGCTGGCTTCTTCTCGTTCTTCAAAGATTTATTTAGCACATATGCATGAAATAAACTTACCGTAAAAATATCTATCTTGTATTGAAAACTGCATCGGTTTTGTGGTTAAATAAGTTACCTATAAAACGTAGCCACAAATGCAGATGCTGATTGAAAAATCATATTAGTTGAATAGGGGTCTAGGTGGAATAACTCCCATGCTCGATGATGCTCTATAAACCTAAATAAATACCAACTAATAATGTGGGTAAGTATAGGTACTTTTATAGCTAACCAGTAGTTGATATTTTAAGATGAAATCTCGTTTCTATGCCCACGTAAGCTATGAATATGGTAGACGGAAGCAGAAAACCAACAGTTTGCAATATAAATTGATGTGTGATTCACTTTTGTTACGGTATACGGTAAGGAAATATAAATGAGTTTTGACTGTTTGTTGTTTTAAGCATACGACGAATGGGTCAATGATGAAACTGCCACTATAAACTCCGTAAAATACTCTACGAAGTGCGACCAATAAGAGGGACTACCATGTAATTTATATATTCAAAAACTTCGAACTAACTAAATGTGAAGAGGCGCCTACCATGAAGATACTATAAATTTCTTTCGGCAGGGTTTAAGCCTAACAAAGTGCCATTTGCTATCTTCGAACACCCGAAACTTCGGCTGTATATTTCATAGTAGGTGATAGGTAGGTTTATTGATCAATCAATATTATGGAAATTAAAAGATTTTAAATAATTTTGAAGTAGTCCTTAAAATTCGTGAAGATGAAAAAATTGCCAACAAAAGATTTTAAGAAGAGCTCTTGTACAGGTAGGTACTCGATTATAGACGACGACGGTTAGTACTATGTATCTGTGTCTACTTGCGCCGGTAACCCCAGACTGAGGTTACCATCAGGCGGGGGGAAGTCAAATTGACGTGTCCTAAAAAAATGTGTGTTATATTAACACATACTTACTTAGAAAATCATTTGACTTTTGTATTATATTTCTTTTGTCTACAATAGTGTTGAAATACTACAGGCTGTAGGACTTAGAAAGTCTAAAAACTATTGTTATTAACGCCTAACTCTGCAGTAGTTATCTAACATCTGTCAGTGGGGGAAAGCTGTAGTTATCCATTATGTGTACACTACAATTATTAAATGTCATACGATCATATATCGTTTAAAAAAAAACTAGACGCTTCACATATCATTCAATAACAACTTTTTGTGACATGCGCCTGCGCAGACAAAAAAAGGCGCCTCGCGTAACGTTCAGTCACTGACATGACTCATTAGCCCCGATCATTCATTGACTGAGTTCGTTGATGAGTCGGCCAAGTTCGGCACGTGAGTGACTGGTACCGTGTGTATAACTGTATGAGTTTGAGTACTTTACAAATTCCTCCTTAAAAGAGTACTTCAGTTCATTATTGCCATCAATTGCGTATACTCATAAAGACGTTGGGTATTTATTTTTCTTATAAACCCAATTAAAATATTATTTAAAATGAAATTAAAACGTTACATAATTTCATACTAGATGGCGCTTTGCTAAAATAATAAAATTACTAAACGTATTACTAAAGCAAATTCTTTGTTAAAAAAGCATTGGTCGCGCGTAAACTGACTAAAAGTCGCAGTAAGTAACCACGGGCATAACCGCGGACATATGCCAGTTATTTAATAATTTGATGCAATGGTCGATATTTCAGGAATACCAGCAATAAACCTCGCTATTATAGTCGTTACGTAATTCGATAACTTTTAAACAAGTCTACCATCGCTAGCCATTTGAATGGACTCGTATGTTCAATTAATTACATACAGTTTGATAACCGCGATAGTATCGAAACGCGATCCATTTTCTACGCACGCGTCACACGGACAATCGCAATTACTAATTCTATAACAAAAATATCGATCGCATCTCAGCAAAATAACATCTCAATGTAGTAATATTAGATCTAATAGGTATAAAAATTGATGTTTCTTTGGTCGTTCATCCGTTGATAAAACGTTGTCAATTTATTCCTTGCACCTACGCCAACGTACTTGTGTGGTACAATTTCAGTTAGTAGGTTCCTTAATGCACATTCCTAAATTACCATCTGATAACTATAAATTCATAAACTTACTATTACTAGCGTAAAAAGAGCAACGCTCGTACCGAATTCAAAAAGTCAAATAAATGTAAGTTAATAAGTTGATTGGTTCATATTCTCACACCTAGATTTGGTGTAAATATATATGTATCTCACTCGCACATTTTATTCCTCTAAGTATATCTAACTAATGACTTCATGGTTTAAATCCTCTTTCAGATGGCATTTACTCGCATAACTCATTAAGAAACATAATGACGTTATACCAAATTAGTACCGTAATGCAGTACGTTCTTTGACATGTTATTAGCTCCAATAATATGATATAATGTTAATTTAAAAAAAATGTATTCACTGATATCGTTTTTTACTAACAATAGATGTAATAAGAGTAATAAAATTGTTACTAACACCATTGGGCCTACATAGTTGCCTTGAAGGGTCACCAACGATTGGTCGACAATCAATTGGTCGACATATCAATTGGTCGACAAACAATTGGTCGACAGTATCAATTGGTCGACAAGTTAATTGGTCGACAATTAATTAGTCGACATTAAATTGGTCGACATATCAATTGGTCGACAAAACTAGTTTCCAGTTAATGTAACAATATTATTCATTTATACTAAATTTTAAAATGCATCATATCGCTAAAAATTAAACCCATTATATATCTGTTCGGCTAAGCTTTCTTATATAGGTCCACGAGTTCACAGTCCATAGTTTTTTTACACTAAGCTATTATTAATAGAAGCTTCCACAATAAAGTTTCAAGTTACGGAGATCAATCGTTAACGAGAAAAAACATAATCAAAATCGTAAAAATGTACCAATATTTTATCACTTTTGACAACAGAACACATACTTTTAATGCTTTTGACATTTCGTCTCATCATTAAACGTTTCGTTTTATCAAAGGTAAGCGCACCAAAATGTTTTACTTCCTTAAATAATTAAATAAATACGTATATTTATTGACTAAGTTATATTATCCATCATATTATTATGTTAAATACTGTTACGAATGTCACCACTCATGACGTAAGCCGTCAATGATTGAAGCGTTTGACAATTTCAACTAGAATAATTGTAAATAAAGAGAATCGAAATTACGATCGTAATGGCGATCGAAAAGACTAGCGAAATTAGGATTTCCAGAAGATTCTGCATGGTATATAAACAGCACCAGGAGCGCCAAAAGGGCAGTTCAGTCTCAGTGGTTGAAGTGGAAACAAGAAGAAGAAGTAAAGTGAAAAGTACAAGTGAAAGTGCTAGTGGTGCATGTGCAATACTGCATGTGCTGTGAACTAAAAAACGCTCAGTGAACGTGGACGTTCTAGAGACTTTGTGTAAAGACAGTGCGTTGCAGTACAGTCCTCTAAGTGTGTACGAGTGCCTCGGACAATAGACTGTGTATACGCTAAAGACTGTTGTGTGTTGGTGGCTTGAGTAAAGTGTAAAATCGCTCGAGGTTGTTTACTTCCAATCCCGAAACCCGCTTCCCGTTACATTGGTGTCAGAAGTGGGATTGGAAGGAACGATGCCGTTCACGCCAAGAGACCATCCAGAGCGTCCCAACACACGGTCCAGAACTACAGGACGGGAACAAGGTGAGCCCGACCCAGCGGTCTCACATGTCGAAGGCCCTAGTGATCGGCGTGATGCTGGCGAAGGACCCTCTGCTGTCCTCGCACACGGTTCAGCTACTCAAGAACCTCTAAGTGCACCTTCGCCGATGGACATAAGCGCACTATTCCAACAACTGCGCGCTATGCAGGAGGAACAAGCACGCCGCCAGGAGGAGCAAGCGCGCCGCCAGGAGGAGCAGGCACGCCGCCAGGAGGAGCAAGCGCGCCGGCAGGAGGAGCAACTGCGCGCCATGCAAGAGGAACAAGCACGCCGCCAGGAGGAGCAAACGCGCCGCCAGGAGGAACAAACGCGCCTCCAGGAGGACCAAGCGCGCTGGCAGGAGGAGCAGGCGCGCCGCCAGGAGGAACAAGCGCGCCGCCACGAGAAGCAACTACAAGCGATGGGAGACCGAGTACTCTCAGTAGTTACGGAGACCATTAAGAAAGTGGAGGAGGTGCAGAAAATGGTAGAAAGTCATGAAAGCATGCTGGTGGACCTTCAAGCGCGCATCTTAACAGTAGAGGGCGAACTACGAAAAATCAAGGCTTCAGGTACAACAGCGCCGGTTGCCGTAGTCTCTTCAAGAGAATGCTTCAAGGTGCCTCCATACGACGGAACATCGTCCTGGAATGCATATAAGAGACAGTTTCAAGCTATAGTGCAACTAAACGGCTGGAGTGAAGAACAAGCGAGGACTGGCCTCACCTTAGCCCTAAGAAATCAAGCAGCAACGGTGTTAGAGGCCATAGAGATTGAGGCTTCTTATCAAGAGCTCCTTGATGCTTTAGAGTCAAGGTTCGGAGATGCACATCTGGAGCATGTATTCCGAGCCCAGCTTCGGGACAGGGTTCAAAAGTCTACAGAGACATTGCAACAATGGGCTTTAGAAGTAGAGAAGCTTGTGAGGAAAGCATATCAGTCCTCTCCTCCGACGTTCATTGATAAGATGCTGCTGCAAACCTTTATCGATGGAATACGTGATAAGGAAGTAAGAACCGCTGTACGTTTGGCCCATCATCCGGAAGTCAAAGAAGCTATGGCACACGCACTTGAAGTGGAGGCCGTCCGTGGTGAATATGGGAGTGGGCGCTTGCGAAGGTTAATGTCATCCGAGCAAGAAAATGGACGGAGGAACTTTGCTCCTCGCTGTTATCAATGTAGGAAAAGAGGTCATCTCAGGAATACTTGTCCGAACCGCATGAATACAAACGTCGGAGACGGCGGAAAACTAATTCCGGTCAAGTTCAAGGGGTGGACATTGGCCGGTAGTCGTGAAGCGTCAAAAGTTAAGATCTATCAAAGCACAAATGGAAATAGTCTAACTGTCAGTGGAAGAGTAAACGGAAATGAATGTCAATTAACTTTGGATACTGGAGCATCGCGTACGGTAGTTGGGCTACGGATTTTGAAGGACTGTGGAAAGATAAAGGACCAGACAGAAGCTATACATTTAACTACAGCTACCGGTCAACGTATACCTGTTAAAGGAGAACGGGTAGTGGCAATTAAGATGGGCAATAAACTCTTTTGGCAGAAAGTGGTAGTAGCTGATATAGTAGATGACTGCATAATCGGTTTGGACTTTATGAAAAATCATCAGTGCGAAATTGATATCGTAAACGGAGTCATTAAATGTGGAACAACAGAGGTGCCAATGAAGGGAAAAGAAGACACATTTATACGAGTCATAAGAATAGATTACGCTGATGGGTTAAGGAGAAAAATGCATAAGCTTCACAAAAATATGAGAGAAGTAAATTTACAAGCCAGTGAACGAATGAAAACACGATATTACAGAAGTGCTAATTTAAGGTGTTTTGAGGAAGGGTCGTCAGTATGGCTTCATAACCCGGTACGGAAGCAAGGATTATCACCGAAACTTCAGCCAAGTTGGGAAGGACCTTACAAAGTGATAACAAGAATTAATGATGTCACTTATAGAATCCAAAAGACGCCAAGAAGCTCCGCTAAAGTGGTTCACGTCGACAGACTGGCTCGTTACTACGGTTCTAACGATGCTCGGGACGAGCATGTCTTAGGAGGGGGCAGTGTTACGAATGTCACCACTCATGACGTAAGCCGTCAATGATTGAAGCGTTTGACAATTTCAACTAGAATAATTGTAAATAAAGAGAATCGAAATTACGATCGTAATGACGATCGAAAAGACTAGCGAAATTAGGATTTCCAGAAGATTCTGCATGGTATATAAACAGCACCAGGAGCGCCAAAAGGGCAGTTCAGTCTCAGTGGTTGAAGTGGAAACAAGAAGAAGAAGTAAAGTGAAAAGTACAAGTGAAAGTGCTAGTGGTGCATGTGCAATACTGCATGTGCTGTGAACTAAAAAAACGCTCAGTGAACGTGGACGTTCTAGAGACTTTGTGTAAAGACAGTGCGTTGCAGTACAGTCCTCTAAGTGTGTACGAGTGCCTCGGACAATAGACTGTGTATACGCTAAAGACTGTTGTGTGTTGGTGGCTTGAGTAAAGTGTAAAATCGCTCGAGGTTGTTTACTTCCAATCCCGAAACCCGCTTCCCGTTACAATACGTATATTTCGCTGATTGAACTGAATGCTATTAAATTTATACTTATAATAATTTACCGACTTTTACCGCCTATTATTGAGTGAAACTAAACGTAAATCTGCGGTCATTCAGCCAAGTTCCAGAAACGAATCGGTCATATTTATAGTTCTTGGTTTAGGTTAGGTTAGAATTGTGACCACACAACGCACGAGCCGAGCGAGCGAAGCGAGCGTGCCGCGGCAGCGGCCGGCGAAGTGCCAGAAACGAATCGAAAACGAAAAAGGTCATAAACATAACCGTAAATCAGTCGTATTTTATGATGAACTTTAGGTGAGTCAATATTTTTAACCCCTTTACTTTATTCGGTACCCCTTTGCGATATTTAAATCGATGTCAATACGAGAAAATGCGGAAGTTAGGTTAGAATATAAAAAAACTCGTATTATTTTTATTTTTAAGCTTTATTTTTAGGCTAAGATTTAATGAGACTAATTAATTGTCGACCAATTATATTGTCGACCAACTTAATTGTCGACCAATTAACTTGTCGACCAATTGATACTGTCGACCAATTGTTTGTCGACCAATTGATATGTCGACCAATTGATTGTCGACCAATCGTTACAAACCCGCCTTGAATAAATATAATTTGAATTTGAATTTGTTACCATTAATTGGAATAACGCCACTATTTTCTTAACAACCGATCGAAAATTTAATCTGAAGATGCTTAATTCGTCAATTTCTCATCTATCTGTCGTACTTGAATTATTCATACCAGCACGTTATTTGCACCTTTCGGGGGTGTTAACGATCAGAACTAAGGGTTTGAAAAATTAGGTCACAGGGAACCCTTCTTGTTTATTTTGTAGGTACATGTTAAGAAAATAGCGTGTGTATTTAATGAGGTTACTTTGCACCCTTACAGTGGCGAAGGGTGGATTTTTTTGAAAGGGAAGCCGAACCAAATAAAAAAAACTTACCATGGCCGAAAAGCTCAAAAGCTGTGACTGGCTGGTTCGATGCTTAGGCCCAAATGGTTGAGGAAATTTCAACCCACATTTACTATACGTGTGAGCACTGATGATTATTATAACAGTGAGCCACTTATATTTATCGTAATGAGATACATTTAAAATATTTTGTAAATCCATCGCACCGTTTATCACTACATAGTATAAAACAAAGTCGCGATTCTGTGCCTATGTCCCTTTGTATGCTTAAATCTTTAAAACTACGCAACGGATTTTGATGTGGTTTTTTTAATAGATAGAGTGATTAAAGAGGAAGGTTTATATGTATATAACATCATGCTGCAACCAACTGGAGCGGTGCAGAAGTGAAAAATGTTGCAAAAACGGGGTGACGCAGACGAAGTTGCGCGGGTCATCTAGTATTCTATATTCATGACAGGGCGAGCTCGACCTAACTGAACTATAAATGTTTCTTATTTTCATAATTTAATTTCGAGAAAGATGTTTCCTCACACAACAAATAATCAGTCAGACAAAACTACTTACCAAAATATTACGTACTGCGACAATATAATGGCGATCAATGCACAACAGTCAGTACACTACACAAACACAAACACAAATTATACTTAAGTAATAACTTCTTCACACAAAAAAGCGAATTCAAACTACTTGCAGTACTTTATAACATAAATAATTATTGATGAAATAAAAAATTTATGTCAATGAATGATGAATTTGAAATATTTGAATGCATCGCTCATTCGCCTCAACTTCAGGGTAATGAAATCAAAACAAACTACATTCACATTAGTGCTCTCTCGCTCTCGCAAATTCTTATCGTATATTCCCTCTTTGTCATAACTCGTTGAATACCGGCTTATCCCGCCACATATTTTTACGAACACTACTAAGAAAAATTGCACATGTGTGCGTGCGACTGCGTATTACTTGGTATTACTAGATTCCGATTTCGCCGGCGGGCTTACCTTTCGCGCGCGTTCAGACAGAATCATTTTCCTTCTTTATTTGAGAACTAGATGGCGTTATGAGAAATATGTGTAATATGTAATGTATGTAAATAATTATTATAATTGCGATTTACGTAACAGAATACTTTTTGTTTTATATTTTTGTGTATTGAATGGATATGGTTTCATTGATTTATAATTTATTAATAGCCAATGCTTAGAGGTATTTGCAAAGGTAAGCCGGCAGGAATCGGGTTATATGGACACTTCGCCACTGCACCCTTAACTCGTTTCGTGTTGGTTTTGAGCTCATATTTTTGAAGTTATTTTTCTTTTGGCGAGGCAGGGGAAACAGTGTTTACTAACCTTTTTAGTGAGGGATGAATGTACCTATAGGGTTACAATTATATAGTGATAAAAAAGCTGAATGCAATTAAGTGATTACCACGTATTTCAAATATTATTAAGTAAATAATGCGGTCATACTAAGCTAGATCATGAGCTGTTGCTTTAAACTTACACGATCTTTAAAACGATTGTAGTTCACGAAGTGCTGTTTTCTCATAATTATATTTTTTGAGCTTTCCGAAATTTCATCCTTAAAATTAAAATAACAAGTTTCTAAATCGCCCACTCGCTCGTACTATTTGTTATAAAAAGGAATAAATAACTGGCATCTACTGCATGGTATTACTTAAGTTAAAGAAACGTGGGCTAGATAAAGCATGAGATTTTAAAAAATAATATTAATCTGCCAACCCGACACTATTCACATTGGGCATTCTTCATTCAACTGCGATACAATCAGTGTTTTGTCGCGACACCGTGGCTCAGCATCAACGGTCCCCTTGCATTGTTTTGATGGTGACAAATGACACAAGCCCGGGTGTCCGTTCGGTTCCCGGTGCACTGCGAGCATTGTCAGCTTGTCTACGTGACCCAAAGCACGATGACAACACAACGTTTTTATTTTCCAATGCTATTCTGTTTGTAAAACCTTTTGAATTCATGTAAGTACAATGTTATGATATGTTTAAATTTGGTATATATGAGTTATATAATTAGGATTCGATTGCCGTATAACACATAAAATAATTATGTAGAATTATTAATAAAATAATTACTTGCGAAAAGACAGTAAAATCCGCGATTCAAAAATCTTGTAAAACTAATAAATACATATTTCAAGGACCTCTAACTGTTAAAACACTCTGACATGTTTTCGAAACGATCTAAGGTCCAAGGGCCAGCGTGGATTTGAAATTTATCATAGTGTATAGTATTCTACTAGTCAAAGCCTACCATTTGACATCCATGACAGAGTTGTATTGAGTTGTATGTAGAGAAAATGTATTTAAGTTTAAAAAATAAAAGCTAACAAACTCCGCAGAAAACATTCAAGACTTGCGCTTTGGACCCTTGGGTTCATTAAACTTCTCTTGCGTATAATGAAAAAGTATATATAGTCACGAACTTCAGGTATTCAAAACTGTAATAGCTTTACCATTTAAGGCCTAATGAAATTAAGAGCCGATCATAAAGCCGCGTAAGACCATAGTATATCCTTTTATGGCTGTAATCATCCATCACTTAAGCGCTAGACATTTTTCGGTCTGGCAATTTCCGTGATAAGTATTCGGTATCCATTTCGTCATTTCTCGCTCACACATATTCCTCCGAAGGGCAGGACACATGTTTCTATTTTCAGAATTGTTTATCTGTATAATATATATTATAATCTGTAAATAGAGTGAAACAGGGTGAAGGGGGTGAAAAGGGATCCAGGGGTGAATAGGGATAAAAAAAAATTCAAGCGAAATTTAGGACTAGTTCATTGTAATAACAGAATCATCAAATATCTGATAACAGGCTTATTACAAATCAAGTAAAATAAATTATAGAAAATATCCCATTGACCATATCTATTCACCCCGTCTTACTGTAAGTGCAGATAGTTATTCTAAATTAAATTGTAGGTGAGTTTCTAATCGTCGTTAATTTTACATGAAAATGTAAAGATTTTCAATAATCTACAAAAAAAATATCGGTGTGTACAACTCTTCATAAATTTTAATCCTTTACAGTCGCGGTGGATTACGCCTTGCTAACGTAAGAGGATTACTGGTATAACGGGTAATGGGGTGGGAAGCGAAGGGTCCGACGGGGGGAAAGCAATGTAGGTATCACGATAGCTGTTATCCTAACTAGGTATACCTATGGATTAATGTGCCTAATCATTTATATTATAATAGTTTAGGGTCAGACAAAGGAACATGTATTGTCTGTTTTTCTTGTTAGTTCTTGTTCATACCCTCAGATACTAAAATAACTCAGAAAAAACAAAAATGAAAGAAAGAAGAAGAAAGAAAGAAAATATTTTATTTGGGAACCCAACACAATGCATGATGGATACTTTATACAAATTCCTTTTTTTATTTATTATATAATATTTTCATTGTGCGAGCCCCAAATAGGGCCCCATCTCATGTCAAATGAGTGGCAATAGTCACACTGACACTATAAAAGTACCAGTTCCACTCTTTATAAATTTTCTCTAAATATTCGCGCTAGGGTAGGTAGCCAGAGTTCACTACAGAGGTTGGTGTTGTCTGGCGATAAAGAATCTATCTTAACTTTCACCGTTTCAAAAGTCTATAAAAGGTCAAATTAAGATTGACCGTTATTCTTAAAGACCTTTCCACACTTGACAATCGGCGATACACCCAATTCTCTGGAGAGCATGGCTCACATTACTCACAACTATAGGCTAACTAAACCGCTTGTCTAACCTAGAACGTAGTCGGTCAGCCGTGGATATTACATCAGCTCAATGAAGCGTTAACATGGTGTCTGGCGAACTGACAGCCCTCCTCCCTACTACGAAACAAACTTCCGAAACTTCGAACTCGCAGGAAATAGAAACGAATAACGTAGCATCAGTAAACGAAGCTAGCGAAGGACAGAGACAGATGTCGGGCTATTGTGACTGCTTATATCGGAAGGGAAAAAGCGTGAACACATCATGTACGTATGTTTAGACGGAATTAATTGTCTAACTGAGTATTCCGACTGGGAAAGTACCTCCGCCCTACAGAATACAGTCGCTAATAATAATCTTGTGTTGTGTTCCCGGCGGTGAGTAGGGTAGCTAGAGTTTACTGGAGAGGTTTTGTGTTGTGTTATCAATGATCAGACCGAGGGTTTAAGTTGACACTGCTCTATGATATCTCTACCCTTCTTTGTCTTCCACAATGATGGAACAGAAGCTCTCTTAGCCTTCATCCTTAGTTAGGGATGACCCTCTACAGGGTAGGCAACACGAGTATGACACTCCTAGTGTTGCCAACGACCATAGCGTTACGGAGCGCATTGTGGAGGAAACTTCGATCCGCAATTTAGCAAGTAGGTATGTTTAATGGTAACCCTACAGACTACAGAACACAGATACACATAGTAAGTAGCTATGTAACCACATTATAGGATAGGTCACGGCCAAGGAGTACAATACAGCCATTTCCCGACGTTGTGTTTCTCATTTCCTTCGTGAGAACTGCGTAAATGTGTACCTATCATTTACATTGTGAATATGCAAGTTCAGGTGGATAGGCTTATTCTATATTATGTTCTGTAGATAAACGTTGTATCTTCAGAAGCAAGGCTACAATTTTTATGAGTTGTGTGGTGCTTTTGTTTTTTTTTTATTGAGTGCACATTGATTTGGTTAAAATCATATCCACCTTTTGCCGTCTCGACGCCGCCGTTCCACCGACTTATTTTGTGGTTTAAATCCGTCATTATTCGCAAAAGTTATGGGAGTTCTGCTTTGGAATTCACAAGGGCTATGCTATTAAAGAGTACACATTACAGTCCATGGCAATTCTGGGGCAACGAAAATGCTGTGCTAAAGAAAGCAATGGATAATTGTAATTGAATGTGATATCTTTCATAGTACGTCTCGTGATAGGTAAATGACAACTACGTAGATTATAAAATAAAAGTCTAAACGAAAATTGTTTACTAATTATTTCAGTAAAAGTTTTAAGACATTTTCAAGAACTCATTGAGTAGGAAAACAGCATTTTCATTAAGAAATATTAATTACTTTGTTCAAAACTTAAATTGATTGCTCACAACTTAGCTTAAAAGCTGAAAATGATCTACTTTTGTTATTAATGGAAATTAAGTGAGTGGGAATTTTTTGTCTTCTTGAGATTTTTTCGTTGCGTTATACTAATTGCTATACTTAAATCATTTTATTTATAATCCTAGCCCATTGAAATTCACGATTAAAACATATAATTTGAATATCTTAGGAGTTGATTAGATTGTTTGGCTTACATAAAAGTGCTCAGTACTTGGACATAGGCCAACTCACCACTTGTCGGTTATATTTTCTTGTTATCAAATCTAAGGTTTTGTATATATAGAGCTATATTTTAACGAACATAGGAACATATCTCCCCAATTGAGCAGTCCGACTGGGGAAGTACCTCCTTGCAGAATACCGCGACTAATAATAACCTTGTGTTGGGTTTGACTACCGGCGACCATAGCTTACTGTATATGTTTTGTGTTGTCAATGCGAAGATAAATTTGTCTCCTGCGATTGGAATGGGCAGGGCATCACAAGTTTCTATAGAGTCTGCAGCCTAAGTGTGACACCCCTAGTGTTGCAAACGTCCATAAGTCAACGTAACCACTTCTCATCCGGTGAGTCGTGTGGTTGTCTGCCACCTAAGTAGATTAAAAAAAATACAGCATAAATAGATATCTTGACAGGGGAAGAACCATCTTCTCACCTAATCTACCGTAAATACACTTGAGAGCAAAAAATTGTCTCTCTTTAGTGTTCAAGCCATTTCAGTGGGAAAGTACAGTGTGTCGAAATGTTTGCTCTTGAGTGTATAAGATTGTGTAATATCTGAATAGCCTAGACTGGTCTCGTTAGAGGTCCTACTAGAGAAATAGTATATAGAGAAGACAGAGACAGATCTGACAGCTTATTAAAAAGAGAAAACGCAATACCGCACATGCGTTATCTCGTCTACGTAGCAACAATCAACTGTATAACTTGTTATAATAAGTCTGCACAGACAATAGGCTCACTCTCGCTATTTATGACCTATTGTTTTTTTTTATTATTTCGCGTCTATTACGACCACACCGTGTTATTACCGGCGTCGCAAGAAAATCGTTTATTGTAATAATGCTAATGTTGTTTTTGGTTTGTTTCAGGTACGCATAGACTTTCAAACTTTAGCGAATAACTGGACGGTATGCTATCTGCAATCCTTGATGTCTATCTATTATGGTGTTATAGATTAAGACAAGGTATTATGGAGTCTAAAGAAACTGCTGGGTTGTCATCAATAGGTTGGCACTTGAGCAAATATTCAGATTATAGCATCTAAGTAATTAATCTTTTAGATAAAGCATTCAATCTTTCAAATTTATAAGTAATTTACGGCTTGATATCGGACCGAGTAAAATCATGTAGACGTACCATACATAAAAAATAGTTTAAAAGGCTCGCTTAATTGTAATATGTTGCGGTTATGCAGGTTTATGACGTCAAGACAAAACACTTGCACAGGCGCCGACACAGCACTATGGCGAAATGGTTAACATAACTGATAATTGCGACTACGTCAGTATACGAACCAAACGTGGGTTAGTTAATCTAGTATTGTTTTGTCATTCAAACAAAACTAGATTAACTGTGTCGATTTTTTGTCCACTAGGTAAATGAATGGCATTTACCTAGTGGAAGTTCTAACAAAGTCCTGAACTGAGAAAGTACAATCAGCTAACGATGGCTATATATTTATCAAATACTCAATTAGGTACCTATTTGACTACCTATTATTGACGATCCTACAATTTCAATTATTACCACTTCTGGGACTGCCTAATCCGGGCATTAAATCGAAAATATCATGCAAAGCAATGCTTGATGAAACTGCGCCACTGAAGCATTAAGTTAAAACTGATGCACAGAAAAATGTCTCTCACATATTATATACTCTTCACATGACGATTTATTGTATATTATGGATCTTGTGAAGAATATACACAATATTCAATAACCTACTGTAGGATTCTCTGTAGCCAGAAATATTTATACGTACAATATTACGAATATCCGCTGATTTGAAATGAAATAAATAAAGTTCAAGCTCTGTCAATAACTATATGACTTGCTTTAATATTATAACCAGTAGAGAATTTGGAATAGCCAGCTATCCAAGCTCTATAAGTAGAATATCTTACAGCGAATAACACATAGCAACACATGTACTGATAGTACTTGTAGTCGGCGTTCTTGCGATGGATGGGTCTTAAACATTGGCCTGTATTAAAGCATTTTTACGATGGGAGTGTACGTAGTTTCTGTATGGATCGATTACTCCGCACCACAACCGTCATACAATTGAAATATCGTAAAGTTTTCAGTCCATATTTCGAGCGGTGATAACATACAGTAAAAGATTTAGAATAGACTGTAATTTTAGGTTAGACAAAAGTAAAGTTAGTGATATTTGATAAATCCTAACATGATTATATTATTACTATTAAAGAAGTGAAAGGTCGATGCAGTCTGCGTGAAGGCAGGCGCGTTACATTATAACATGTAGTTTGACTAACTACTATTCCTTAACCAGATTCTGAAGATATATCGCTAGCACCCGTAAACATAACAGGTGTGCATTCACCTTTGCACTTACTGGCACTTACGTCACGCTTACATAAGTAATGCAAAACACTTTGATGGCTGATCGTGCATTTATGTAATGTACTGTCATCAACAGCGTGCATTCAATATTATGCGGTATGACTCGCGCGGTTTGTTTCAACTCAACAAAATGATGTGTTGCCAGGTGCAAATGCGAGATCCATTCACATGTCTTTTTAAATCTACACATTTAAAATAAAATGGATTTATTATCCATCATACATGAATATAAACTTAAATAAACGTATGTACCTACAGTGTATAAGCTGTTAGTAGGTACTCGTATCTTGAAACTCTCGTAAGGTACAGAGGGAAACAAACGATACAAATATTTTGTCTGTGATTAAACTGGAATAGAATACGAGCTATCAGATTTTCATCTAAATACGTCGTCATAAAACTGTAATTCTGCCAAGTGAATGCAATACAGGCTCGCCCCTATTAAAATGAAACTGATGGTATTACTAAGAGTAAATGAAAAATCCTTCTTTTATGTGCATTGATCTGGTCAAAAAATCATCAAACCTTCGTGGCATCAGGTTACATACCGGCAAATTGTTATTTTATTGTTAAACCGAATAAAATTTGATCTCCGCCGCATCCAAGAATTCCTGCCAATATCAATACTGTGTAATAATGGCTGTTAAACGATCTTTACAAAGCATTTAGCGTCACAGAGCATGGTTTCACTCTCTTTCCGAGAAACGTAGTGAAAAAGACACCGATATTTGAGTCCGCTCGCACTAAATGCCTATACAGTCTGACAACTTTTTGTTGCGCAACTTAATTAATGGCATAGCGATCTGCAGAAGTGTAAACACACACGCATAGTTAGCGATGTATGTGCGAATATTTCGAATCTTACTACTCATCCTGTAAACTTACATAAGAGGTTGACACAAATTTGTATTTTTTATTTTACAATGCCTAAAGCACAGTTTTACCTAAGGATTTTATTAAGGATCGAAGGAAAACAAAATCTTTATCTTTACTTACAAAAAGTTGTTTCTCTGCTAATGTATTGAATCTCGCTATTCGCGCGTGGGTGCGATTCTGCGAATTATTCCTCCGAGTTGACACCGCGTCTTGTGAGAATATTGGACAATAACGAAACTCTCACGCAACTATTGAGATTCCAGTAATTGCAAACTGTAAAATGTCGTTATAAGTATGAGTTATTGCCGAGATTGTAGTTTATTTGTAGTGTAAAAATAGTTTTCGTTCATATATACCAACCTCATGGCTGGTAGTCACATGATCCTTTAGTTAAAATACAAAGTATTATCTAAAAGATGGCCGACATAATTATTACTAACATAAAATGCTTATAATATATCTACGTATGAAGTGAAATAAGAAAAGCGGATCGATACTGGTGTCAATTCGGATAATAAAGTACATTAGTCATCTTGTCGCGTTGTGTGAGTGACATGACAAAAGATCCACCCTGATCTACTCTCAGACAAGACATATGGGGAGGCTTCGCCCAAGTAATTCTGGCATTCGCAGGTATATATAGTTTGTATATAGTATTATTGGATGTATATGTATTAATATTTATTGTATGTATGTATGTATGTATGTATGATGGATGTATATTGGATGTATATATTAGAAGCGGCGGTAGCTTAGTGGTTAAGGAGTCGGCCTTACGATCGAGAGGTCTCGGGTTCGAATCCTGGCCACCGACGTGAACCCACTCCTAACACAAGCCATTTAGCTTAGCTGGAGGGGTTAAAGGGAATACTAGTAACTTCGGTTGCTAATATTCTTTTCAAAAAAGTAATGTATGTAGTTTGTATAATGTTATCCCTCCTGAAAGCAGACTTGAAGTTGTATATTAATATTAGAGAACCGAAGTAAGGTGTCGGTATTTTTTTTACCATAAACCTCGTGTTAATTAATCCTTATCGCCTTCGATTCCGGAGTCCAGAGAAGTTTTATCCAGTCTGTGTCGCGGCTGAACTTCAATATTTTCCGTAAAGCAACTGGCATGTGACCTCCACAACCTATAGGCATAGGCGATATCTAAGTACAGCAGTTAGACCAGATGTTGGACTCTTTAGGGCTCCAACTCGTAACGATTGCTAAGAATGTTCGTATAACTACCGGTACCGACGACGGCGACGGCTTAACGTACTCTCTGAGGCACGACCGATCCAATTTAAATAGTCATATTCATGCATACAAATATTTGCACTGAGTGGAGATCGAACCCATGCTTCTTGCGTTCTTTTTGCTGACATCGATCAGCTCTTTAATACTTACAATAACTTTTCGTCTGGCGTCCTCTCAAGGGTGTTTCTATTGATAACATTGCTAAATCGTATCAGCAAGTAGGATGCAACTTTTGTAAACACACTTTATCGTAATTACCGTGTGATATATAATATGGCCGTGAGTCTTTATTGCCGGATTATTTTTTCATAAGCTGTTCCTACATATTGCCTTGCCAATCTGGAAATAGATTAAGTGAATGTCAGATCTTCCATACACACCTACCTAATTGATTGAAATCATGTAAAAAGAACATTATGACCTAAAAGTGAAGAGAGACTATACATCTCTATAAGGGCTTTTTATCAGTAAGTAACAGATTTTTATTTAAATAATTCTTTCTTTCTAGGTTACTAATTGTATTTACGGAGAATGAGCTCAAAGTTTAGTTGTGCATCACATTTATTTAGTAAGAGAATAACTGGAACTGTAGCTGGGTGATACTTCTCGACTATCTATGTACAAAGACGGATAGACAGACAGACAAGACACTATTATAAATTATTGTTGCCTGTCCTGTAGCATGTGTTACTTGAGGTTTGATGAACCACAGATGTCCATAAAGAACATTCTGTAAACTCACAATTCATGCTATATTTTTTTATTAAAAAGAATGGCTTCTTTCAATAAATCTAACGTTAACCCTTTTGAACTCAATTGTACCATACCACTTATGAAAATATTAGATTGATATAAACGCGAATTGAGATTTGTTTTGTTATATTTAAGACGTCGTCTATTGGCCGAAGTCCATTATAATAGAGCTGAATCGGGTCTTTTATCTGCTGATACAACTTCAGTCCATGGAGTAAGCAAGGCCTCGTGTAGATCTGTATCAGCGAATATATTTGCGTATGGCTTATCAGTTAATTTATATTCATTCACACTTGTTCGTACCTGTCTGTCGTGACGATGACGGTCGAGCAACAAAGGTTGTGGGTTCGATTCCAATTTGTTTGCAAATATGTATACAGTACATGGATGCCTAATGAATTTATATTGGTCTAGGTGGTTTTTATATTTTTATTTATACCTAAATCTAGACATGTAATAGACTGTATTTAGAAGAACAACTTTTTTTATGGGTATCAATATAATAGAACCCTACACGTTTTCTAGAGTTATTCGGAAATTTTGCTAAAAATATCACCGATATCTTCATTGACTTCATCGTACCTCAGATTCCTTCCCTTAACAGTAACATTTTAATCTCGAAATTTATAAAAAAAGCCGTATACCTTGTACTTAAATCGAAATCGCAATACAGTGATTGTACCAGTCGTACTGTGATTTACGATAGAAATCGGTGCCTTACTTACATTTACATTGAACAAGGCAAATAAACTTGTTCAACATAAATCGCTTGGAGTGGACACGTAAAATAGGTACTGCAGTAGATGGGTGAATAGCACAGACTAAAAATTTGCTCAAAACGAATTATTTATGTCAGGTTTCTAGCTTTATTAGCCAACACAAAAGTGGGCTGTTCCTAACTCATCCATATGTACAGCTTTTACATATTTTAAAAGTATTTTCCCGTACAACTTGTAAAAGAAAGCAGAGGAATGTCTGTGTAATTGTATAGTTGTCAACTTAACTCACAGTGTTCCGTTCGTCAAACAATTCCTACCTAGTGATTACTCGCAATTAACGTGCTAAGCTGAGTTGAACTTAGTGTCCCATAACTTTGACATTTATAAGTTAACCTAACATCGTCACTGTAGAAATTCTTCAACGTATCACTTAACAAATGTCACCATACCAAATAACCTGAATCTAGGTGCTTAACTTTTGAACTAAAGAGCAACGGCCTGATAGATCTAGTTTTAGCAACCACGCCCTAAGTGTGCGAACAGATTTGTATCTAATTACAAATAGTGGCTGTAAATCATGTCGATATTCAAATATGAACCATTAGTTTACTAAAATAATACAGTCACAGTTAGCAGCAGATCTCTAGTTATGTCTGTTCGCGCTCTTTGGCGACTCCTAAGTAATATGTGAGGATGAGACTTTGCCTTCAGCTTAACATCAGGCGTGGTGAAGGTGAAATTGACGTGCCATAGATAAAAAAAAAACAATTTCAAGCAGAGATAAGCGAAACCCCATGCCTGGTTCTGCTAATACAACGTCTTGCATTATCGTTTCGTCATCTCTTAAATTTCACAAATGGCTGGCTATCGTTCCTAGTTAAATGATCGATAATTAGAACGTAGCGAGTACATAGTTGGCTAGTGAGAAAAAATTTAGAAAAGAAAGTATAACGTCCACTTGAATAATTGACACAACAGCTGAATAATTCAGCGCAATTATAATTGACAATGTCGTGCTCACTGATCTTGATACAATAATGTCCGAGCGATCGCCGAATACAGCAGAGCCAGCCAAGTGTTGCGATGATGGATAATCCCAACTTTTCCTCTCTAATCACGATCCGCTATTGTTTCTACTTATCACCACACTCGCAGATATTATAAACGTTGTTACTGGTATTGATTTTATCCAAATTGTTTGATGTAGGGCTGTAATAGAGCCCTCTTTTAGAAACTTGAATCTGCGGTATGAAATGTTCGTTAACTTTAATGGATAGATATTTTAGAATAGATTTTTTATTACGGACAGCTTCATTTGACTCAGTGATCTAAGATAAGACACATTTCAGTTACGTATCACGTGCCACGTTTAGCATTTTCTAACAGAATTCCCCCTTGAATAGCTTTACTCAAGTCCGTATTAGACGACGAGCCTTCATTCACAATAGACGCGTTTTCTACCTTGCATCATCAATTACCTGGTGTGTATAGCCTGCCCATACACGTGCATATCGGAGGAGCATGGTCGCACCTGAGCAGCGCCTCTGAGCACGCTATCAAGGTAGCAGCACATTGGGCAAATAAAATTTGACGCTCCACATGCCACTGACACGAAAGAAGTATCACCTGGTCGAACATCTACAATAAATTAGCACCCGTGCTTAGAAAACAAGACACCTGACCTCCCACATCGTTTACAAGGAGTTCAATCAGTTGGAGTCAGTCCACGCATTTTGCATCAACCTTTAGAATCTAGGGCAATACTTCGCTGCTGGTCACGTGTAGTGCATTGTGTGGAACTGGAACCCGATAGGCGCGCGCGCAAGTGCGTCTATTGTGTTGCGGTTGACCGAACATATCCAATGACTCGGTACTGCGGTACATATTGGACGTAAGCTGAATGCATGCTGATTGTGTTGTACTTATAAAAAAGCTACATTTCCTTATAAGGTAGACATTACTTTCTCAGACGGGCTAGTCCACTTTGGAAACGGGAAATCTCATTACGACCTTTCTTCCTTCATTCCTTTGTAGTATCATATCTTTTGATTCAACCTTGACGACATTGCTTAACCTCGTTAATCCACCGATCTGCGCAGTTGATACGTCACGGCAGCCCAGACCGCGACTAATATCTATAGCAATCATAACTTCCGTGAATAATATTCATGCTATAGATATATTTACTGACACGTGTAAACCTGACTAGTTCCGTATCGGGCAGGTGCCTTTTATCCGGAAGTTAAACGTCGACTAAGGATGTTGGGTTCGAAACTGGAGTGATAGACGTGAACCATGAATAGATATAGATGGTATTCTTAGTTTCCTATCCCTCTGTGTGGTTCCAAAAGGGCTCGTTCTTCTTATATGTAACTAACATAATATTCATGTAATATACCATTACGACATTCCATAATACAAGCTACTGATTCACAGAATCGATACTTCCAGTCTCGTATAGATTTCATCTCTTTATTGTAAGAGATATTGACAAAAGCGTGTTCAGCGAACGAGACAGCTTAAGATAACAATACATGGTCTGTTAGTTGAGGCTGACTAAGATGGCTTTATTATTTTCAGATGTAGCATTGAAAGAGCTGGCTAGGCAGAGCCTCGTGTTCTTTGTGGGGTGATTGAAATTGAAATTTGAAATTGAAATTTATTCATTCATTTAAAACTTATTAAGTACAACAATAGTATTTGGACCCTCCTGGTAAGCAAATGATGCTTGTATTAGGAGGGACCGCTCTCACATATCGATATATTTTTGTAGTCAGTTATCTTTACATAATTGAGATAATATATAATATTTAAATGAACTAGATAAAACAAATACCAAAACAAAAACAAAACATAGTTGCAATTGCATTAAAATTCTATCAAATATAAGATTCTTAATAAATTACGATCACAATTAAAATAATTCAAAAATATACAAAACAATTCAAAATTATTCAAAAGTATTACATATCATTAAACAAATAATTAAAAAATGAGTATTTTTTTTTTTTTTTTTAATGAGTATTTTTTTTTGTGGTGATGTGGAGTGTATAGCTTTTTAATAAACATAAGTGTACCTTTGTATATCTCCCAATGGATACCAAAGTTAATCTGCCGGCGTGCGAGGGATATGTTGCCTACTATCTCACCTCCGGCAAATAAAAACCCAAAGATGATGGCGTGCGTTTTAGTCGGTTCTAGTCCGACATAACCTAAAGAGGTATATCATTATGAACACAGTTCTACTAAGGTAGTAATGGTTCTAGCACTCACAACACAATTCACTAGTAGTAGTAGTTCCAGAATTTCCAAAGAGAATTGAACTAAAGGCTCTTCGAACTCGCAAAGATTTGAATGAAAATTAGTTGGAGGAGTGATAAATATAATGAATCCACTGATCTCCTGTACCTAATTCCAAGGGTATACAGGCGTGAGGCCTATATATGTTTGAGACACCCGTTATCCAGTCGCACAGGACATTTTCAATGTGAAAGTTCTAAAGTTTCAGGAATATAAGGAACTTGTTGTATGTATAGGTAACAACTATCGATTGGTTGTATTTCTTCGCGACAAGCAAGATGAACTTCTAAATATATGTATGCTCTTGTGTACGAAAACGAAACAAAGAATATGTAACGTGTACTGTAGTGAAATATTTAGTGGGTGATGTTATGTAATGTTTGGCAAAGCCTCTCAATATTGGTAGAGGTCTATGTCCAGCAGTACCTGTGATAGGAAAATTGATAGATTGATTGAAATACTGCCTACGGGGACCCGGCTCATTCGTTCATTCATCATTTAATCACTGTCTTCATTCTTACAACTTTTCGGCATTTCTTACTAGCAACATAGATTTGAAACAGAAACCTTTTAAAGGTAATTGTTGCTTCACATTACATGATATAAGAACAGCGAACGTGATTAAGGTATACTCAATATACTCAATGTCTAATGCAAAAAAACGCCTAACTTAGTCCATCTTTTTTTAAGTGCGTGGAATCCCCACGAATACCAATCCCACCGGAGCCGGTGAAAGAGGTTATTTTGGACTCTACTCTACTCTATTCTACTCTACTCTACTCTACTCTACTCTACTCTACTCTACTAAAACCCATCCGAGTATATTGTTAGTAACGTTCGTCTGTCTACATCCTTATCAGTTTCCGTCGCAAAGCTTCCGTTGCCCCTAGACACATACTTCATTGCTTGTCGCATTCATGCATTACAATTCATTAATGCACTTGCATTTACATACAATTACTCTTGCTCATATTATTTATCGGTAGACGCCAGTTGCGGATGCTACGATGCACAGTGAATCGAGTCGATACTCCGGCATAGCACGTTCCTAGATCGGAAATAGAGTCTTATTGGATTTTTCTCACTGTCTATTTGAAATAGCTACTTGAAAGCAAGATTTATACCTCGCACAGCTACGGCAATAGAGTATTTTGTTTATTTGGACGATCTTCGTGGCGTGCCGGTAGTAAACGCGACTGCTACGCAAGAGGCGTGGGTTCGATTCCCGATCAGTGCAAATATTTGTGTGCATGAAAATAAATATTTGATTTGGACTGGGTGTTTCTATGTATTACATAGAAACACCCAGTCCAATTTAAATATTTAAATATTTTTTTGTAAATACATACTATATTATACATAGTATGTATATACCTATAGTATGTATTTACAAAAAAAAATATATCTAAGTATGTTTATCCGCATTCTAGTACCCATAACACAAACTAGTTTTAGTAGGTTTTAGGTGGCGTTGTGTAGATTGTCCTAGAATATTTATTTATTTATTTACATTTCACTTCATACACAATGAGTTCTATGAACATTTATTTTACAGTAGGTATACATTAGCAAGCTATAAGTAGAGTACCTACTCCTTACTAATTATGAATTGTAAATAAATGAACAGTAAGTGCCGAAGATTCTTGGCAAACTCAATCAGTAACAAAGCAATACCCTATACCTGATGTGTACCTGCAACCCCAAACTGTATCCCCCGATTTAGTTATTATTTGTTATTTTTATTCCCATCCCTACGGAGGTAATACTTAATATGTATTCACGTAAAAATTAACAACACTACACTAAATACTTGATTGCAACTATCAATATCTCCAGTTACATATGAATGTGCACTATACAATCGATACAGTCTCTTCATACAGATTGCGTGGTGAAATATCATATCCCAAGAGCTATCAATCTAACATAGTTGTTATCTTATAAACATAGTTGTTTAGCTAAGCGCCACCATTGTAGTACTGTACGTGTTTGTAATGGTGACCCTCTTTCCTGAGACTTTGTTTTCAGCTTACCATAAGGCAAGGTGAAGTGAAATTGACGTGCCATAAGTCCAAAAAAAACTATGATTTCCGTGGGAAATTATACATCTGTAAACTACAGGTATAAACCCTTCTATCCTATACAGATAACTCGGCATTCCCGTTTAATTTCTTCCATAGTAGAGTTCCAAGTTCATGCACAACGCTATAATTTTCCACTTCAGCAACTATGTATGTAATATACCTAGCAATTTTTTCTGCCAATGAATTCGCGAAGGCAGTCGTAAGAATGCGTAAAAGGTATGAATACCGATATTAAATGAATATGCTGTCGATAAATGAAGTGTACTCAAAGCTAGACGAAACCTGACCAAGGTTTTTGCAAGTCGCTGAACTTGCTTTCCTTTCTTGATTAGGGGTTGGTTGGCAAGCGCTCCTATAGAAGCCGTTAGAAGCGAAATTATGGTAGAAAAGAATGGAAACGCCAACCCAAGGCTCTGTAGTACAAGTATTTTATTTTTTTTATTTACGGCACGTCTATTCGACTTCACCTCGCCTGATGTTAAGCTGAAGGCAGTCTCATGAAAGAGGATCACCATTGCAAACACGTTCAGTGCTACAATGGAGGCGCTCAGCTTGACGGCCTAAGTTAAGTTTTGAATACAACCGAGATAAACTTTCTGTTACAATGTACTTGTCTGCCACCTAAGTGTTATAAAAAAGAAATCCAATATTTGATTCGTGAATAAAACATACTGGCGCTAATGCCATATCTGTAGAATTAGATATGTAGGTACTTATGTGTAGTGTACAGTAATCGCGTGTCATAGTTCCGAACACTTTACGCTCGGATACTCCTGTCTAATTAACTAATCAATTAGCATATTCTATAGATAATTGGTGTTATCTATGTATGTTATCGATAGCTAAGTGTTAGTAGCGGTTTGACTCGTCACCGTGAACTGCGGTATACTCGTATAGTCCTCATACTTAGGTAGGTATAATTAATTAAATTAAAATTCAATAATTGCCAAACTAAAGTTCCCTAGTGTTAGTAATAACTATAATTATATTGAAATAACAATTCAGCACTACCCACTGGCATGTGTGAGTGTCTCCCAGTGCCTTAACAAGGGGGAGTCCCATATATCCTTGAATACACCCAGGAGGCTGTTAGCTTGGAGCTGCAGCGGAGTCATTCCAGTGAGAGGACGAGCGCTTTCTAATAATGGCATAGAAATCGTCCGTGCCAGCCTCTTCGAATATTCCCGACGCACTGCGCCCCCGCGACTGTTCCAACAACATCCAGAATGCCTTATTGTACTGGATGTGTTAGTGGCTGTGAACAGGCCGCACGTGTAAAACAACTGACAAAACATGATCTCATTCGAAATTTTTCCTGAACCCTGGCGTGATAATGTCAAATCGTGCTTAATTTTCTTTGATTTCTATGAATTTGACAGTGACACTAGCTAATTATAGAGCGAACACGCTTATCGTAAACATTTACTGTCATCATTTTTCCGTAACGCGCCAAGTGAAGTAATAAATACTATATATATGGGTCTTTCCACTTTCAATCACTTATTTTTCTGCAAGATGTTATCGCGGCAGTATCATTAAATATGGTTTCTCTTCAGAAAGTTTTTTCAGAAACAAGACATTCTAACAGAGTTAGAGGCCGTTTTTTTCTGAAGCCTCCGTTATTACCCAAGTACTAGTGCCTCGATTACAACGACAGTACAGAAAGTTTGTTCAGAATAGGAGCGAAACCGCGTGCGTGATTATGTGACATGCACGTTTTTATCAAATTATATTTATAAGCGCTTGTCTATTGCGTGTCTGTCTATTCTAAAGCGCGTGTAAATTGATTGTATTATTACTATTCTGTATTGTTTGTGGAACAAATATCATTTTTGCGACGTAACATGTCCGAGCTGTCATACATAAAATAACTCAATCGTATGTGAATTGCCTAAGAGCCTTTGTTATTTCTAAAAAATATTGCATCATATACTTGCTTGTAGTGTTGATCGGCGATATCCATAATCGATAAATGTCCAGTTTTTATAAATTCATAATTCGTTAGTTTCTACCGAAAATTGTGATATCTTTACAAAAACGGGCGCGATTCCTCAATGCATACTTAAAAGACACTTTGCACCTTATCCTGCTAAGACAACAGCATTTACACCAACATAGCACCTTGAAACATCCTTATCAGTTC
Organism: Pelosia muscerda; assembly: GCA_963691645.1. NCBI lineage: Eukaryota > Metazoa > Arthropoda > Insecta > Lepidoptera > Erebidae > Pelosia > Pelosia muscerda. The sequence goes on along the minus strand of OY829102.1, from coordinate 19,797,876 downwards.
GAGAACTTCAGATATTATCAAAACGGTAAAACGTTCGATTCCTGCGCCTAGGTTTCGTGCCCGCTTATTACAAATCTTTGTGTGTACGCATGGATATATGAATTTGCATTGATCCGGATCTATTTACAAAATAGTAAATTAGTATGCACAACCCATATACCTACCTAAGGTCATTTAAGATAGGTACGCTCAGTTCGGGTCTAGCTGACTGTGTGTTAAATTAAAGAACGCAGAACGTCAAAATAATTATTCTTCATTTACATTTAAAATTCATTAATCTTTACTATTACATTGTATCATTTGAAATTCATGCAATGCAACGGTCGCAGCAGGCATTCTACAGCCAAACGTCACGAAACCACTCGTAAACGAAACTGATAGCCCATGAACAGTTACAGCATCAGACTAATTCCAGACGGTGTGTTTTTAGACGGCGACCAAGGCATTCAATCAACAATAAACTTACATCCCATGACAATGTCCGGAGACCAAAATTTAAAGTTGGTAAAATGTGGGTATAACAACCATATTTCATATTAGATGTTTGCCTATTCCGTCATCATTCTCTGAGCCTAGTCTTAACTCAGTATCATGGGGTTTGCTTTCAAGTCTAAAATGAGGCTGAACTTTGATATTTTCTTTAGTTCAGCTAGTCGACATTTGAGGGCTCTCAACTACCCATAACGACTGCCATAGATGTTTGTGTGGCAACCGGGACCGATGGCTTAACGCACTCTCCGAGGCACGAACAGACCAGTGCAAATAGCCATATTCATGCTTACAAATACTTGTACTGAGTGTGTATCGAACTTGCGCTTCCTGCTTAGCAGTCGCGTTCACAACCGGCATGTCACAAGGGCTGTTGTCAAAGATGTACGAGTATATGCGTGAATATTCTGTAATATGTACTAATACTTATCATTCATGCTTTGAAAGCTACAGAATTCGTCTTCTGCAAGCGATCGTTTTACCGCCTTGCCATACAGGTTATATAACTCCCTATTATTTGTAAAAAAAAGCAAGTAGTTCTTGTTCTTGTTATGGAAACAATGCTTGTTATCCTACATTGTAAAAGAAATATATAAGTGTGTATATCTGTGTAACTATGACGCACCTTTGGCACGGCGCGACTAATTAATTGTTAGAACCTATTAATTAATGGATCCTCAGTATTACAAACAAATCAATGGCAGACACCGCCGTCGCACTTAATTACAAACTGTACTATATTCAGAGAGGTATTCATACATTATTCAGTATTCATAACGCGTTACACTGAATATACTACGCACGTTTGGTATCGTGACGTCACACACGTAACACATCGTAAAACTACATGTTGTACTCGAGAACGTAATAAAAATCTTGTAAAAAGGCTCTCGTTATGATTATATAATATTGCTGTCAGCAAAATACGTATAAATCCTTTTGTAGATTTTCCATCACGAATGTGCCGTTTCAACAAGGGTACGTACGAGCCCATGATTTACGTACTATCGACGTATAAGAGAATCAAAAGTCATAAAACCAAGTAGGACGCAACTGTATCGCCCGTCCTCCAGAATACCACCGGCTGATAATAACCTTGTGTTGTGTTTCCAGCGGCGAGTAGGATAGCCAGAGCTTAGCAGTTTTGTGCTGTCAGTTAGAAGACCTACTGCGCAGGCGGCACTGGAGCTCTCTTAACCTTTACCCGCACCTTACTCTATCTTCTGCTTATCGTAACCAAACATGGTCTATATCCTTTCTCTGTGCTGAACTTTATTAAAATCGGTCGTCTTGAAAGCGTAACAGATAAACAGACAATGTCACTTTCGCGTTTGTCATATTAATATGAATAAGATGAAAAAGAATTTTAGATTTGTCCGTAATCGACCAGTGAATTTATACATTGTAAAATCATTTTTGTCTTTTTCTTTTATGAAAGAGAAACTATAAATCGTGTTGTATGGGAAAACTGTAAAAATCCTGTAATATTTTGTGTCAAGGCAATATCTGCGTAGTATTGTCGTTGTAGAAGAAAATTACAAGTTTGTTTACAGTGCCGCTGCACGTTTTGCTTTTACGATTGTGTGGGCACGTACTGTGTATTTCTTTTTCAAGATATTTATGTAGGTGACACATGTTGTTCGGTTTTTATTATACAACTATACTGTGACAATAAGCGTTGGGTACAAATTGTAACGCGAAAGTTTGCAGGGGCCTTCGAAAGGTTAAACATGATGATACGTGAATAGTTATGAGATAAATACATGCCAAGTTCAAGGTGAGTTTTTACGGGAGGTCGTTTGTTTCGACGTTATTTCGTGTAATGGTAGCAGAAAGTAATTTCGGTGTTCAGCTTTCATGGTTGTCTTTTACTTCAATCATCATTATCCTGTTAGGGTCTCGTTACGAGTTTCGATGTGCATTTAGTTCACGGATGGATCATTTTAATTACTATTCAGTGTGTAATGAGTGTTGTAATTCAGTGGGAATGTAGACCTCTTTATGTCGTCATTTGTAGTTAGGGAGTCCTTATACGAAAATTTCAGCGTTCTCGAGTGTCGTTACTGGATTTTGAAGATTGACCCTCCAACCATAAGTAATCAAAGAATAATATTATGGTTTCCTAATTTGTTTCTTCTATACATCAGTCCGTTTTGAATTTAAAAAAAACTTTTGATACACTGGAGGTGCGGCTGCGATTCCCGCTCAGAATATTTGCAGTGAGCGGGGATCGAACCCGCGCTTCCTGCGTAGCAGTCGCGTTCACTACCGCCACATCACGGAGGCAGAAACATAACTATATAATCTCATTTAAATGTCAATCAGACAAAATATGTCAACATACCACTACAATGATCGTGTTAATCCCGTATATACCTATAATTGTACTTCTAAAGAGCAGCCATTAACCGCCCTTGAATTCTCTTATCTGAGATATGTATACGCTATGTAATCTATTATAAACAATTACTTCAACCAGTACTAGCGTGTTGGTGTTGAAACTGATTTGTTTATTTTGTGTGGATGTTTAATTTGATCTAGCACGTGATACTACATAGCTAAGTTTCGGAAGCAGCAAATTTTTACAAGCGGTAGTTATTAGTAAAGTAATGTTTGTATTGGCATTGCTATATAAACGTATGGTATGTGTTTTTCAGATATCGATTCAGAGCGATCTACTTACCGAAGTTCGTCTGATGCCCCCGTAGACTGACCTCTAGTTCCTTGTACTATAGTCAAATCTAATCAACTTAATACATTCATGATGACTAAATAATCTACGCTCTTTGGTTATATATGAACAACAACAACCAATAAGGGTTTAGTATTTAGTATGTTGACACTATTTGCACCCTTTCGGTCTCTAAGTCCAGTTTCTGTTACGTCCTGTGTATTTTGACAACTTCTTATTACGTCCATTTCTTTGAATGTCCAGTTCTGTGCGCGTCAAGCGTACTAGAACCAGGATTAGCATGTCTTCAGATCTACGTATGCAGTCTACTCTCCACTATATCTACCATTTGAACAAAGTTACTTATCTGAAACTTTCGTGCACACTGTCGGCAAAATATAAAGTACGTCGATATATCTGCGATTCCGAATAAAACTACGTAACAGGCAGCTATATAACAACGCCTCATAAAATCCCCCAATAACATAAATCCAGCAGTTTTACAGTGTAACGAGGAAAACATGAATAAATGAAATAAGTTAGTTTCTAAAGTAAATACACGTAAAAGCTAATTTAATTTCCACAGAACCAGGCACACGGAAATTGTCTTGAATTATTTTGCGCATTATCACGGAACAGACCACTATTTATAACAATTTAGAAGTGTTGCCTAATAAATATATTCTTAAGGCTGAGGTGATGGATAAGGGGGAAAGTAGGAAAAAACACTGCCATTTGTCACTGAGCTGAACCAAGTACTGAAACTCATTTCTCATCACTGACTTTAAAAAAATTTTTGAGCTCATTGCCTTTTGGTTGAGGCATGCGCAGGCAGTTTAATATCAAAATATCTTTCTCCCTTCCCCTTCATACTCTTTGGAAGACATCGTTGAAACTGTAGGACTATCTCTCAAGCTACAGCTGATTCTGGATATTTAGCTTCTGAAGGTAAAAAAGACTTCGACACCCGAGTTTGATCGAGAAAATGTTTTATTATATTATTTTTGGCTTAGGTTAGCAGAATTCAGATATGTGTAAATAACACGATGTCTGTTTATTACGTAATTTATTTACATTCGTGTGTCAAAACAAACAACAAAAATACATTTATGGACGCTTTGGACAAGTGTTCTTGTAAACAGCTATCTTGGCACTAAAAGTTAATTACAATTGAAACCTCATCCCTCGTTCCCCAATTCAATTTCAAATAAAAGAATAGTTTTGCTTTTCGTTTCGTTCGCAAATAGTTTTCAGATTTTGTAAAGCAATGAAATGTTCATTAGTTGTACATCAAGTAGATTTTAACCAATATACTTACTTTTTTATGCGTGTATAAAATTCCCTTTGGGTAGCCCTCATACTGAACATTGTTACTGAAACAAGCACATTGAAGAAACTTCAACGATATTTGTATCTGTGATGAAAATGTAGCTCTAATATATTTTTACGCGATAATAATATTCTCATTAATCATTACAGAAAATGCGCCCATTTAGCAGCAGGAAATATTACCGACATTTACTTTTTGTATTGCGTCTGAATTCTTGGCAGTTTACAATATTTAATGAAAAATTATTAGTAAAATCATTGCCTTGTAGAACATGTAGAATTTAATTAATACTAGATACTAGACGAGCCTTCTTTCGTGACTTACTTCGAAACTCCGTGAGTATTACCAAATAATGTATGGGCATCTGCTGAATTTATTGACATTTATGGTTACTGCTCCGCTTCCTTAAGGACTTAGCCTTCCTCAATATTTATAAATGAACTAAAAAAAAATATATGAAAAAAAATTGTAAATCGGATCAGTAATTCCTGAGATTAGCGCGTTCAACGAAACAAACTATTCAGCTTTATAATATTAGTATGGACAAGTAACTCACATTAATTGAATGCACATAACTGCACTATTCCGGATTCCGTTCACCATCTTTACTATGCTTTTTTCCAGTACGAATAAGGTACTGATGAAGGACTACGTTTTTACTAACTTGTATGGACTAATGTATCTACGGGAAGTGAATGATACTTCAAAATAGAAGCTTTACATGCAACTGTGGTTCAACGGTAGGAAGCTTAGTAGTTCGACTGCACGCCGCTGTACAGTTACTGGCACATATCTTGTTCACAATTAAGCGTTACAAATATGTTCTATATGCTATATGCGGATTATGCGTTTTTGATGATAGCATATTTCTTAGAGGAAAGCCAGTATGCATAAAATTTGCAACTCGTTTTTATTCAGAATATCACTATAAGTGTCACCAATGGAAAGTGGTCACCGTGGTCTATAGACGATTGCAACACTAGAGATGTCACACTCGTGCTGCCGACCCTCTACCTTCTAAAGCCCTAGTAACTAGTCTGCCCACTTACAATTTTATAAATGAATAAACTGATAGGCATCAGGTATTAGTCAGTTTAAATTGTTCGCACGTTTGATACATTATCTTACTCACTGGTTGTGAATCAACACGACAGTCATGGTTAGTTCTTTTACTTTATTTCTTGTGAAGGGGTGATCTATTTTTGTCGTCCGCGTCATGACGATGGCCGAGGGATGATGGCACTCGCAAATTGCTTCTAGTATGACGCGATGACTGACTCACTATGAGTTTTAATTTTGAATGCTCTAGATAAAAGTTATAATACCTAGACTCGTATTCTAGAACGATACTCAGTTCTGAATCTCGATTTAATTAGATAAATTTGATATAATGGTTACATAATCTGTTCTCAGATAATTTGAGACCCCGATTCTACTAATCATTAGTCATTACCAAACCGCTGAGATTACAAAAACTTCTATGGAATTTTCAGCTTTTTGACATAAGAACATAAACTCACGCCTATATCCCCGAAGGGGTAGGCAAAGGTGCTAGCACCCACATTTCTCCACTTTATGTTTAGGTCCCAATGTAATAGGTACCGAGCCTATTGCTATTAACCGGGCACTTATAAACCTGCGATAAATACACACATAACTTCGAAAAGCATCGAAAAGTCATTGGAGTGTGCCATGGTAAAACCTGGGATCGAACCCGAGACCTCGTCTCAGCAGTCCATTACCCATAATACTAGGCTACCTTTATGAACTTAAAGGTAAAGATCAAAATTAAATGAAAAATATTAATGACACCGTTACCTTTACTGTACACGACGCCCTTTAATTTTAAACGCTAAACATATAGCAATAAACTCTACAATTCAATGGCAATTTTTGTAATCTCAGTGGTTCCACAATGGTTAACAAATAGTAGAATCGTGGTCTTGGTGTACGTCTTAGACCGGATTTTACTAGTGGTGTATACGGTATATACGTAATCAATGAATTTCAAACAGAAATATCATTCTGTAGTGTATTTTTATTAGTTCTGATAATTTGCGGGGCGGTATCGGTTTCCTATTGTGGGGAAAGTAATTACTGATAATGTATTGTTTAACCACTAGTACAGTCAGTGACAAAAGTAGCTTATGTAATTTATTGATCATTGTGAAACCGTTCATTAAATGATGACCAAAACATTAAACATATCAACTTTATTCTCTGGGGATATTAAAACTACATTCATTTTGAAACATTCTAGTATGAGGAACGGTTTGTAAATAGTTGTGTTGTTCTACTTTTATCGTTGATTGTACTAATTATTATTATATAAAGAATAAAACTGTGTGAAAAACTTCATACATTTAACTACATAATGTGGTATACTAATCTGTGCAAAACATAAACAATATGTCAACTTGCAAACTGTGCTACGTTACGTCTTGTGGCGACCATTTTTCTGCTCCCAAAAACCTTCTGCTAGTTTGGTCATATTTCTATATTTTATTTATGATTCCTCGCAGTCAGATTCCATTTCCTTACTGTTTATCAATACGTCTCGTGTGTCCTGGGAAGCACTGGAGTGCCTTGAACGACATTTTCATATATTCCTTTGCGTTAAAGTGAATAGTGATTTGTGTGATATTAAATCAGCGCCATCTGAAGTTATCGTTGTGAAGTTGTTATTGAGAGAGATAGATACTTCTCACATTGAGCTGAGGCTGGAATAAAATTTGATTAAATTCATGCCCAGCTTTGTCTCATAAATAAGAATTCTAATTTAACACCCACACAGAATGTACAATTGGTGTGTACATTTGGCTTGGTGACTACTACCTAATATAGTTGTTCACAAGTGCGGATACGATCTTCCAAACAAAACGAATACTAAAACATTTTCATTGCTCATTCTAACTATTCCTGTCTTGTGTCCTCTAAGAGGCATTCATATAAGACAAGTAAAACGCCTAGAATTCCTTCAAATCGTTGGCTACGAAGCTCTTGCTCTGCCAATCTAGTCTATCCTTAAATAGATCAGGTCTCCACGATAGTCGGGACAAAAAGCCGGGCGTTTCGACAAGCCTTGCTTCATTGTGTGACTAAAATAATGCAACATATCACTTACTGACTGTCAGGGAACTTGTGCCAATATGATCTGATTACTTCAAATCTATTTAAATACAAGTTGTAGTCTGCGGCTTCGCCTGCATGCTTCAACCATCCTCTTAATAGCCTATGTGTTATTCCAGGCTCTAATCTATCATTGTGTCAAATTTCAGACAGATCCGTCCAGCCGTTAGAGCATAATTAAGTAACAAACATCCAAACATCTTCACTAACTACATAATAGTAGGATAGTAGAATGGTTTCAATAACGCTGACCTGTACAAGGAGTATTTAAAAATACTGTATTGTGTTAAGTTCTGAAAAAAATATTGTTAAAATGACTGGCGTAAATGCGTTTACATTCGGTGAAAAAAAAAGTAAATATGTATATTCCTCTGTGTGGTTGAATGATCAAATTAGCAGTACACGATCGTGAGTTTGGTGTGAAACTTTGAAGGGTATCGTGTTGCGGTCCGTACACGTCCACCAACGTAGATTCAAAATATTTAAACCACATTCAATCTGATAATTGTGGCTAAGTTGTGTTCGTGTGACAGATGTCAAGTTTGTTACGTGTTTTGACAGAAGACTGAACCTCGACAGTTATAATTGTCTTGTTGCCTGTTGTTATTGTTTGTCCGACTGCCTTGATTGTCATTGTACATAAATGATATTATTTATGTAACAGTATATTTGTAGTTAGTTTTTTTATCAAGATTTTGACGGCAGTATGAAGTTTCAAAACTTACTATAGACGGCATGTATTTCAGTATTACGGAGGACTGCTAAGTTTTTCATTGGAAGTCTTTTAAAATATCACGATAAACAATTATTTTGTATTCACGTTCATTCAGGCTATTAGTTAACAGTCTGAAAACATTGATAATGATTCTTAGCCTGGATTGCACGATCTAACTTTAACATTAACAGTCCAGTTAAAGTACCTGTCAGGTATATAATAGGTTGCACCATTTAGCAATTGTTAAAATGACGTCATAACTTGACGATAACTGTAACCGGCCACGCTCAAACGTCAAATTATATCTAAAAGATAACTTTAACCGAGCTACTAAATACTCTGGTGCAACACATTTAGCGAAACCATTAGAATCAATGTTACTGTTACTGTTAAATTGAACGCAAACCTTACCTTTAACAGGTAGGTGATGCAACTAAGCCTTAGTTTTACTATTGCCATAGTAGATGTACCCAGCGCCATCTAGCGACAGAACGCTCGCGTTCCGAGTCTTCAATATAAAGAGCGAATACTGTGCTTATTTTCGTACATACTTCATTCCACAGATGACTTCCTTCTCCAGGAAGTGATCTGTGCTTTACACATACAAAGTATAAGGCGCATGTAAATAAATAAATGCTACGGATTAGTTTAAGTATTTTCCGTGAAGCGACTACCATCTAACCTCCACAATATACTAACGGTATCGAAGTTCTCTAGTTAGAACACTAGTTTCCACACTACGTTTTACGATTATAAGAACTGCAACTTTGCAGTAGTTTATACTTCATTGTATGCGGTTGTTTACAATCGGTACTTACATTTGCTACCACGAACACGTACCTATTCTCGTGATGAATTGCGCAGCGCACGTAAGCCTATTAGTAATTTTGCGCCCTCCGAGAGCCTCACGTTTAGAATGCATTTCCATAGATTAACGTGGATATTGTTCAGAATATCCGATATAATTCTTGTTATTTATGTTCTGATACCTGTATCAATTTATCTGGCCAGTGTGGAAACAGTCGTCTAAACCCTTCCAATATTCGGTCTGCGATAGGTTAAATTGATTGTTTGATGTTCTGGTTTGATGATGTGATGTTTAGTGTTGCCACCATCCCGTCTCCGACCTTATTCTTATTGCTTGACCTCTTTGTGTCTTGTTGTCTTCGCCTATAACCAATCATCTTTAGATTCTCTTTTCTCTACTGAGACAAATGTATGGTATGGATTCGCAAACTGTGGCACCGATCCACTATGGCGGGCAGTTTATCCGTACCTTGGCTAATTAAAATTCAACACCACGGTATAAATTAACCTGAGGTAACCACTCCTTTCCTCAAATAGAGGAGGTGATTCCTCAATCTTGGCTCTGAGGCGCGCCCGGTTTCGAGCTCGTCACTCCTAGGAACGGTTTATTAGGTATAGCTAATAATCAGCTTGAGGATGCATAAATTTTGGTAGGAACATTATTGTTATATCTTAAAGGAACCATAACAATATAAATAGATTTAATGATAATACCAATTCGTACAAAGATGATACACATATAAAACAGTTACAACCGCTTGGCCCAAATGTAACTCCATGACGTACAAAACGAAATGATAATGTATTATGGTGTAGAACTATATCGGTTTGTACGTTCAGTGAGATGCAAAATTACAGCCACGCGGCGAAGGTGTAACATTACGCCAAAACCCAAATGACTTCCTCGCTGCTCATAACATCAAAGAACAAAACGCTGCGGGCGTTTTCGCTAATTCACTAATGTACCAACTTAAATTTACCGTTCCAAAAATTGCACAGCAGTACTGCACAATTGGACTGTAGCGTGCAATCTGGCGTTACCTAGGTGCAAATTTTAGTTGGTCTGTTGCATGTGCAGTCGATGTATCGAGCCATCCGGCGCTTGGACTATTGCCAACATATTGTCGCGAATCGCCAGGGTTGACGGGTCGACGACACCGGACTCTTCTCTTCTCATCTCACGGATCCCTATACTAGTTGAACTACAGAAATTACTAGAAACAAGCTTAATGTCGCCCTTGACTTGACAAATGGCACTAATAACAAGTCCAAATGAAAGTGATCTGTTCTCTTAAGCTTGTTATTTGGCGTTTACAGTAGAAGCTCGCGAAAGAAAACAATTTTATGGATTAATAGAATCGGTATTTTGTCGCGTAAACAGATATTTCATGAAAAATATTATCCAATATTCATTATAATTATGTTTTCCCGATAAACCACATGCAGAAAAGTGTTATCAAGAAAATGTTCAATATGGCCCCATAAATGATTTAACATGCAAACGTCACGGTGCTAATATAAGATGTGATCTTATATTAACAACGTGACGGCGATGATTTTTGGTAGCGAGGCGCCCTACGTCACTCGAGCGTCGTCACTAACCATCTGTTAATTCTGATATCTCGTACGGTGGGCGTTGTGGCTGGTGCGGCCGCGGGCGGTTAGGGTTGTCGATGCCATGTGAGTTGTGACGGAGCTATGACGCAATCAGCTGCCATACAGCGCCGCACTCACTGATACGAATAGATCGCACTTGACATTGAATTGATCCGTGCCTCTTTCTGGGGTTGATCAATTACTATTTGGAGGTCAAAGCCGCGACCTGCAACATTTTTGCCTAAATCGTTAAAGATATTTTCGCTGAAGAGGTAATAAATCAAATTGACATTAGATTCAGCTCGGTGTCGTCACATGTATGAAGATTAATAGCTGAACCTTCAAGCATTTGCTACGTTTGCCAAGCTTTTAAATCTAAAATAAGTCAGTATTAATTTGTCTTGCATGCGTCTTGTTCTATTATCTAGCGACAAGTTAACACATTAGCGTGTCGGTATAACATTTAAACTTGTACTAATTGTTAACATGTTTCGTTGTATTGAGATAAGTGTGAAACAAATGTCAATATTAATTCGTACAAAATTGACAATTGAATTTGTCCGAAGTGTGAAATTTGCAAACTCAGAATTGTGTATTTAAACACGAGTGCTGATAAATATGCCCGATTGAGGCTAGTGTCTGCTAGAGGTGACATTGGCTAATGTTTCGACAGACAATAGCTATGATTGTCGTTAACCAATAACACCAACATAGTACCTATTGCAAATACTTATTATTTGTTTGGCACTAAAGTGACATTAATGAAATAAAGTGTTTCGTTACGTTCAACTTGTTCGTTTCGTTTGAACCCTATGTGCCATGGTTCGACATTCATGTGTACAGGTACACAGCATGTGTCATTAAGTAAATTCAGATGTTCAAGACCTAAAAACATAGGTACGTGTTTAGACGTGCTAATTTGATGAAGTAGCAGGCAACAAAAATTGCGTTCATTGAGAATGTAGGGTAACATAACATATAACATAAACTCACGCCTTTATACCCGAAGGGGTAGGCAGAGGTGCTAGCACCCACAATTCGCCAGTTTATGGTTTTAGGTCTCAAAGGTGGCGAGAGTGCCAATAACCGGGCACATATAAACCAGTGATAAATACACACATTAACTTCGAAAAGCATCGAAAAGTCATTGGTGAGTGCCATGGTAAAACCTGGGATCGAACCCGAGACCTCGTCTCAGCAGTCAATGGACTGCTGAGACGAGGTCTCGGGCCAATGGGCCATACCACTAGGCTACAGTTTCTTTGCGTGTAATGTAGGATAGATTTATGATAATATGATATTATCAGGTTACAACGAGCGTGGCAACCCTTAACCGTCCTCGAAATTTATGTGGTTACAAATATGTGAGGTGGATTTTAATCCTGCTATGAATAATAATCTAGCAGTATTTTAAAGACTCTCCCCCTTTCCCTTCAGGGTGGGCAGCGCGTGTGTGACACCCTTAGTGTTACACACGTTCATAAGCCACGGTGGCCGCTTTCCATCAGGTGGGCCGTGTGCTTGTCTGCCACCTACGTAGTATAAAAAAACAAAAAAGAGTTAGTCTGAGTTTCATGGCGTAGCTTCAAAATAAAGGAGTCTCAACAATATGCATGTAATGCACGGTTTGCATAAGATAGTACTCACTCAAATACGACTTTTCATCCGAAGCGTCTTCTGTCACGGTCTGCTATAAGCCTCACCCGGTGTCCTCGACTCCCCCTAATTCATTTATGAATCTGTACATCAATGGTCTTAATACTTTTTTTTTTTTTAATTTATCTTTGCTCATAATTTGTCGATGTAAATAATTAAACGTCCTTTTGAACTTTCTGAAATGTTTACGTAATTGGATATCGTGAGTTTATTCATTGACATTGATCGGTACTTTGGCACAAACTGTAAATAGACATAAATAAAGAAAAGCTTGGCATTAGCTACACAAATTTTAACAAAATAGTTTGTAGCCTTAGATTATTAATACGTCTCATGTGAGTTTATCAGGAAAACATTATTATACATACATACATATGCTCACGCCCATAATTCCCGTAGGTGTATTAAACACCTACATTTCGCCAACTATGGTCTTCAGGCCCTCTTAACAGGGGGCGAGCCGAATATTGCCGCCAATCGGGCACTCTGTAAAAAAATGGGTATGCCGAAAATTAATTCAAACCAAAAATGTTGCAGCTAAATAAATTTGGAAACAAAATTGACCCGATTCCTTGCTACGCGGTGTAAAAAATAACAAGGAAATTAATTACGTGCTTAGCCGCTTACCAGTTAACGTCTTGGAGAGTATCAGACGGTTATTATAATGAATATTGGATAATATCTCTCATGCAGTATTTGTTTACATAATTAATAAATCTAAGTCTGGGTGGCACGATCGTACTTCAACATTAACAGTGCAGTTAAAGTACCGGTCAGGTATAAAACAGATTGCACCATTTGACAATTGTTAAAATCACGTCATAACTTGACGCTAACGGTAACCGGCCACGCTCAAATGTCAAATTCTATCAAAAAGATAACTATAACAGAGCTACTAAATAACCAAACAATTAGAATCAATGTTACTGTTACTGTTAAATTTGACGGAAACCTTAACTATAACAGGTAGTTGGAGCAACTAAGGTTAAGTCTGTTCTGTAGCTACCGCTAGCCTCTGTGGCGTGGCGGTATTGTACGCGACTGCTATACAGGAGGCACGTGTTTTGGATTCCTCATTAAATTTCAAATTACTTTTATTACGAGCTATACACGTGTAAACGTAACGTAGACCGAGATAAATGCGATATTCTCTTGCACTGCATACATTTGTAGTAGGCGCACCTGGCGTATGACGTCACTTGATAGTACGATTATGTATGGGGTGATTTTATAACACTTTTTTGTAAGAATGTTTTACTTTAGCAGATCATTATAATAATAAAAGTAGTCATTTCTCGAGAGTAAAAATGTAGTCAAATAAATTGCTTATATAGTAGTAGAGCCAGATGGCCGTTGCTTCACCGAAAATATCGAGGTTGAGCCGCATTTTAGACTAGTAAGCCGACTTGAGAAAAGGCTCAGAGAATGATCAAATCTAGCCAAAATGCATTCGTTACGAATCTACATTCGTCATCGCTCTGAAAATGTATGGGAGTGACATTCGTTGTCGGAATCGGATCACATGACATTCGACAACAAATGTCACTCCCATACATTTCAGAGCGATGACGAATGTAGATTCGTAACGAATGCATTTTGGCTAGAGCTCCTTAGATGTCGAGTTCGTAGCTACCGCTATACTACATATTATTTTATGGTCTCTCTCCAACTCCGTCTTAACAATTCCAATCAGTTTTAAATGTGATTCTGTGAACAGCGAGTTAATTACCCCCTGCGTCGTGTAACGTGTAACTACGTGTTACATGAGATGCAAACAGCATCGGCGTCGGTTTCAGAACGGTCGTTGTGTTTATGGATGTGGCGGTTTGTCATGCGTGGGTTGTACTTGTGTAACAGTTGTTAGGCTCACTTAATAATATCACGGTTTTAAACTTCTGTTCCGCAACAAATAATTTGCTGGAGTTAACTGCAGGCCTCTTCTTAGTTTCAATAGTCAAGCAAATTTTATATATTACTGCTTTAGCTTTAGTTTTCTATTTGCTTTTGTTACTTTCCTTGCCAGACGGTCTTCTCCAAGGTGGGGACGTGTGCTTTTACTGCCTTGTTAGAACATAGTCGGAAGGGGTTATTCCCATGCCTGCAAATATCATTGTTTTCAATCATACATTGATTCCCTTTGCCTGCAACAAGGTTTATATCATAAGAACAAAAGACAATCGTTGCCACTGCTGTTGTCCAAGACCTGGAATCTCTTAAGATACCTACATGATGTATGCCATAGGTCAAAGTTTACCCTGCGTGTATATTATTAATAGTATCCTACATACAACTCGCAACTGTTGTATCTAGAACAGAAAGATTAAAGTGTCGATCAATATCGATTCGTTCATCATTTGTGCCACTATTCCAATTGACGCGAGATTTGTGCCCATATCCCACCATCAGTAGGTAAGTCGGTAAATTCATCTCGCCGAAGGGCACGGATCGTAATTGGATTTCCTCCCCGCCGCTCTCCGCCACTGATCCGCAAATGAGCCGTAAGATTGCGCTAACCTAATCTATTGTTGTCAACACCTGTATTTTAAGACATTTATATTTTATTTTTAAACAACCGACTGTCGTTATGCTTAGAAAGGCTTTATTATTGATAGACGGGCTCTATTTGTAATGGATTACTTGCACATCAATAGTTATATTCTCGAGAAATGTCAATGGTATATATGTTCTGGGTCACTGCGTAAAAAGGTTTCAGTCAGAGAGAAGTCAGTCTCCTGAACTTTTGTTCGCTTTTTGGGGTAGTATCTAATAACATCAAAGTTTCTAAATAGTAATGATTTCATTGGCAGTGTATTCTCATATCTACTTTATTAACATGTCATTCATACGTTTGTCTTATCGTTGTTGAGATAAAGTGGTAATGTAATTTGTATTTTTTTAGCGTGATTGGCATGTTTCTGTTGTCAAGGTTCCTATCGAAACTCTGATGTTCTGTCTCGTGTTTGACACATATTTTTTTTTCGAATCGATGGAATAAACTCGATGTTTTACTTTCTCCGTTAACGAATGAGTAGGTAGCGCAATCACTAAAGTGATTAGGATGTAAGGATTTTGCTTTTTGGTCAAAATTTAACGAGCTATGAGGTTTATCGATACTTTTGTGCTTCTTGTATCGTTCTTTGGTTCATTAGACTGCACTTATGTCTGATAAGAAGAAAAGAAGAATTGAAAACTAAGAACTTATTAAACTAGAAATAAATACAGTCAGTCGTTGCATCAACCACCATCACGAACAGTCTCATTCATATTGTCGTAAAATAAAACATTATAATATCAATGAGGGTCTGACCTAAAAACAGTAAACTACAAGTAAGTGATTACCTTGATGAGTGCATCTTTTGTGCCAACAAGCCATGACATGGTTACACCGACTGTAAAATACGACGAAGTGGCGTGTGCGCAAATATTGCTAAACATTGAGCACGGTTATTAATTCTCAGTGCAGGAAAGCAGAAAGTATTAAAAACTTTTACAAGACAATAAGTTCTCTATCGATATGCTGTCGATGAAAAATACTACATGAGCACAACTGGTTTATATGCCCTTTTATACTGGCGCTGTGCGCTGTACCAGAAAATCTTGGACGTCGTATGCACATTGCACATGTCAGCGAAAGCAGATACGACTCTTTTCTTCGGAATTGGTATTTGTTTTATTGCATTGGATTAGGCAGGGCGTAATAATATATTAATGTTCTAGTTGTGAATTTGGTGGATAGTTACTAGCCACACTGTTTTATAAAATTTATTTGGTTCGTAGAGCGTTTTGTGCTCAAATAACCGTTTGAGGTTTGAGAAGTCGTCTGTCTACTAAAACGTATTATAGTCCATTATAATACACCCTCTATTCAAATTGTTAAAATTCTCTAATCGGGTGTAATATATCAAAGATATCAACGTAAATAAATTGAACCGTCCCCGATAACCCTTTCTGCATACCTCTTAGAACAATACATCGTTAAAAAGCAAGCTGTTAAAGGTACGTACTACATCTAAACAAAGACACATTCCGTTATCGGTTCATGTAACAAGTACATAATAAACGTTATCAGCGCAAGCGCAAGGTTCGTTCACTCTATGCCACGGGCTGTTATGCCATTTGCATTTACATAGGTACACATGTAAGCAAACATATACGACAACAGCATATATGAGGTCAGACAGTACGCGTATTACCGTGATAGACTCACACTGCTTATACACTTATTAGAGAAATGTCAAAATTGGGTCGATAATTGAAAAATATCGTAACTGCATTTGACCAACTTCTACAAACGTTTTTGAATTGGGTATTCTTAGTCACATTCTTAAATATTGGCACAATTATATTGTAAGCATTAAATAATCTTCTTATCTCTGTGCATGTCGACACCTTCAACATATGGCATCGTAATTGCATTTGACCAACTTTTCCGTGCATTTACTCAAATTTTATTGAGTTACGATATTTTACGTCTAGTTCATTGAAATGTTACATTTTGTAGCCTAACCTTTTGCTTAACCATCTACATAGTATGAACTATTTTTGACTGAAACGTTTTATTGGATTCAATTTATATAATCTGTGAAATTTGGTGTAACTAGTTATGCCAAAATAGCGTCCGCCCGGAAAATATTTGTCCTTTTCCCTAGAGCTATTCAGAGCAGGAATTCCGGTCTAATATCGGTTTGTACCTTTACCGATGAAAGCTTAATGTTTTAAATATACCTGTACATTCCTTCCAACATTACTGTCAGATACCAATGACCCCATAAGAATCTGAACCCGAAGGGAGTATAGTTGAAAATATAAAGAGTATTACAAAATGGAATTCGAAATAAGCTAACCTCTCGAGCAAGTCGTAATCACTGATATCTGGCTGAACTATGTATTGCATAGCTACAACATACCTAGCTGCAACATAATATAAAACATTATTTTTTTATGACTGCCTCGGTACAAAAGCAAGTCGTGAATCTGCCTCCGCTGCAACGGTTCATGGTTTCAGCATTTCACTGCCAAATTTAGTGTGAGAACCGTAAACTCGCCGTAACAGGTTGATTGTTGTAACAAAAGCCATTGAAACTTCGACCTTATTCGCCTGCACTAGTGTTTACAAGAACTCAAACAAAAGATTGACTAGTAGACTGTTTTCATGTTATAAAGTAGTACATGGTTACCATGGCCTATGAACACTTGTAACATTAGTATTAGTCACATTGCAATTGCTACCTTCAGCCGGGGCAGGCGAATAACAACCCAAAGGAAAGGAGGTAGCATACCTGAAGAATATCGTCACTTAGTATACACTAGCTGATGCCCACGGCTTCGCCCGCGTGGAATTTTGTTCCCGTTCCCGCAACCCTTGGGAACCTTTTCCCGGGATAAAAAGTAGCCTATGTGTTATTCCAGGTTCTAATCTACCCCTGTACCAAATTTCAACCAAATCAGTCCAGCCGTTTATGCGTGAAAGAGGAACAAACATCCATCCATCCAAACAAACTTTCGCCTTTATAATATTAGTAGGATTTTGAATAAGCAGTAGTCATCAGAATAACAACGTAGGCCTTAATATTTTTAAGGGAATATATTGAGGAGAGGTGAGAGAACCCACCACTCGGTTCAACAGTTCCAACACTAGCAATAGCAAAATTGTCACTAACCTCGACACTTTTCGCCTCTACACGAGGTACCTTCAAAACCGTTGCAAAACCTTTTCTTGTAACGAAATACCACCATGTAAGGCCCTTGGAAATTTCGTGGGACAGTCACCGAACGTCTGTTTGTCTGGCTGAAATTTGGTACAGGGGTAGTTTAGTGTTAGAAATAATATATACTACTTTTTATCCCGGAAAAACCTTCCACCCCTTCAAAGCTTCGGACATCAGCTAGTATATAAATAAATATAAAACAGCTTATACAAAACCTTTAGCATTTCCATAGGTCCCGTTAATCTTAATAGCCTGGCCTTCCTCACCCGCAGGTTAATCTGCAATAACTCACAACGATAACTATTCAATTATCTCTGTGCGTTATTTATATTAATAACAGTTATTTTAAGACATGATAACTGCATAGTTATTATGGGCTTAGTTAACGTTATTATAAGTGAATAAATTGATAACCTATGCATTAAGGTTTGTTATAGTCTTACCATTTTTGTAATGTCTATTTCTTATAAAAGTTAGATATATTAGTAGTATTGTTTACTAGCATTATATTAGTACTCATATTGCCGTAAAATAATTGTCTGTTTCGGTAGAAAAAGATTGAAGGTTGAGGTGCTATTTGACGGGGTGATCTAGCTGAACAACACGGAAAATAAAACTGCTTCCAATTTTTTTATGAGAATAACATGAGTTTTAATAATTGCTAAACAAGTAAGTTGCAAGCTAAATGGCTAAAATGGTTCTAGGGTAATCCGAATATTGTGGAGATCTCTAGAAAGGTTACATTCTATAATGAGGTAGATAGTACCTACTAAATAACCTACTTTCCTGGTTGTAAAAAATTCTATTCGTAGGAAAGTCTATCTCTATGACCTGAACTCGCGTAAGTATCGTTTTTAATCTGCAACGTTCTGCCTAATATTTTAAGTCAGACAGTAGGTAAGTAATCTATACCCGCAATCCAATTAATATGCTATTATGAGGTTAATATCACAAACAACTAGAATAACCTACTTTACTAACTATCCGTTCTTTGTATGCTTAGTTTGGGTTCTAGATAGCGCTGTGTAGTATAGTCCAGTAAATTGACAGCCTCTGTGGCCTAGTGATAGTGAACGCGACAGCTACGCAAGAGGCGCGGGTTCGATCCCCGCTCAGTGCAAATATTTGTATGCATGAATATGGCTATTTGCACTGGTCTGGTCGTGCGGTGCGTGTGGAGAGCACGTTAAGCTGTCAGTCCCGGTTGCCATACGAACATCTATGGCAGTCTTTATGGGTAGTTGCAATCCTTCAAAAGTCCGACTAGCCTAACTACAGAACTTTGATACCGCCAATTTGGTTGTGGAGGTCCGATGGAAGTCGCTTCACGGTTAATATAGAAGTTTGTGCCTGAACTTCCATAGTTTAGGAGTCAGACTAGAAAGCCGGCCTCAACTGAGTTGGGAATAGGCTCAGCGAATGATGAGTATAGTCCAGAAAATGAACAGATTTCATAGATTGTCAATGTTGTTTTCCGATTTAGTTATAAATCGATATTCAAGACTGATCTTGGAATAGGGTACTAATGCATAACACATTATTGATAATTATCTGACCAGACATTAAGTACGTAATGTATTTCTGTGTTAACTGAACAACTTTAATCAATTTTAACGAGCATAAAAGTGATTACACCTATCATTGTATCATTAACGAGTGCAACTTATAATATAATTGCTAATGTTACAGTTAGCAAGCAATGATCAGAACATTTCATATGTATTATCTATCTAAAAACCAATCGCACAGCATAAAGCAAAAGTAATACGGTCATTTTTACCCACGGAAAAACAATATCAATTTGAAATATCATCGTAAGAATGAAGTATGGAGTCGAGGGCCACACCTTGCGATTACTACTCGGATTTTATACCCTTCTATCTGTATAAAATCTGCAGCTTAAATCATTGCAGCGCACTCGCTCGCCCACTCGGCGCCGGTGCAGTAACGAGCAGTTTCGACCGGCTTTCTTCCAACGATTTATGGCGCAGACTGCACAACTAAATTGTTGGCCGGTGTATACTCCGCCTAACTAACGAGTACTAGATTATCTTCGTTAATATGCGAAAGTTTATGTTTTCCAAAGAAGCGGTGCACACGATAGGAGTACAAAGCTACTGGAATGCTGTGTACGCACTAGTACGTTTCACTAGACTATAAGCAATTCTAAAACAAACGTTTCCGCGGTAGCCTAGTGATATGGGTAATGGACTGCTGAGACGAGGTTTAGGATTCGATCCCAGGTTTTATCATGGCACTCACCAATGACTTTTCGATGCTTTTCGAAGTTATGTGTGTATTTATCGCAGATTTATAAATGCCCGGTTGATGACAATAGGCTCGCCACCTATTACATTGGGATCCAAACATAAGCTGGCGAAATGTGGGTTTTAAAACAAACATTTTCCTCATGGATTTAGTAACCTTTTTTTAGAAACTATAACATATATATTCAGTCATTTAACCCCTATTGCAGTCCACTGTTGGAGATAGGCCTCTCCCAATATTGGGAGGCTTTTCTGTTTCCACGTTTCGAGTTTTCCTTCTTTCACAGTGATATCCTCTGTGTATTTTTCCGTTTGTCGCCTCTTGCGACACCCTTCGGCTGAGAAAGGGTGATGATACCTATTCTTTCTCGTCACCACACGGATATTACTATCTTAATATTATCTCTTCATAAAACGAACTTGCTAAAAGGTTTATATTGAAAAGGAATTTTGTAATACCAATTTATAAGTAAGTACCTAGTCAAGCATCTCATAAAAATGTAAATGATTTACGCAAATAATTTAGATAAATATTGAAGCCTCATTTTATGATAGGTTTTTATCGTAACAAGTATTGAATATTCAGGTTTTAATCCGCATTTAAGTAGGATATTGGAAATGAAGGCTTCTAACCTTCTGTAAGATCTCTGGCATTACGGAAACAAAGAACGATTGCACCAAATTTCATAACTGGGTCAGACAGTACATAGAATACATATTAAAAACGTAATAATCAATTGTAGATAATTCTATGATGTATATATTTGACTGTAGATAACTGTTATCGCGGCTACATCTTATCGCGAATCCGGTGATAAGTGTATGTATCGCAACGAAGTGCAGTTAATTAAATCTGTTAAGTATTTGCGGATACTACTCATAGTCTATAGAAATCTTATATTTGTTTTGCAGTTGTGAATGCAATTTCCTTTTTTAGATATCAAGGGAGAGTTCGTCTCCAGTTAAACCTAAGTTTGTTGGTTACAACCCTTGTCCCTCGGCCGCCATCGTTGCAAAGTCGTAAATATTTAGTTATTCGTGTTTCACATCCGAAACGAGTTGGCTTATGATTGAAGAAATGTATTAGACAAGTTCTGCGTACGCGCAATAAATGTTGTTTGATCTCCATGATGTCAATAATGCGCGATCGCAATAAGGAATACCTGCTATTTAACGAGCCTCGTGAAACAACGAATCATAAAATAGCTGTTTCTGCGAATCGTTGCCAGATGTGAAATTGAAAAAGCATAACACAACATAACATAACATAAACTCACGCCTATATCCCCGAAGGGGTAGGCAGAGTTGCTAACACCGACATTTTGCCATTTTTGTTTAGGTCCCAATGTAATAGGTGGCGACCCTATTGCCATTAACCGGGCACTTATAAACCTGCGATAAATACACACATAACTTCGAAAAGTATCGAGAAGTCATTGGTGTGTGCCATGATAAAACCTGGGATCGCACCCGAGACCTCGTCTCAGCAGTCCATTACCCATACCATTAGGCTACTGCGGTTTTTTTGAAAATTTCTTTTTTAAATAATTCTATTTTTAAGATGCTGCCACCAATTATTTAATGTTTTTTCATTGTCCACGGCGTTTTGGTTACGGGGTCATTCACATAAAACTCTGACAATACCATGAAGAACTTTTTTATTGTAGAACAGTTTGTTTTCTTTGAGAAATACAGTAAATATCTACCTATGTCTTTGTCTATCCAGATATGAAAAAAAATTAAGTTATGTTTATTACATTGTGCAATGTGCAGCCTAACGTAGTTTAAGACTTCTTTAAATTACATGTCATTCTGTAACATTGTCGAAGCTGGAATGTCTAAGTAAAGATTTAATGAATTGCATCAAAGAGGACTTAGCAAAGAATGAAGTGACTAACGAGGTGTAATTTGATAAATTCCATGAAACGAAAGGTGGAACCTCCTCCCCTTCCTTGTAAAATAAGCGGGGGCTTGAAAAAGGTAACTCGAATAGACTGAATCGGGTACGCAAAGAGGTAGGGGTAGAAAGGTTAATTGATTGTATGCAATAAAAATTTAAGTATTGCATCGACGCCGAATAATTGGTACAAGGTGTCCAGATAATGATAATAGGTCTCTTTTTAGTAGGTATAAATAACTAGCCGACCCGCGCAACTTCGTCTGCGTCACCCCGTTTTTGTAACATTTTTCATTCCTGCTCCGCACCTGTTGGTCGTAGCATGATGTTATATACATATAAACCTTCCTTTTTAACCATTCTATCTATTTAAAAAAACCGCATCAAAATCCGTTGCGTAGTTTTGAAGATTTAGGCATACAAAGGGACATAGGGACAGAGAACGCGACTTTATTTTATACTATGTAGTGAAGTGTAGGTTTGTCTAGTACTATTATTCATTCTGTGATTTGGCGAACAATACTGGCGGGTAGCAGAGCTCGTAAATAGTGTATATCATGCGCCGATCAGTAATCCTGCGTCATTCATTACTGCGCAGTGATGTAGCGTCACTGCGCACGCGTCAATGTCAATATTTGACACACAAATAACATTAACAGCACTTGCTTTTATTATTTTTTAATAGTTGTTTATGGTAATCTGATACGCGCGTGATATTAGGCTGATTAAATGTTTTGCGTAAATGGTATCAACGGAATTACCCATTAAATCACTGTTATGTTCTTTATTGCTGTCATATACCTACATAATTTTACAAGACTCATTGTTTCTCCTGAAAATATCTAAGAAACTTGAAAACCTGTATTTGGGTTAATTTAGGACTGCCACATTAAAGACATAAGTAAGTTTCCTTTGGTATGCAACTTAGGTGGCGCACACACAAGCGTACGGCCCACCTGATGGTGACGTTTGCAATACCAGTAGCGTCTCACTCGTGCCACCTGTAGAGGGTAGGCAGAGGGTGGAGGTTAAGAGACTGTGCTCTGCTGTTAGTGTAGAAGACAAAGCAGGGTTTCATACCAGCACATAGTGGTGACAAATAAAGCTGCGGTATTCCAACTGACAACACAAAATATCTCCAATGAGCTCTGACTACCCTACTCATTGCCAGAAACACAACACAAGATATTAACCGCGGTATTATTTAAAGCGGAGAAACTTCCCCAGTCGGACTGCTCAATTAGGACGGGAAGTACCGTCATGTCCCTTAATATAATTGCGTTTTATTAGACCAATAAGGACAGCTAAGTGTTTCGGGACTCTGCGATAATTCCCAAACTATCTAATGATACTCCCAATTTTAAATATTATATTCCATACGTCCCTGAAAGTCCCTCAGGAGCTCTCATCAAATATTTGTCGGTTTACTTAGGGGCGAGCTTACCGCAACTGTCCACTTTTAGACCTCCCTCAGTACGACATCCACAGAAAGCGATAGATAAGATATATTAGCTATAGACAACATCTACATCGGCCCGCAACAATGATGTTCTTGTAAAGACACATTAGTCATTATGTCCGTATAAATAGACAGCTCCTGCGGCTATAAATAAACACAACACTGTTCAATTATTGTTGCATTCAGATAGGGGATATAAACAATTGCGTTATAAGTTGAATGACCGATAACAAGTTAATTGTACATTTGCACTGCCTGCGGCTAATTGCGTGCGATTGTGGCGTGTCGTCGTCTGTGCAGGAAATTGCATACATTTGTGTGGCGTATGCGCAAATCAATTGTAATTGATCGTATGTTTAAACTGCGAGCCATTGAATCTGCAGTTAGCATGTCCAAAAGATTCGTCCAGAAGATCCGTCCTCTTAATCGTATAAACCAAACTAAAATGAGAAAATGGCCCCAGAGAGACCTCGAATGTAACCTGTAACAACGCCAAGATGATGTTTTTTTTTATACAACTTACGTCGCAGACAAGCACGCGGCCCACCTGATGGTAAGTGGTTACCGTGGCCTATGGGCGAATGTACCACCAGAGGAATAACACTCGTGCCGCAACCCCTGTAAGAACAGAGACATTCTGTGTCGTCAGCGCAAAAGATGTAGGATAAGCCTTTGGTTTTCCCACGGACAACACAAAACCTCTCTAGTGAGTGATGATGATTTCGTATCAATAGAGCATCGTCTTGATAAATTTTGTGTTGGTATACCAAGTAGGATATTCATGATGGCAGAAACAATCCATAAATGTAAAATACTATGTATAAAATATGTACGCCAAATTGTACAAGTACCTGTCTAACTTATACGTGATGTGACCCTGAACAAACTGTGGCTTCCTTGACGAAATGGGAGCCAATCATTCAATTGAGTCCCCTTTGACATACAGCACAATAGCAGCCACAATAGCACGAGTAATACACCAATCAGTACATTTAAATTTATTACCCGACAACCGCAGAAGAAATATCTAAATATGAACTTGTTTGTTATATGTAACTCTGAAGAATTTCTGAAATTGTGTAATGAAGTCAAACAGGGGATCATTGTAGTTATATTTTTGTACTAAAACAAGCAAATCATGGACACCTTTGGGAGAAAAATGAGAGTTTTTACATGTACACTTAGGTATACGTAATAATACTAATTATATTGAAAATGAAACATTAAACCTACAGGCCTTGAAAGCCATCTAAAGTAGTTCATCCGTTACTCTAATCCTTCGAAAAGACATCGTGCGCCTACAAAATGCTCGAGAGAATTACTTGTTTGACTAAAATACTCGTAGTAAATATTAATCGTTGATATCAGTATATTAAACATATTGATAACTACTGTTTACTGGTAACGGACATATTTAGCAAACTAATATGCACTAGGTGAAATAGTTTTGAGTACACACAACTGTAATTACATTTTTAAGCCATAATCAGAATTGGAAATTAGTCAAACAGTCACTGACATAGTTCAACCGCGTATTATTTATTTACAATTTTAGCATGAATGACTACTTTATTCTATTGATTTATTACATTTCCTCAATATCTTTAAACGTGGACTATAATGTTGTTATGGAAAGGTATTTATACCTTGCATCAAAAACAAAGAGCTTCTTATTATAAAATAACTCACTTATAAAAAGATTAACGCAACTGGGTATTATTGTGAATTTAGACAGTTAGTTGACTATAAAAAGTAATATAAAACAGTACCTTAAAATCTCCATTCTTTACCCTCAGGTGGAACAGCGCGATGTGCCCGGAATCGACTGCGCCAATCTCGCTATGGACACAGAAGAAGGCGTTGAGGTCGTGTGGAACGAAGTGCAATTCTCCGAACGCAAGAACTTCAAGGCACAAGAGGACAAGATACAAATGGTCTTCGACAACCTCACCAGGCTGGAGCACCCTAACATCGTCAAATTCCACCGCTACTGGACGGATACACACAACGATAAACCTAGGGTAAGTTATACTATAGTTTAAAATGACTGTGATATTTGATAGTAATATCGTCTGGCTGTTGCCTCCTTTTATATCAGAGCAGGTAGTCTGGTGCGGGCCGTTTACTCTTCTGACTATTAACCACTCGAAATGGCGTTTGAACCATATTCCAGGCACCACAAAAGGAACCTGTGTCCTTACGTGTATTGCGGTTATTCGGTTGGTGAGAGTTCTGGAGGGTTTCACCCTCTTCCTACTTTCCAAATGCAATTCAGCAGTTACATTGCTAACTTCTACGGGTTGCAGACGTTCATAAGTCACTGCAATAACCTACCAGGAAGCTAAGAAACCAAGTTCGTATTGTACTTTATCAGTGCGCTTTAAAATTCATTGTTGACTATTAAGTCTATTCCACCTCCATCGCCTCTTTTGAATTTCCCTAAATTAATTTGTTTGTTACATTTGCCAAATATCAAAGTAACTTCTGAATTAATATATAAAGTTTCTATTCTTGAGCCAAGCCCTTGACGCTGGATTAATTGCTTTAAATTATATTTCAGGTAATATTCATAACGGAGTATATGTCGTGCGGCTCGTTGAAACAGTTCTTGAAGAGGACGAAGAGGAATGTGAAGCGATTGCCCCTGCAGGCGTGGAAGAGATGGTGCACACAGATCCTGTCGGCGCTCAGGTGAACATTAAATCTAAGCAATTACAACCTATAAGAGTAGAATATCTAATATATCTATCATTGCTATCAAACTAGGCAATGATTAGTCACTTTCCTCACTGTAAAAATAGAAGCAATCGAGTGGGCCGTGTAATTTTGTTTATACATTTATAGGGATTTGTATCAATACCGCTGTCTTTTCCTTACTAGCTATCTTCACGGCTGCGTGCCACCCATCGTCCACGGCAACCTTACGTGCGACACAATCTTCATCCAGCACAATGGCTTAGTGAAGATCGGCTCCGTAGCGCCCGACGCCATCCACCATCACGTCAAGACCTGCCGCGAGAACATGAGGAATATGCACTTTATTGCACCGGAATACGGATGTAAGTAGACTATATAACTGTTTAACTTAAGTGGGACCGGACACCACAGTTTCCTCTGCTTCAAACTTTGCGTTTTTTGCTCTTTCTTGATAGTGTTTGTATAGTTGTTGTGGAAAGAGCAGGATGCGTGTTAAGAAGCAACCGAAACTTTGTTGTTCTCCTCGCACATTGATCACAATTTTATTTCCCCCGTATCAGCATCACAAATGGTGACGCCTGCGATGGATATCTACTCGTTCGGAATGTGCGCTCTGGAGACTGCTGCTCTTGAGATTCAGGGCAATGGAGACTCTGGCAGCCACGTCACGGAAGAACACATCATTCGTACAGTTGAATCTTTGGAGGAGTCCCGGCAGAAGGACTTTATATACAGGTACCTTTCCTTACAGCTGCCGTAGCACAAGAACGTGACGGACGGCCACAGGACCTCCTTCGTCCTTCGACGGCGAATTCATCTCCAGATTTGATAACCTAGTAACTTCAACGAAACAGACATTTAACGATTATATAATTGCTCTTTTATTTCGATTGTAATGTTGGAAAGGTGTCAAATCTGGACATAATTCGCCACAGACGTCGAAGCACAAATGTAGTCCTGTGTTTGTCGTCACCAAGGGTGACGGACAATTCTGAAAAGTATTCCTGGCACACGTACTGCCATGCCATGGAGGCAAGGCGCTGGCGGTAAGTCGCTTTTGCTATGCCATGTAACGATGTCGATTGCCCAATTACGCAAGTTCAAGTTGTAATAAAGAATTAATATGTTGACAGGTGTATAAATAAAGATCCTGCCAAGAGGCCGACTGCCAGAGAGCTGCTGTTCCACCCGTTACTGTTCGAGGTTCATTCTCTGAAGCTGTTAGCGGCGCACACACTAGTCAACACGACTGGTATATTCACCATTATTCTCTTACTTTAGTAACTATTGTGTATAGTTCAAAGTATGAATGTAGACGGAAACGGAGACTTATGAGTTGAGATAGGCCCTAAAATGATCCTGCGGCAAGGAAGAGTGACTGAGGAGGTGACATCTGATAGAAATGCATGCAAGATGTATGATTTTAGGTTGATCGTTTTTTACACGCGTGGTCACTATCACTGTCAGTGTTCCCACACTGTACTCATTCGCTATACACAACAAACTCGACTCGCACGGTTCTTGGAGATGCCGTTTGTCGTCGTCGAAATATCAACAACAAACATGGCAAATATCCCATAGGCTTTTATTATATTTGTAGAATTGGATAGAAGAAAAGTTGGTATTGCGCCGAGCGTAAATAATTGGGACAAGAGTAGGCAGATGATGAGTATTGTGTATCTATATTCTGTTTAATATTATTTGATAACACACTTCCGACTCCCTATCGATATTATCTCTTATATTTCACTGTCTCCGTATCACGCAACCCATCCGACATCGAGAGCCAGTTTAAATTAACATACTATTGTAGTTTAAAACAATTTCATAGTAATGTGATTAGTAACGCCTCACTGAGTCTATGTATACTGTTGATTGATGGCACTTGGTGGAACTTGCTACACACATTGAATTAAGTAACTGGTACTGTTCCACAACATTTATTTATTAAACCTAACCGGTTCCGCCTCGGCATTTTCAGGCCGTGAGCCTGATTGATACGCCTGACTAATATGCCTCAGATTTGAAATTGATGTCGATATGAAATTATAAAAATCAATTTTAGTGTAACTAATTATGAAAAACTTTTCAATTAGATTTATACGACTCTTCATCACTACATACTCGTAGTATAAAACAAAGTCGCTTTCTCTGTCCCTATGTTTGCTTAAATCTTGAAAACTACCCAACGTACTTGGTTTTTTCAATAGATAGAGTGATTGAAGAGGAAGGTTTATACTCGTATGTATAAAACATCATGCTACAACCGGTGCATAAACGTGGTGACGCAGGCGAAGTTGCGCGGGTCTGCTAGTATTTCATAAACTGAACCTTTTGTTATTATTAGAGGTATCAGGATATTTAACAGTAAGTGAGTGACCATGTACGCTAAAGCCCAGCTGTCCACTTCCAGCGAACATATCGGAGACGATCACGGACGAGGTGGCGGGCGGCGGCAGCGGCGAGGCGCTGGCGTGGTGCGTGCGCGGCGGCGAGCGCGCCGAGGTGGCCGCCAAGGACATGCCGCACGCCGAGAAGCTCGAGAAGTTCGTCGAAGATGTCAAGTGAGTCCACTGCTTGTTCTACGACGCTCTTTTAACCTGCCTTTTCAGAACACTACCATTTTTATAAACCTCTAGCTGTTGCCCGACTCTCTGCCCGCGTGAACTTCTGATATTTTGGAACTTCTCCATAAAAATCTGCCGTAGAGTTCAAGGAATAAAATGAAAGGAGAATTGCTCGAATTGGTCCAGCCGTAATCTGTTTTGCGCTTAGCGAAATATTTCGGGATCCATTTTTATTTTGTTGGACAATTTTCGTAGAAACTATTGACGCGTAACCGTTCCCACCAAGAATTGTGTAGTTGAAATTGAAATGTAATAACCGAAAATGAATCGAACATGACTTTTCCGTGACACTACCCAACTATTTTCTACCCCATTTTCATTCACCATAACGCCACTGGTAGTGTCAAAGAAAATTCTCATTCCTCATAATGCCACCGGTAGTGTCAAGGGGAATTCTCATTCCTCATAATGCCACCGGTAGGGTCAAGGGGAATTCTCATTCCTCATAATGCCACCGGTAGCGTCAAGGGGAATTCTCATTCCTCATAATGCCACCGGTAGCGTCAAGGGGAATTCTCATTCCTCATAATGCCACCGGTAGCGTCAAGGGGAATTCTCATTCCTCATAATGCCACCGGTAGGGTCAAGGGGAATTCTCATTCCTCATAATGCCACCGGTAGCGTCAAGGGGAATTCTCATTCCTCATAATGCCACCGGTAGCGTCAAGGGGAATTCTCATTCCTCATAATGCCACCGGTAGTGTCAAGGGGAATTCTCATTCCTCATAATGCCACCGGTAGTGTCAAGGGGAATTCTCATTCCTCATAATGCCACCGGTAGCGTCAAGGGGAATTCTCATTCCTCATAATGCCACCGGTAGGGTCAAGGGGAATTCTCATTCCTCATAATGCCACCGGTAGCGTCAAGGGGAATTCTCATTCCTCATAATGCCACCGGTAGTGTCAAGGGGAATTCTCATTCCTCATAATGCCACCGGTAGCGTCAAGGGGAATTCTCATTCCTCATAATGCCACCGGTAGCGTCAAGGGGAATTCTCATTCCTCATAATGCCACCGGTAGCGTCAAGGGGAATTCTCATTCCTCATAATGCCACCGGTAGCGTCAAGGGGAATTCTCATTCCTCATAATGCCACCGGTAGGGTCAAGGGGAATTCTCATTCCTCATAATGCCACCGGTAGCGTCAAGGGGAATTCTCATTCCTCATAATGCCACCGGTAGCGTCAAGGGGAATTCTCATTCCTCATAATGCCACCGGTAGTGTCAAGGGGAATTCTCATTCCTCATAATGCCACCGGTAGTGTCAAGGGGAATTCTCATTCCTCATAATGCCACCGGTAGTGTCAAGGGGAATTCTCATTCCTCATAATGCCACTGGTAGTGTCAAGGGGAATTCTCATTCCTCATAATGCCACCGGTAGTGTCAAGGGGAATTATCATTCTCCATGACAACACCTGTAGTGTCAAGGTGAATTCTCATTCCTCATAATGCCACCGGTAGTGTCAAGGGGAATTATCATTCTCCATGACAACACCTGTAGTGTCAAGGGGAATTCTCATTCCTCATAATGCCACCGGTAGTGTCAAGGGGAATTCTCATTCCTCATAATGCCACCGGTAGTGTCAAGGGGAATTCTCATTCCTCATAATGCCACTGGTAGTGTCAAGGGGAATTCTCATTCCTCATAATGCCACCGGTAGTGTCAAGGGGAATTATCATTCTCCATGACAACACCTGTAGTGTCAAGGTGAATTCTCATTCCTCATAATGCCACCGGTAGTGTCAAGGGGAATTCTCATTCCTCATAATGCCACCAGTAGTGTCAAGGGGAATTCTCATTCCTCATAATGCCACCGGTAGTGTCAAGGGGAATTATCATTCTCCATGACAACACCTGTAGTGTCAAGGGGAATTCTCATTCCTCATAATGCCACCGGTAGTGTCAAGGGGAATTCTCATTCCTCATAATGCCACCGGTAGTGTCAAGGGGAATTCTCATTCCTCATAATGCCACTGGTAGTGTCAAGGGGAATTCTCATTCCTCATAATGCCACCGGTAGTGTCAAGGGGAATTATCATTCCTCATAATGCCACCGGTAGTGTCAAGGGGAATTCTCATTCCTCATAATGCCACCGGTAGTGTCAAGGGGAATTCTCATTCCTCATAATGCCACCGGTAGTGTCAAGGGGAATTATCATTCTCCATGACAACACCTGTAGTGTCAAGGTGAATTCTCATTCCTCATAATGCCACCGGTAGTGTCAAGGGGAATTCTCATTCCTCATAATGCCACCGGTAGTGTCAAGGTGAATTCTCATTCCTCATAATGCCACCGGTAGTGTCAAGGGGAATTCTCATTCCTCATAATGCCACCGGTAGTGTCAAGGGGAATTCTCATTCCTCATAACGCTACCGGTAGCGTCAAGGGGAATTCTCATTCCTCATGACAATACCTGTAGTGTCATGAGGTATTTCTTTTATACTGTGTAAAAAATTTGGGTATATTTTCGGTACTGTTTTCAATTCAATATCCCTCGATATCGGGAGGTCGGCTACGCTACCGGTGCACGCTCAAGTTGACCTCACTCGTCGCAGCGTTCGGTCTAAAGCACAGTCCTATCGTAAACCAAGCGTATCTCGCAGGTACGGGATCTACCCGTTGACGGCGTACGGCTGGGTGCGCGGCGTGGGGCGCGCGGCGTCGCCGGCCGAGCGCCTGGCGGAGAGCGCGCCCGCCTCGCCCGAGCCGCGCGACCTGGAGACGCGCCGCGTCGTCAACATGATGTGCAGCCTCAAGCCGCAGCCGCACCCGCACCCCGACACCACGCCCGCCGACCTGCTGGTGAGCGCACGCACACACACACGCACACACACACACACACACACACACACACACACACACACACACACACACACACACACACACACACACACACACACACACACACACACACACACAATCGCACACACACAAACACACACACGCACATACATTTTGTGACAGTGAGCGCTGATTTTTAATGCTTTATTATAACTAATTATAATATTCACATTCCACTCTCAGAAATAGGTACTCTATTTATTAATAGTAGGTATAACGATAAAATCATTGTAGCTAATATTAATTTCTTGTACGTAACGTTATTCTTGCCAACACACGTCCACATGTAAATAAATCTAATTCGTAATCAACGCTGTATGTATTCAACGTGCTATTAATATGTCATGCTCGTGTACGTAATTAATGAAATCTGCATATTTAGCATGATATTATCATGATGTATGGATTCGAACCGGCACCGACTGCAGGACCGGATGCGATGGCGCCAGTCGAGGACTGCGACCTACCGATGAAAGCTTGTTTGTTTGTCATTTACTGGCGTAACATACAATAAGGAAGTTGACCTCGCAGTTTCTTATATGCATATTGATGAATTTTTATTGGAAATTTCTTAAATACTAGTATGAACAAGCGTGTTTTTGTTTTGCCACCACTGATGACGTCACAAATTTAGCATACATCGTAAAAAAAGTCGTTTCAATTACGTGTTCTTCACTATAATTCAGTATTTTTATACCTATTATAACATCAAAGTATACCTACATATTTTACTATTTTTAACACGTTACATATAGTATAATATTACACACGATAATTATACACCTTTTTATATGAAGGTGTGTAGTGTATACCTGTTTCCTTTGCCGACGGTACCCTTAGGTAAACTAATCATCGATTCTTATGTTGGATGGCCATTCAGTGCACACTTGCGCAAACCTTTCGGTATGCGTTCTCGAAGGGTCCGCGACCCGAGTCGTGACTTTCACAGTGGGCAGTGGGCATACAACATGAGATCCTTGACAGTGCGGTGTTGTTGCAGATGACGATCCTGCTGCGCATGGACGACAAGATGAACCGCCAGCTCACGTGCCCCGTCTCGCGCCGCGACTCCGCGCACGCGCTCGCGCACGAGCTCGTGCAGCTCGGCTTCATACACGAGGTACCCCGGACTTGTCTATACTAACCTAGGGTCTTCTATACGAATGGTGCAAGCGGAAATCGATATATCTCCGCTCTTTAACTTCTACTCTTTTCCGCAACTTAACTTCCATAGATTTTTATAAATAAACTGCCGTTTGATCCCCATTCCTGGTAAGGAAATTCAGCGCCATCCGGAATCTCGTTCAGTTATCGGCGACCGTGCCGGTCGACGGGGACGGTCGCCCCCGGTCCGAAAGTAATTTAGTCCCTCCCGGCAGGCGGACCGCGACAAGATCTCGCGGCTCATGGAGGAGTCGCTCCGCAGCAGCTTCGGGCCCCCCGCCGCCCTGCGCGCGCCGCAGCACGTCGCCAGCTAGTGCGCCGCCCGCTGCACCGGCCCGAGCCGCTGAGCGCGAGCGGCGGGACCCAAGGCGCCGCCCTGAGGCACTCCTCCGCCCGGTGCGCTCCGACGCGGGGCGGCGCGCGCTCGCCGGGCCCCGCGCTGCGTTTGGGTGTCGACGCGCCGGAGGGCCGAGCGCAACCCGCTGCGGAGCTGAGGAGGGGCTGGCGGCGAGCCGGCGGCGCCGGTCGATGCGGTCGAAGGCCTCCCCCGAGTCGTCCGGAGCGTCGCCGGCGCCGTTCGTGTCGTCCTCGTGTAATGGTAAACTTCCGGGCGCTTAGCTTTTATTGGTATTTAAACAAGGTTTCTTAGTCAACTAGTGGCGCGGCCGGGCGCCGCCCGCGCCCCGCCGTAGTCGTAGCGTAGATGTAAAGGCATATTTATACGTAGAAATGGGTCTTATAATGAGATTTTGTATTGCCGCGACGCGTGCGCAGGTGTGGTCCCGTTTGAGTGTGTTCGCGATATGGACCGGGCTCGCCCCGCCGGTCTGGGCGAGGATCGGCAGCGGTTCCGAAATTATTTATTTTACCTGTAACTTAGCCCTAGTACTGTGAGCGGAAACATCACGAGTTTGTTTTGTGTCGCGTTCGAACTTTGTTTTGCCGCGATGCGACCTTAGATCCTCACCTAGACTATTATAGTTCTGTATTCGACATCGGCCGCGGCGATTTCTACGTTTGAAGCCAAAATTTAACGTTAGTTTGAATTCAATGTCGGTCTGAGCTAACATCCATGAATGACGCTGATGGCGACCCGTGTAGCCCTTGAAGCTTCGATCCGTTGCGGTCATTAATATTCGAGCCGCCGACGAAGCGACTGTCATAGATATTTTTATTCGAAATTGAGGCTCAGCATATTTGATGGATGTTGTACAACCTAGGCTACTTTCAAACATTGCATTTCACCTTCCAAAAAACTTACTAGTCGAGTGTGAATCTAAATCCGATCAACCGAATCGTTTGTTAAGAACTAAATAAGCTTTGTTAAAAGTTAGAGGATTGTAAAAAAAATTGTAATGTTCACTTGTAAAAATTGTAAAATTGTATTGATTCGGAACGGTTCATAACTTTAGTTGGAACATCGAGTATGCTTAGTTTGTATGAATGTGTATATGTTATAAATGATATTTAAAACAAAATATTTAAATTAAACGTTTACTTTTAATTATATGTATAGTGAGGCTTCCTCTTAGAGCTTTATGGATGTGGTTATAAATAATAAGTATACGGAAATTTGAACATACTCACTAAGATGTTAAGGTTGAAATTTGTACTGTACTCGCGTCGATTACTACTTTCTATTGCGACAGCCGAAACAGTAAACTTATTTGTTGAGATGAACAGTTAAATATCATTAATTAATTTGTTAAGATTTTTATATGAGATGCTTATAATAGGGTTTTGTTCACGAATGTCTATGGTTTCCTTCGTAGTGTCATCTACGTCACTGTCACTTTGACAGGAGAGTTTCATAGACTTGGAACCATAGACTTTCTGCATGCATATCGTATGCGTGTTTGAAGTCAATTGTCAAAACTTGTGATGTCATATTGTTTCTTAGATTTGTATTGGTGTCGCTGGATATAAAATCGATCTTGCAATATTCCAACCTATATAATAGTTACGTTATTGATATATCATTGAGTTTATGGCAACACCAACACAAACCACAGCAACACTGAAACAGACAGAAGTAAGTGTTGCATTTGCACACACATACGTTTAAAGAACTTAGTTATCTATACGTAAAGCTATAGTGGTGCTAGTGTGGACGTACGTTGTACACCATTGTGTAAAATCGCTATTATTGTATAATATAGTATTCCGTTCATAGTTCCGGCACCGGGTTCCTAGTTCGTTTTGTTCAAATTTTGGTGCTGCCACACATTTATAAATTTATAATTTTAGAATTTCATGCTTGGGTATTGGCGTGTGATTAAAATAATTGCCCCAAACAAGAATGCAAAAAAAATATAAATTAATAAAACATTCCTCATAAAATAAGAATTATTTTACATACATACTTTGTTATTTGAAGAAATAACATTTGCCTATGTATAAAAATTGTTTATGAAGTTTATTTATGTCATTTATGTCCATCAATCCCCTCTCTCCTGATGTAATGGTACTAATTACATTTAATATATTGAGAAAATTGCAAAGATTACCAATATAATTGAAATTGGGTGCACGGTAGTTCGCGCCGCCAAGTCACTCACACTTCAGTACCCACAGCTTGACGTTTGGTTAACGCTAGCGGTGCCAAATATAAAAGGTGCCAACGAATCGTTTTATGTTCAGATACGACATTTTCTCCCCAAGTTCTATAACTTCCATAATAAAATTACAATTAACGACTTGCCATTGACAATACAAATGCCTACCATTTACGAATAGAACTCTCATACTTAACGGATTTTTAATGTCAATGTATTCACACAGACACTGCAATAACAAATATTGACAGCACCCTATTGTTATTAATCATCAAAACATCGTTTTGAGTTACACAGCTATTTAAAAGACAATAAAGTTGAAGAAATATCAACAACTAAACTCCAGACCGCTACTAACGTCATTTCAATATCTTAACTTCTCAAAATAGAACAACATAATTACGTATTTATCATCATATTGCTTACTTTTCTTTAAATGTGTCTAAATACCTATTTAACCCATATTTACTTCGACATGTGAAACGCATAGCGATGCGAACCTTTTCCACCACATTCATCCCTTCATTGCACAGTTTAATAAAGCGTACTCACTGCGTAATTGTTTAATAGCTGCGTACGGCGCGCCGCGCGGGACTTTCGATTATAGCTATTGTACCAATATGCAGCATCGTAGGATTACATACTAAGATTGTTGTGATGCGTTACATGCATCAAAAACTGTATATAATACCATTTTATTCACACGTGTAATTACTAGATGCGTGGATTTTTTGTAACTTGGCATTCAGTACTATGATTATAGAACTCAGCTCAATTTTTATTCATCTACAACATATTTTTATCTTCGTTCCTTAATAAGATTCCTTTTTCTTTGAATTTTCTGTTTTTGTTTCTGTTTCTGGTCTGTACATTCAGCTTGTTAAGTTATCATATAATGTTATTAACACAGCTGATATGGCAGTGTGTTTAACTAGTCACGGAACTATAACCAACCTTGAATATTACCGTGTATTAAAACTTCTTAGATTGACTCTAAAAGAGAGCAAAGTCCCCGTGGCGAGTCGTGTTCAGCCGTGTGGGTGTGTCGGCGTCGGGAGCTAGAAGTGTAGTAGCGCTGTAGTCTAGAGTAGTGTAAACGAAAGACTGGCTAATGTAACGAGTTAGGTTGTTGTACGGCGGGACGGCGTCCGCGCGGTGTCTCTGACTGCGGCGGTAACCATCGCACGGAAACAACTGGGAATGTGCTTCCTGTACATGGAACTGGTATGGTTGCAAGGTAGGAAAGGAAACGATCGGCTCTACGGAACGGCCCGCTCGGTTGCCACAGAACAATATAAAGAAAGACGTTTATGAACTTGGCTCTTGTTTTCGAGCACCAATTCTCGCTATTTACCGCTTAGATATGATTCATAAGATAAAAATAAAAATAATTGAGGGTATATTCGTATTCGTTACCAAAAACTAATGTACGCTTACTTATATAAATATTTATTAGGGAATATAATTAAATTATTAAATATTAGGAAATGTAATGTAAATTTTTAGTAAGTTATGTTTGAGGTTTGTCAGAGACACCGCGCGGGGGCAGTCGGGAAGCAGGTAACTAGCTAGTAAAGTGGTGTTCTTGTAAATATTCGCTTTTAGTATAAACTATACTTATTAATTATTGTTGTAATTTTATTGTAACTGATTTATGTACCTACTTATCAAGAACTAAGATACACAACACAACATACTAATTCGCTTGTCTTATGTATGTCGCATTGAGTATTATTTTGGTTATGCTATTGTATTACTACGTCTCGGCAGGCGAGCCGAGCGTTGTGTCTGTGCTTAGACATCATTTATTTTAGTTTTTTTATTTTACACTCATGTTTTTCACGTCCAATATATTTGTTATTTTACCCGATGATGCTATTGTACCTACGTATATGAATTGAGTTTAATTTTGATTATATTTATTGACATGGATTAAGCACAGACACATAACGCATATAAAGAAGGGCCAGCCTGCCAACTATATTGCAATATTATTATTTGTAATCAGTCTCAGATTTTTATAACATTTTGCACAAAAGTCATATACAACGTTACCTATATTGCTTTTGCTGTATTTTAATTATTTCATTCGTTTATTTAATGTTCCTATGTGTACGTTTTACTTGGAGACACGGTATTTACGAAACAAGTCAAGGGTTCGATTCCAGTCAGAAAAATATTTGCTGAAAGCAACTCTAATTAAAATTAATTGTGATTAGGTAAGAGAATAAATATATTAATTCAATAACAGACGAATTAATATACTTATTCAATATATAGTTTACCGGAGGTTTTTATACTTATTGAATTGCCAGAGCTCACTGGAGAGGCTTTCTGCTGTCAGTGGGAAGATCAATTTATCTCCTGCGCTGGCAACACTTAAGCCCTCCTAATTAAAAATAATTTTCTAAATTGTCGGCAGCACGTATGACCTAAGTGGTATATAAAAAATACAGCTTTGGGTGCATGCTACTGCTACTACCGTGCAAGAGGTCTCAAATTTAATTTGATTTCCATCTCTGTAAAAATATTTTTCTATTTTTAATAACCACAAACGGTGCCTGATTGGCGACAATAGAGTCACCCCCTGTAACGTGTTACCATAAACTTAGATGTTAGTACATGTGTACCGTACCTTTGGACGATATACGGACTTGAAATATGAGTATATAATAATAAAACATTTCTTGAATGAGTGGACCTCTCAGAAAATAAGTACCGTAAGTTCAACCTTCGTATTGGTAATGCTAGGTATCTGTTCAAGTAATCATTCGTTCATGCATTCACTATGTGTGTTCGTTGGCTTTACTCACTTGTTTAAAGTACTGTCGACAAAAAATATAAGTATTTACACTGAATCCGCCATTATCGACAAATGGCGAAAATAAAAACTACAGTTGACAGTGTTGACACTGTCAATGCGATATGTCATTACTTTTCAGAATTAACTACACAATCGAATGGTGTAAATATATAGATTTGTGTTTCATATCAAGATCAACTGACTTGATTCCTGGCTATAAATATTGATTTTTTTAAGACATCAATAATGCAGTTTTAGTTTTCATTGAAATCTGGCACTAGAGACCTTTTTCCTTTTCGCTATCACTGAATTTAGTTTGTGATATGGCCATACTAGGCCACTTAAGATATGTATCCTGTATACCTTTTCTTTTATATAATGTTGTATGAAAACGTGTATAATTATATCTTTTGTCGACTGTCCGTCTAAATATTATAGTTGTATAAAGTTCACCAAATGAACCACGCCTCAGATATACTTAGTAAATCTGTTTCAAGTAAAACGCTACACCTTATTATTTTTAATTGAACGTTGTTTTCTTTTGTTCACCACATATTTACAAAAAAACAAATGGACACATTAACCGAGAATAAATAATTTAATTTCATTAATTAATTATTATTGTAAATAATTACCCAATCAGTGTTCTGGTTTGTTTTTCTTTTGTTTATCCAAAGAAAATGTGTTCATTTATTTAAAAATATATTAATTTTGCGTTTTTATGAGATTGTAACTTATTTATTCGATCCAGAATTGCATTTCCCACTCGATTATATCGTTTCCTATGCAGCCAACTATGTATGTGCACATAGCCGAGTATGAGTTAGCTATAGTACATATTATTGTAACGATACCTATTATGATTATGCTCAAAGTGACTTGTAAAGAATCCATAACAAATGATCGTACGATCGAGTGATGTTTGCATACTATTCTAAAATAAAAAAAACGTCAATAAAGTGTATTTTAAAAAACTATTTTTGTCTTATCATTACAACCTCAGCGTTTATCACTGGTATACCTACCATACTTATACAGGATGTTCGAGATTTCGACTTCAAGCCGAAACCGGGGGATAAGCCAAGACATAACATTTATCAGAAATGTAAATAAAGTCTAAGTCATTTTCATTCTCAAAATTTGGCATATCACCCGGTTTCAGCTTGATATCGACATCTGGGACATTCAGTATACACATCACAATTTTATCAGACAATGCCAGAAGATCTCGCAGTCTTTCATGTGCCCCATTCACATCGGGTGCCAAGTCGATGCCGTTAGATAGACGAGGTTTTGGCGCAGAGCTTTCTCTGAAGGTTGGCATACGATGACATCATCAAATCATTGTACATTTTATAGTTACATAGTTTCTTAGTCTATCTATTTTTAGAATGAAGTATACAGTCAAATATGAAAATGGTATATAGATATAGTGTATCTAGCAATAGAAGTATTAATTACTGCTGGACAAACCTGCGACTGGACTAATTACTTCAGTCTTTTCTCAGCCCTATTTACTTTGAATGGCCGTCGTAAAAGAATTAACGAAGTAGGTTGTGGAATGCATTTTATGGTTTTAGATTGACATGGTCATTAATGAATTCACTATTTCTAACGGGATATTCACCATGTTTGTTGGATTCTTGGTGTACCTAACCGATCTTTTTGAGCTGTTACAAGCGCTATGATCATGGTGTACTGACGCCAGTATAAACCCAGAATGGTGAAACTTGAAAGTAGCTAATGAAACCAAAAAGTTCAACCGGGCAGATGGGTTTCAACGGGCTAGTGTCTGGCACCCGGTGATTGGTATCTTTACAAAACCCAATCAAACGACATCTCCAAACACCGGGCGAATGGATAAAGTGAGTGTTGTGTGTCGCGATCGAGTAGGTACAGCGTGAAAATGCGGACAGTGGTAGCCATAGTGACGACGTGTGTTATAAACGAATGAGAAAGAGGGTAGACCGATAACCAATAAGAACTAGCTCGGCGGTCGTCAGTACACCGTGATCGTAACAGCGCCGAAATATCGGTTACTCCAAGAAACCAACAAACAGGGTAAGTATTCCGTTATATTTAATAGAGAATGTGAATGAATGCGATTCTGTCAGATTCTATTTCAAGTAGGAAAATGATGATAATTTTGTTGGTGTCATCACTGAACTAAAATTTCTCTTGCATTTGAATACCAGCTCTGTCTCTTGGCAGCGGACGAGTCTTGAGTCTTGCTATACGCCCTTGTATTATAGGTTATTCAGTTTAATATGGGAATAAATAAATAAAATTAATAAAACAAATGACTCGTATAAAACTGTATATTATTATTACAAACTCTATCTCTTGACAATAATAACTATAAAATGGTTGTTCGTCGACATTTGTGACTATAACTAGGCAGTGAATTACATTTATATATAATTAAAGAAGATATATATATTACAGTCCTCGACGGTTCAATATTAAGGCGCAGGTCGAGGACGATCACAGTTTTTACTTTTAGGTAAGTACGTAACCAAATTGAATATAGTTGTACAATATTAATTAGGTAGATCAGTAATTAAAATATTTTTCTACAATTTAGGTAAATATCCCCCTATATATCATGTTACTTAAAAAAGAACAGTCCTACGGGATGAATAGGGATCCAGGGGTAAATAGAGATAAAATTGTCAGCTAAAGTCAGTACCTAATTATTTACTTTCAAGCGAAACTTTGAACTAGTTCATTGTAATAACAGAATCATCATCTAATGACTTATATGAAATCTAGTAAAATCAATTATTTAAAATATTCCGTTGACCATTTCATCCCTATTCACCCCGTTGTACTGAACGTATTAGTAATTCAAGCACCGTAGAATAATAATAGCAGGATTACCTAAATCTGTAATAATTATTTTTTAATGTAGATATCTATGCAGTCTGTGCACAGTGCCGGATTCATGAACCTATACATACAATACTGGATTAGCAACATAGCAGAGGCCAAATGCTGTCGGCCATTTTGCAGAGTAAAACTGGGCAAGGAGGCTGGTTATATGCAGATATGGTATGTACTATGAAACCTATATGTGCGTTATGAATGAAATATGTAGATACGTGTATTATAATATCGTTATGGATTTTTGCCAACGACAGACATTGTGGTTTTATTTGTATTTTGTGACAACCGTCAATGTTATTAAAGTTTCACAAATCTAATCCATCAATGAAGTACCTACGTGCAGGAAAATACAGTAAAAAGTGACCTTAACATCAAAAGTTTCAAGTATTGCAAACATTTAAATTAATTAATACGTCTACTAAACGTACTACCACATGGATATGTCCAATGCCTAGGCTGCAATGAGCAGTAGTCTTTTTGAAGTTAATGACCAGTGAGTGTTTCGTGAGTAGGTACATTTGGCCCCGAATACTAAATTGCGGCCCATATAGCGTACACAGATAAACGTAATATTGAATAATAAGTGAAAAATTAACATACTTATCATTTTTTATCAGACATAGTTACCGATACTGACCAACCCCACAAAGTGGGTACAGTGAGAGAATTTGTTATATGTACCTTATGTAATGATTTTGCAATTACCGTGGTATTTGGCTGTCTTCTCATCATTCTGTCACAACCATTTTAACACTTCACTTTTATATGTGGGGTAAATTAAATTTGTTCCAGCAAGTTACACTTAGGCCGAAAGATTAAGCCCCCAAGACTTACACCCAGTTTCTGGCTGATCACCGCTTAAATTAACTAATCAACTGTTAAATCTCTTGTCAAGTAGAAATTGGGTTGCTAGAAGCATGATTACCTAAATAGTTTAATTTGATCATCATGTCAGTTAACATAGCAGCTGTCAACCTGGAGATTCGTATGGCATCCGCTATTTACATTTATATTTCATAAATATAAAATATAAAGAATAATAATAATAATATATAATAATAATATATACAATAATATATTATTTTATATATTTTTTATTTATTTATATTTTGGCCTGATTCATCGTTTCAGAAACCCAAATTGATTTGACATCCTTGTTAAATTCATAGCAGTGTTAGTTGATCAATGATTTGATGGGCCTTTCAGAAACCGACGGTAAAGCCCTTAATGGAATGACTGCCAACTAACTGAATCCGGCACTGTTTACATCATACAAACATTTAGTTTTAATTTATTTACGAACTTTGGCAAGAAGATCTTTGGCAGATAAAGAAAAAAAAAGTAGACTAATTGGCAATTTTACAATATAATCTATTAATAACCTACTTAATTAATGATACAATTAATAAACCAATTGAATATAATTAATTGTAAATATATATTATACAGGATGTATTATAGATACGGGGCATTAAGGGCAGTAAAATTTGAGTTATTTTTTTATTTTTCCTTATAAAATGTATGGGATACGTTTTTGGCGATTTTCATGATTTGTAGTACCTAACTACCTACTCAAACTTCAAATAATCCAATAGTATTATGATACTCACATGAATTTTGTACAATTTTCTTTTTTAAATTTGTATTTTCTCTCCGACTGTATGATTTTTCTAAAATCTGTGAGCAGTTCTGAATACCTCAGAAAGTTATTGATAGTCTCCTTAGAACTTTTTGTTGTAACTACAATGGCTAATGTACATTATCTGCCCTTATTGCCCCATCTCAAAAATACATCCTGTGTACATTTTCCACATTTCTTTTTAGGTTTAACTGAAATAATATGTGGTGGCACATTAGCTTAGCGCTATTAAATTGTCAGCTACCTACTACCTCATGCTGACATACGTGAGATTAACAGTCATTAGGTCAACTAATTCTACAATC
This sequence comes from Pelosia muscerda, assembly GCA_963691645.1. NCBI lineage: Eukaryota > Metazoa > Arthropoda > Insecta > Lepidoptera > Erebidae > Pelosia > Pelosia muscerda. The sequence continues at coordinate 19,754,633 of OY829102.1, read as the reverse complement.
AGTATCAAATATGTCAATGTCACAAGGTCAGTAACTTAAAACATCAACAGTTCTACACAGTTACGAGATCAACAGTTCAATACAAACGGAACTTGTGACTGTGGTGTCAGGTGTGGTTTTACCCTCGTGTCATTGTCGGCGGTTCGTTTCTCACATAAGAAACACCTCATACGAACCATTCCGATTTCTGAGAAAATTACACGTTCAAAAATAAGAAATAAATTATTTATTTGTTCTGAAAGTGGGTAAGGTATTGCTTCGTGGTAGCATAACGTTAAACCGGTTTTCGTTTGAAGAAAATGACTCAAACGTTTACGTTTAAGTAGTACCTATTCTATATAATTATACCCATTTCTATATAATTAACCATTTACGCTGAAGGCGTAAATGGTTAACAAAATAATTACCTTTCTATTGATATTGAACTAATTAACTGTTATTGATGTAATTTGACTGATATTAACCTTTTCAGCCGTTGTCCTAGTGGTGTTGACATTACCTAACGACTGCAATTGATCTCACATTATGTATCCCAAATTAAAAAAAAAGAATAGTTCAGGCGCTTGCACTTAGGTTCTATCCGATAACGTAATCCCTAAACCTTATCTATTTTCGAGTCATTTTCATAATCTGAATCGATATGGCAATACGTTGTGTCGCGGCTCTATTTGCTCCTTCTCTTCTTGGTCTGGGACGTAGTAGTGCAGCTCGTACGCAGGTGAGAGGTCTACCACACGCATGCTCTCGCAGTTAGCATCACAGGGCTTCACATTCGAGAGGAAATCTGGCCTGGAGCTGACTGTCTCGTACAATCTCTTCATGAACGTGTTTGGTGCCACCAGTACGTGTCCATTTTCATTCGCCCTGAGCGCTACACTATTATTGTATATAATCGGGAAATTCACTTTGAATTTATCGCTATTCTGATTGAAGTTATCAACGAATCTATTCACGATATCTTTTCGGAATTGTGTGCCATAATCGTAATCTGCGTCTCGTTTTGGTTCTTTTTGTGCTAGTTTATCAATAGCGTCTACTTTCACGTACTCAATGGGAGCCACCGTGAAAGGAAGGTGATCGTCCTCGCTGTCTTTTGCTGCGTCAACTATGAAGTCTTTATAATGTTTGATTACATATGAGGCCTTGTTAATGTTTCCGTCGTTTGGTGCGAAACCATCATGCAAATCCGGAGCTCGTGACTGACCCGTTAGGTATAAAGTTTTTTTCAAATCTTCAGCATTTTGCGGCGGTGTGTTGCGTGGATTCGCGGTTTGTTTTTGTTGGTCGAATGTGGTAGTCTGTACTGGCGACACCGTACCGAAAAAGGAATCATAACTCGATTTCGGAGGCTGAGTAAATGCAAATTGGTTAACTTTATTTTTAAATTGGTCGTCGTATTCGTCGATATTAACTTTTTGAGTTACTGTAGGACTAACAGTAGTTTTATATTTTTTTGTGGGTGGAAAGTATTGAAGAGTCGGCTGCCTTCCAGGCATATATGTAGCCGGATAAGGTTTTTGAGTATTTAGAACAAAACCTTGTGAGCTATATCTAAAATGGTTAGGTTTGTTTGTGGTAGAAAATTTCTTTAAGTCAATTTTTGTGACATAATCCGCATCATAATCATCCCCGTCGTAGTAATATCCCAAACTGTGTGTTTTCTTACTAATTGATGTGTGGGGCGTTGAGAACTCGTTTTTGAACATTTTGAAATTTTCTTTCTGATTATAATTCACTACAACATCATTATCAGTAGTTGAAGATGAAGGTGATAAAGTGGATGTGCGAATAATATCAGGTTTTAGTAATGGGCTCATTGGCGAAGTGACTTCTTCCTTAAATAGATTACTATCATCATTCGTACTTTCATCATAATCGACATAAACTGAATCTCCGTAGATATTGATTTTCTTCTTCTTAGACTTTCTCACTTCAGCTATTTTTTCAAGCCTTTCTCTCAAGTCTGGAACTTCGTTCATGAGTTTCTTCTCTGACTTGCTTATCTCGGTTGTTTTGTTTTTTAAAACATCAGTGAAAGATTTTGAAGCGTTTTTGGGTTTAAATACAATTCCCAGGGAACTGATACTTTCATTTCGCCAACTATTGTCGTCCGGATCTCGGATAAATTGTTTTGTGGGCTGGATGTCTAACTTTTTAAGTGGTTTGTAGGGACTAAGGGAATATGAGGCAATTGATTTTTTCTTGTCAACGTTGATTGGCTTGACGCTGAGCACGTCTTCAGTTATTACTTCATGTATTGTGGGTGTAATATCCGGGAAAGCAGTTGTGTCACCCGACGATGGTGCTTCGACTGTTAGACGAGCTGTTTTAATGTATTCATGTTCATGCAATGTTTTTTCCATCAATAGTTCCTCCTTGATTGCATCTTCCACCTGTAATCGTTTTGAAAAGAAGATTGTTGAATTTATTTGAAGTAAAAGCAATTTTTTTTCAGTTACTGGTCAAATCCACCTTTAAATATTAGTATATTATTAAAGCAAGGCCCTGAATGCTAATTTTTATTGTGTATTATAAGTTCATGTAAACGGTATAACATAGCTAATATATGATATATAACATAATATAACACAACATAATATAGAGGTGCTAGCACCTACATTTCGCCAGTTTTATTTTTAAGTCCTCATGTTATAGGTGGGGCGAGCCTATTGCCATTAACCGGGCACTTATAAACCTGCGATAAATAACACCTAAAAACATCGAAAAGTCATTGGTGTGTGCCATGGTAAAACCTGGGATCGAACCCGAGACCGCGTCTCAGCAGTCCATTACCCAGACCACTAGGCTACCGCCACATGTAAAAATAACTATATTTTAATATTATACTGTGTAATGACATTAATATTAACGGTCTAAAACCTACAATGTCTTTATTTTGAAATAATCTACTCACCAGTTGACTTTGCGACTCAAGACCAGTTCCATTTTTTGATTCAAATGCATCATTGACCTCACTTTCGCCACCTTCTGCCTCGTACATTGACCCAAAACGTTCTGTATCATTTGCATTGTCTATGTTCACATATTGTGCTGTAGTTGCTTCTTCAGACTTATAGCTAGTAGTATCTGTATTGTCTATGTATCCTCCTCGCTTAGAGGCGACAGTATCGACATTATTATCAAACATTTGCAGAGTTGAATTTTCTAACTCAGGTGCAGTGGTAACATTTATTTCAGCTTCATGTACTTGTGTTGTGTGCTCTTGAGTGTCAAGAAGATTTTTCAGTTCTATTAATGATGGTATTGGCGTATTATTTAGTGCTTTTTCTAAAACAATTCGCCCAGGTTCTGTTCTCGTCGTGTTTATATCAGATAAAGTACTTTCTGTACTACTTACGTTGATGACGGGCTTTTTTTCAAATGTTGTTACCAAAGTTGTTAATGTATAAGGTACTGGTTCGTCCTTTATTGTCTCTGTAGTAAATGCCTCTTCAATTGGCACGCCTGTTGTAGTAGGAATGTTGTTTTCTAGATATGAATCGCTTGTTTCCGTAGTAAAATCAATCATTGTGACTTTGAAAGATTCTTCAACAACTGTAGGCAATTCGGAAATAACCGGCGCAGATTCCGTAGTAATATCAGATGTTAAATTAAAAGGTGACTTATCGACTGTATCGTCGTCTGATTTAATAATTACTTGAAGAGTAAATTTATTTGCAGTAGATTCTTGCGTGGCCTGTAAAGTCTCTGTTAAGCTGGATGTATTATCATTTGCTGATGTTGTATACATATATGTCATTAGAGTATCTTCTGTTGTGGTGATAATATCCGTGTTTTCTGTTATGTCTCCTTGGCCTTCGTTGTATTTTAAACTTTGTGAAGCATTGATTGAATTCTGTTCTGTCGTTGCATTCGCTGTAACTGTTGGTTCGATACTATAATTTTGAAAAATTTCCGGTATTGTATCCGTCGTTAATTCATTGCCATTACTCGGTTCATTCCAACTTTTTGTTGTGGTTGGAAATGTAATGTTTTCATCAACGCTCCTTGATTGTATAATTACTGTTGACGTTGCTGCTATAGTAGTTTTATCCGCAATATTTGTTGTTGAAGTTGAGGCCGCAATATTTGATGTATTCGGATTTGAATCATTTCGATATTGTTCAGTTGTATTTAAGATTGGTATTTCAGTAATATTCGTAATATTTGTATCACTTGAATTAACCGTCGCATTAGTGATTGTAGCTTGAGTTGTAGATTCGCTTTTGGTCTGTAAGTCGTACTTCACTTCTAACAATGAAGACTCTTCTGTTTCTAAGTCAGATGTCGAACCTGAGGGATCTATCTTCCTTATGGTAAAGCCACTTACTGGCGATCTGGTTGTAACTAATACGATTGCCAAGGAAATTGTGAATGTCCTGAAAAAAAAATAACAGTTTAATATTACGATAAATTTGAACTTACGACATGTAGTTTAAAATAATATGTAAATCACTGTTTCATCTCGAGTTTATTATTTTTACAAGAGTTCATTTGAAATCGCTACATATTTTTTTTAATACACAAAATAATGTTAGTTCTTTCTTGCCAACTAAACAATCTTAATGGAATTTCTTCAAACCGTTTGGTTAAACCCTGCTGAATGATGTGCGAAATTGAGTATAATTGTACAGCGACAATGATAGTATTATTAAACATACACACCGTTCGACACTCATTTATCACGAAACTATTATATAAGAGTATCATGTGTTTAGATAATACCACACTTATGAATCAATTGTATTTCGTATATGTTTTGGTTTAAACTCAGGCGACACGCACAGTAACGGTAATATTTTCAAAACGTAACTAAAATTTCAGTAATACAATTTACTGAATCGGAAACTAGAACAACTGTATTACAATGATTTATTTACTAGATGTGTATATACATAACACGTCGTAACTGTCATGTCAATTTCAGTTAACAGGTTAATTGTGGAACTGGTTTAAACCCTGCACAATACCTGATTAATGTTTTACCTAATAGATACTTTTATGACTTGCCAATCTTGCCATACCAAATGAAAAAGAAATATGATATATTTACGAATAAAATGCAGTTTTTTAACGTTCAACGATCATTATAGTTACGCAAATTGTTTGTTTGCCGGTGAACTACTTGTAAAATAAATGTTTAGGATTATCTACGATTAAATGTCTTATTCAGCTGTGCTAACTACTTAACAGGTTGGTACAAGGTGTGGCTATAAGTGTTTAATTATTTTGAAAGTACAAGCTGTAAGTATTGTACATATATTTAATTGAAACTTTTGAAACTTGTCTAAAAAAATATAGATAAGTAGTTATGAATTGTTTTTGCTTGTTGCTTTTGCAACACTAACAGCATCTATTCATTCCCTGAACCTTTTTCCCAACTCAGTTGGGGTCGGCTTTCCAGTCTAACTGTGATGCGGCTGAACTTCGATATTTTCCGTGGAGCGACTGCCATCTGACCTCCACAACCAATGGTCTAATAATGACCAATGGCGATATCGAAGTTCCAAGTTGGCTGGTTGGACTTTTTAGGGCTCCAACTACCCGTAACGACTGCCATAGATGTTTGTATGGCAACCGGGACCGACGGCTTAACGTGCTCTCCGAGGCACTTATAAACCTGCGATAAATACACACATAACTTCGAAAAGCATCGAAAAGTCATTGGTGTGTGCCATGGTAAACCTGGGATCGAACTCAAGACCTCGTCTCAGCAGTCCATTACCCATACCACTAGGCTACCGCGGCTACAGCATCTATTAAGCACATTAAAAATGAAATAGTGTAATGCTGTCTTGTGGTATACCGGTCTTATTATTAATATCCGAGGAGTAAATTCTTGGCATTTATAGGTAATGTTAACCTTCTGTCTTTGATTTTGAGGCAAAGATGATATTTTTTTTCTTGAAGAGGATTAACCTACCCTGGTCCCTAATCCACTAAAGTCATTGTAAGTTTTGAATACGAAGTGATACAAAATCAAACACTTTTGACTGCTAAGGTCTAACATGTTACTTCAGTAGTTCAGACGTTAGAATGAAAATTATAGTAACTTAAATTACACTTGTAACATGTCATGATTTGTCGATAAATAAATAAATAAATAAATATTCTAGGACAATCTACACAACGCTTAACTAACTTGTGTTATTATTTCTAAAATGCAGATAACATGCTTAAATATTTTTCTTTTGTAAATACATACACATTATACATAAAAACACCCAGACCCAGGGTCTATAATTAAATGGCAGTTTTGGTAACCTCAGTTCCTTGACAATGGTTGACAATTATCGAGGCCCTGGTTGGTTGTTGCCTGCCTCAGAGAGAGTAAGGCACGAGTATTGTGTTAGTATATTTTAGTAGTATCCTCCTAACATTTGGTATCATAAGACATTGAGATCTGGATGGGTTTTTAACCGCTGCGGTAGGTACTATTTGCGAGCAAAAATAGGAATTTTTGCTGATACTAGCCAAATTCCGTGTGAAAAATCTACCGTCATCTATACAGGAATGAATAGGGAACTATATTTTTGTCCATCATTCTATCCGAATAATCAGCGATGCGTGGCTTTCATCAGTTTTCTATGTTGTGACCTACTTAGGTATCGGATTATTACACTGTCACTTTTATAGGCGAACTTCCATACATCATCGTTACCCTTTTTAGGTTCCCAACTCAGTTGGCGTTTCTAATCTAACGAAGATGCTGCTGAACTCCGATATTTTCCGTGAAGCAACTGCCATCGAACTTCCACAACCAAATTAGCGATATCGAAATTCTGTAGTTACGCTAGTCGGACTTTTGAGAGCTCCAACTACCCTTTACGATTGCCGTAGATGTTCGTATGGTTACAGGGCCCGACGGCTTAACGTGCTCCTCAAGGCACGACCAGACACTGATCTGACCTAATTATTGTATATGACAAAAAATTGCACTGGCGAATAGCCATATTCATGCACACAAATCGATCGATCGGGATCGAACCCGCGCCTCCTGTATATCAGTCGCGTTCACTACCGCCTCGCCACAGAGGCTGTGTGCCTGATTCTAATCGAAATTGGATGATTTTAAATTAACTAAATCATTATCTACTTAACTACGGCTACTATATCATTATGTAAGAAGTACAATGCGGGTACCCGAGTACATTTAACTTCTTTATTGTAACATGGTAACATTGTCTAGGTAACTACTTATCGGAAATGTAGGTCTGTAGGTTTGTGTAATCCCACAATCGCGTGCATGTCATGTTACTGAATTCGAACCGAATTGTATTGCGTAGGTGACAGGTAATTTGTGTAAAATTATCGTAAGTAAGTTTTTAATAGTCATATCCAAAGTTATAAACGGAGCAATACATTTGGGCCCAGTAGATGGCGCCACAAAGGATGTTTTAAATGCAAAATTAACAGACACATAATTATTATTATTATTTTGTAAATTATATGAGAACAGAACATTGAAAAAAAATAGTAAGTATTACGTTAATTTAATTTGTGTCTAAAAATACTTTTCTTTTGGTATTTTTGTCTGTTGCTTCGCGCTGGACGCAAAATTATACAGTTGTTGTTATTCTCAACGACAAGCAGTCAAATGGTCAGCACAAGTGTTTGTTGGGAATAAATACAAATAATTCTATTAACCGCTCCCAATGGAGATGGAACAAGATGTCTTGAGGTCCGTTGGGAATAAATGTAAAAAGGGAAGTCCATATTATGTTGTTCTAACCGGTGCCGGCGGGAGAAAATTTTTTTGGCCCAATGACCACCAGTGACCATTTGAGTGTTGGCCGTTGGAAATAAGCCTAACAGCGTTTTGTATGTATATTTGATTTAAAAAATCTTTCAAATGTATGACTGAATCGGACATTGCGTCATTTTTCTATTAAATCGACCCTATTTTGTAACTACAATCGTAACAATGAATTTTAAACAAACGCGTGAAATAGTAAACATTCTAGGCATAATATAAATACGAGTACTCGCTAACTATACTAGTGATACTATATATATGACTAAATTCACAGCGAGTACCTAATGTAAGCCATAAAAATAATATTGAATATTATTATTAAAATACGCCGGCGAGAACAATGGCAGTTGGCGGTGCGACGTCAACCAGAATTAAAACAATCAATGTTTTGCCTAAATTGACGGAAATTGATGCCGACATTTTAAATGTTCATGTTTTTGTTCCGTGAGTAAGTATTTCCCTTTCATTGACGGGTACTTACAAAATTAACTTACAGTGGGCTACAAAAGTTGAACAATTCGAAAAAGAAATTTGTATGAAGTGATGCCACTACAATCTGTTGTTTCTTATAAATGTCGTATATCTTTTGATTAGCTCACTACTGTCAAAATTATAGATCTTAAGGGATCCAGAAACGGAGCCGACTGTCGTCTGGTGAGCGTGAAAACAGTACCTAGGCGGAACCCTACTAATATTGAGAGAGGGCTATGCCCAGCAGTGCACTGCAGTAGGTTAATTGATGAATTGATGACTAAAATTAAAAAAGTTAAAGTACGTGAAGATGTTCGGATGTTTGTTACTCAATCACGCTGTAATGGCTGAACGGATCTATTCGAACCCACGATCATTTCCTTACAAGGGGAATGCTCTGACTGTTAAGCCACGAAGCCACGTCTGTAGCATTCGAAATTCTCTTATATAAGTATAACCATCATGGAGGGTGATGGTCGGATGAACGGATCTAACTAAAATTTGGTACAGGGATAGATTATAAACTGAACTAACACATATCCCATCCCCTTATCCTTATCCCATTTTCATAATCCCGGGAAAACATTACCAATCAATTCAAAATCCTTTTAATACAAAAAAACTGCAAATTTTCGTACAACCGTCCTCTTATGTCTCGAGCGCCGTTGTTATCAATAAAAAAATACAAACAGTTTTCTTTCCGCTCTTGATGCATGTTTTCCTTAAATTTTACACAATCATTATGATCGCGGCAGGCAATATGCCCTAAAAAGCAAAAGGATGACCGTGAATGTAGGAAAAAGTGATGGTTTTTGAAAGAGAGAGAAAGAGTATTGGAACTGCACAGTTCTGATTTGAAGAAGTTTGTGTATTTGGGTCAAAGTTTACGAGATAAGGCAAGTATGACAGTAATATTGAATGAAGAATTCATGTGAATGAGGCAATGCATCACTTTGTGAGCAGCCAGAAGGTATCTATAGAGGCACGTCTTGCTGTACATAAATGAGTACCTACTCGTTCTTACACATAAGTATGTAGTGAATATTGGGTTTTGAAGAATTAGCATGAAAGGAAGCTGAATACTCTGCAAATAAGAAGTTTGAGAAATATAGCTGGGGTGAAGGTGTAGTAACTGAGATAGAGGAAGGGATGCTCAAATGGAGAAAGTGACAAGTTTTTTTTTTGAGAAGATGGACTAAAGAAGATCAACGACTGCTGTTAAGGATTTCCTTTCCAATGGACCATCGTATCATTTTAGCCGGTTCTATTTCGAAATACTCATCTCAAGCAGAAACATCGGCAGCTTAGGGTAGTGTCAGTCTGGCGATCACGAGCTCCTGGGTTCAAATTCTGGCTAATACACATCCAAGATGAACGCACTCCTAACACAAGTAATTTAGCTGGAGGGCAGAGCCGTCTTTAGACCCTGGGCACACAAGACTTTAGAGGCACTTTTGGAAAGTTTAGGGATTTACATTTTTGTTAAGTTGATGTGCGAGAAAGACGGTATTGCGGGAGGGGTTAGTGGGAATATTAATAATTTCGCTTGCTAGTATTCTTATATAAAAAAGTAGCACCCGCAGACGTTTCCCCAAGTACAAAACAACAAATACAATTAATGGAAAGTTTCTTGTCTGTGTGTGCTACGGTGTGACGAGGACGGCTTCACAGTAATTAGGGAACCTTCAATAACCCATACTCATAATCACATTGGCATCGGTGCGGCGGCGGAAGGTCACTGTTCATATTATTTACGCTGTACTTGTGTCCTGTCGCGATTCAAATCTGTATATCCCCTTATATTATAAGACTTACTAGTGCTTGTCGTATGTGGCAAGACAGTTCGTGAACTGCCTACCTTCTAAATGAAACCTTACAGTAGAAAGTTAGGTACTTGGAAGAAAATCTTTTAACACAATCTACCAGGCAGAGCGGAGGGATACAGACCACCATCCGACCAAGCCATAGACCCGAATGGCAACATGTGACACTGACGATTTGCGTGGAAAGAAGCCTCTTCAAAAACTTTGGGTCTAGTGTTGCCCTTACAACGAAAGTTAGGGTATAGTTAGGGTAGGCAGCACGTGTGTGACCTCTGGTGTTGCAAACGTCCATAGGCCACGGTAATCGCTTCCCATCAGGTGGGCCATGTGCTTATCTGCCACCTAAGTGGTATAAAAAAAAGGAACGCCTCTAATTCTAGTCTCATCCTGGATACTGGATGCTGACTTTACACATTCCAATTTCAATTTAAAATTGCACCACAGATTACATCTAAGAAACGAAAGAGGTAGATAAGATTGATTGTCGAAAGACACTAAAAATACCCTTTCCTTAAAAGTTAGATCCCAATACATTGATAAAATTATGTATACTTTACAATCCAAGAAATTCTGCCGTCTTTTGCATCCTAGTTTCAATCCCAGTTGCCAATTACCCCTTTTTAAAAATTTAATTTGTTTGACTTTTACGGGAGTAACTGCAGTCGGAAGTTGAAACTTTTCAATGCGTTTCAGATTCCAGAAAAGCAGCGACAATGAATTCGGCAAATCTACTTACGGTTGACGACACCGCGACGACCTACCTCGCTGTTTACCAACCACATAACATAACGCAACACTGCACTGCCTAGCGTGAAATGACGCATGACGAGCATGACGCGTCCTACCTGAGCTTGAGGCACTGCATGATGCGGGACGGCCGCACGCCCGCACTTCGCGATGACCACTGCATTACTGGCCGATGGCAGTACTGGCGATCCTCCACAACGCCTGCGTCACTCCTTCCGTCCTAGAAGCGACCGAACCTCCTAAGTAATTGACTGCATCCTCAAATTCCGGTGTTAGGCCTTCGAATCAATTTCACAGAATTATTGGTATTATGTTTTTCATGTTAAGTATGTAGATTGGGCGCCTAATTGAAATCGTTTTGATACCTTGGTTTGTTGGCGGTGATTTAGTTCTTATAGGTACCAAATTAATACGTCCGCGGAAAGTTTCACGTAACTGACGTCAACCCAATTTAGACAAGTTAATTCTCAAGTTGCACGCCTAAAGCAATTGCCTATAATTTTTACTAATGCTAGAAACTTTTCACGTAAATATTAAGTTTTAAGATTAGGTAGGTATATTATGTACCTACTTTTTTAAATTAGGCATAGAAACTTGTCGATATAATGTTTATTTACTGTACCTAACTTTCACAAGGAGGTACATAACTAAGTACTTAGTGTTTGGTTCCAACATTCCTATTAAGATTCTATAGAGCGAATCTAAGGTTTACCAAGACAGTTGCTACTGAAAATGTCGATGTAGGTACCTAGGTATATCCCATCCGACTGAGAAATAATGGGAGAGCGAAAAAAATTTTAAATATAAATATTCTAAAATATTTATGGTTCTTTTTATATACCACTTAGGCCGCAGACAAGCACACGGCCCACCTGATGGGACGCGGTCACCGTGGCCTATGGACGTTTCTTGCAACACCAGGGGCGTCACACACATAGTGCTGCCTACCCTAAATTAACCTTTTTTGTTTGCAATTAATTAAAAGTCTCGGTGATGTGACGGTGAGAAGGCGTACAATACTTCGATATCGCCAATACGTTGTGGAAGGAAAAAAGCGAACCCTGGACCACAGACTACGAAGTGAAACTTTCGGATGCGATAAGAATTAACTCACGAATGATACAAAACCTATTTGTATCAAGAGCTCAAAGGATTTTTATATAGGTTCTGAAAATAAACAAAGTATCAACATATATTTATGAAACAACCGTAGGCGTTAGTAATGGAATCTGCAACCCGTCGATCTCAAGTTTGACACAATAGCTACTAGACTACTGGCGCCTCAATATCAAACATAAATGTGGCTTTCCGTTCACGTACTAAATGCTCATTATTACTAAGTAGGACTAGTTATTAATACTAAGTAATTCGCGTAATTCTTACAAAATTGATAGGTTACGCAATGCGTAATAATGGTCATCGTTAATCGTGTACAGTCAACGACAAAACGGTTGATATATTTAGAAACAATTGTAATAAATATGTACAAAATTGTATTTGAGGTTAAAGACATACTGCTCTTGTTCTCATGCACGAGTTAAAACGCATAATATTAAAAAGTCATGAAAAAAAAAATTTCATGATGATTATTTTAAAATTACCTAAATAATTATATAAATTTTACCTCGTTAAGATTTCATCATACCTACTGATAATGTCTGTCTAACGAACAATTATTAAATACGAAAGTAACCCTGTTTGCTACACTTGCACTGCTTTCACGCCTAAACCACGGTAACCGACCGATTTTGATGAAATTAATACCAAGGTAGGTACATGTGTAGACTTCGAAGAGGTTTTGTTTGGACACGGTAGACTATTTGTTTTTCTTTTTGATTTCTGCGCGTAACTCGGTAAGTAGGCACCTACTCGTTCATTTTTAGTCAAATTCATATCTTTTAAAATGTGCGATGTACCTAGTAGATATAAGCGACTACCTGGTTAATCATATCGACGAATGAAGCGTCAAAATATTTTATAATAAAAAGTTATCTATCTACTACCCCAAACCAGAGGATTAAATGCACCTGCGATTGAGAGGAATAGCCACCTTGATAGAGAGGACTATTCCTCCTCTAACCTTGGAGCCAGGATGAGGTCGACACAAAGGATCCAATTGGGTCGAAGTGTCCGCGAAAGCTCCAGAGCACGCACCCCAATAACATAACATAAGATAAGGTAAGATCTATCTACTACTTTTGTCGCTGACTGTACCTACTACAGTACAGTGGTATGCAAACATTATGAATGATTTATGATTATACTCGTATCTAATATATTCGAATGTACCTAATTACTACACATAGGTAATCACGTGATCTTTCTTGTAGTCAATGCACTCGGAGTAATTGGGGTCAGAGTTATGGTTTTCGAGTGGTATATAATGATCTAACCTTCTCAACAGTAAAAACCGGCGGTCCATGGAGCCCAAGTCAAGCTCACCTGTAGCTGCAAGTCAGTGCTTAATAATAATAATAATGAACGAGGCTCTAGCTCAGGCTTTCCTCACAGTGCTGGGAGGTCCTATGGCAGTCACTCCCGGAAAAGTCAAAGACAATAAGTTGGACCTCTAGTTCCAAAATGAAAAGTAGGTACAAGGATAATGGTGCGACCACAAACAAATTGCTGCGAGGTTTTGAGAATATTGTCAAAGTGTGTTTGTTCGAAGCCAATGTATCGACAACTTTTGTCGATTCATTAACTTTTATATCGATAGTGATAGAGTATAACGAATCGATTAATATCGTTTTTTCGTTATGTTGGCACTAATTTGTCATGTTTGTCATTCATTCATTCAGTCTGGAATGTTGAGAGGTAGCGTTTCAAAATCTCCCGGGAGATCCAATAATTCTCAAACCCAATCTAAAAGTAAAACGATCGTATTCTCTTTTTTTATATATTTTATTACAAGAATAATCGAGTTCAACTAGGTTTTAATTCTTTTAAAAAAATTACCCTTTTTTTCATTTGCCTTGATCGCAACCCAATAGGGATGAAATATTTTGCACTACAAAATAACTCAAGTCGAACCAGCGGCGTTGGTACGAAGATATTTAACGTCATATTAAATATGTAGAATATTTTATGTAACAATCTAATAATCTCGTATTCTCCCCATATTTTAATTAACCGAATTTATTTTCTTTGGTTTGGCAACACTAATCGGAGCTCGTTACGAACTTTCAAATTTCAAAACAATAATAGGCACGGCACGGTTTCGGTTAAGTTAAAACTGGTTAAAACTTAAACTTATAATAAGATAACGGTACTAGTGTAATTTGATAGAGATGGAAGAATTCAAGACTCCTGTTAAAAACAAAGTTATATTCAATGTCAATGAAAGCAATGCTATTCCAGCGTCACCATTTTCTAACCGACATGGATATGGCACAGGTAAATTAGAAAATAACAATATTTTCCTGTTGTTTGTCTTGTAAGACATGTTATTTTATTAAAAAAGTGCTTTCACACGTTTATTTTCAGAATTTAAAACCCCTATTAAAAACAAAGCGATCTCCAATGTCAATGAGACAATTACTATACCGCCTTCACCGTTTTTGAATCGACTTGGATACGGCACAGGTAAATTTACAAGTACAAGTAACAGAACTGGAGTTTAATTTATTATTTTCATGAAAAAAAGTACTTACTAAAACAATTTAAATTCTAGGGGTAAATGTAATGCAACTTGTAAGATCTCCACGTGCAGGAAAAATCCGTTCGCCATGGGCACTAAAAATGTTGAACAAACGTGTTAAACCCAATAAAGTATACACCGACCGCCTGAAGATTGAAGCCGACTTGCTAAAGCGTATGTCACACCCAAACATAGTTGGTTTCAGAGCGTTTAGTAACGCCAAGATTCTGTACTTAGGTATGGAAGCTTGTGACTTATCACTGGGTGATATGATAGAGAAAAGGGTTGAAGAGGGCTGTGAAATTTTTCTACCAAGGCAAATACTTAAAGTAAGTTATATATTTCTACACTTATCCTACTTTTCCAATAGAATTATGTAACAAATTCAACTCCAGATGGAGGAGACTGAAGTGCTAAGTGCCATAAGACTTGCTCTGAAGATATTATAATGAAGACCTCTCACTAGACATGCAGGACATGCTCCTCTAATTGCCTTCTTAAATTCATAATATCATAACACAACATAAACTCACGACTATATCCCCAAAGTGGCAGGCAGAGGTAATGTAATAGAAGGCGAGCCTATTGCCATTAACCGGCCACTTATAAACCTGCAATAAATACACACAACTTTGAAAAGCTTCGAAAAGTCATTGGTGTGTGCCATGGTAAAACCTGGGATCGAACCCGAGACCTCATCTCAGCAGTCCATTACCCATACCGCTAGGCTACACTACATACAGCTTACTCATTGCTTAATTGTCTGCTATAAGAGATTGCAGTTTAAAAAAGTGTGACTGCGAGCTATGAAAGAATGGCTCTTTACTGCTGCTATATCTAGGTACATACCTACAATTACACATTATTTATTGCAACAAACCGTTTTCCTCTCTGCAGGTTGCTTCAGACATCGCTAGTGCACTGGACTACATACATACAAAGATACAGATTCTCCACGGAGACATGAAATCATACAATATTCTTGTCAACGGTGATTTTGTGATCTGCAAACTGTGTGACTTTGGAGTCACACTGCCTCTTGATGAGAATGGTGTAATGGATCGACACAAAGCAGGAAAATCTGTTTATTTTGGTAAGAGTTAATTTGGATTTCTTAATTTATATTAATTAATTTGTCTAAGAGATTTAGTAGGTTGTATGCAGCTCAACCTTAGTATAATTTTTAAATATGTAGGTAGCCAAAGTGACTGCACTTCGCCTGATGGTAGGCAAGTGTGCAGTCCTAAGCCACTATGGGCCACAGATACAGATGTTCTCCCTAGAACAGCAGTTCACACTTTTACAGCCTCAATATTAGTTTTTTTCATACCCCATTTCAAACTAAACTGACCTGCTAGCCGTTAATTCTGCTAACTAAATAGATAAGTAGGGTTCTTCTCAGATCATAGTTGGTGCCGTAAAAGTAAAGATTAGTCAAAATTAAAAGTAAGAATAGACAATCTCTGGGTCTATTTAAGTCCGTCATCTTATATGTATATTTATTCAATATTGTAATTACAAATTGAAAGAAACTATAGGGATAAAGTATTCACACATTTTATAGCAGATGTAATTTCTAACAAATGTCTCTTCACATTTTAGGAACTGAAGCTTGGAGTGCCCCAGAAGTGATCCACGGGGGCACAATCTGTGACAAAACTGACATTTGGCCACTTGGCCTGACGTTCTGGGAGATGATGTCACTGGTACCACCACACCTTCAGGTTGAGGAGGACTTTGATAGCAGCATGGATAACAGTGTGGAGTGCCTTGATGATTTGGACACCAGTATTGATGAATACTTCAATGACAGATACGGTGAGTGATGAGTGAATACCTTGGCATAGTATATAGACTAGTATAATATGGCACACTAAAAGTGATTTTTATTAAAAATTTAAAGAATGAAAAGTAAGGAAATCATGTCCTCGCCATAGCTTTTTTTATATACCACTTAGGTGGCAGTCAAGCACACGGCCCACCTGATGAAAAGTGGTTACTGTGGCCTATAGACATTTGCAACACTAGGGGTGTCACATTCGTGCTGCTGACCATATAGAGAAGAGGGTGAAAGGGGAAGAGTAGAAGGTTAAGAGAGTTTCCGTGCTGTCAGTGCAGAAGACAGGAGTCGAAG
Organism: Pelosia muscerda; assembly: GCA_963691645.1. NCBI lineage: Eukaryota > Metazoa > Arthropoda > Insecta > Lepidoptera > Erebidae > Pelosia > Pelosia muscerda. The sequence goes on along the minus strand of OY829102.1, from coordinate 19,738,065 downwards.
ACGAAGTGTACTGGGTAACCTATGAGAGAAATAAAATGAGGCCAGTTCCAACAACCGTGGGTGGCCATACCCAACACTACAAGCATCACTTAAAAAACTGCTTATACTACCAACATTATTAAAAGAAGAACTCTGAAGTGTGTAGTGTGTACAGTCTAGCCTAGTGGAAACAGGTCTAAACTGGTCTTATTGCCAATAGCACTTGCATATAGATCCCTTGTTTCATAATCTATAGCAGTGATTGTAACTGTATCAAATATAACTTTATTTATTTTCAGGGACCAGGCCTGCAGTTCCTGTAAATGTGTCTGAGAAAGTGTATGCTCATCCACTAGCATTATTCTACTGCTGCACAGAAACCATGCCGGCTATGAGACCCTCAGCGCATCACCTGGCCATCGCTGCTAACGATATGTTAGAACAGTGTCTTAAAGAAAATTAAAGGTTTACTTCATATGTTATGCAAATAACAATCTTATTTCAGGTGATAACTGTGATAAAATAATGATTTGACATTCATGGATATGATGTTTATCCAGTATTAATATTATTTAGTTATAATGAAATGTTCTACACATTGATCTGAATTATACTACCATTTTTTAGGTACTTATTTAAACGTAAACAATCTTGGTGTGTCTTTTTAATATATTCTGTAGAAAAACTCAATATGGAAATACTTTTCTGCTTAAAAACGCATTTTAAAGACTAAAAACCGATATTGAATCACTAGTTAGTCAGTTGGTAGCTTAGTTAATTTCTTTAATGTGTGTTTTTATAAAAAGTTGTCACAAGATTGTTTACCTTTATTCAAGTACCTACCAGAAAATAAATAGTTTGGGTCTGAGCATTTCCCATTCTAGGTACAATAGTACTACATCAGTAATCTTCTCGTAATTGGTGACAAAATGAATACCAACCGAATTCAAATAATTTTCTCTATTTTATAGTCATGGGTAATGATGATTACATACAATACCAATTAAATAAATATATTCAATAAGTTCTTAAGTAATAAATTGCGCGGCAAAATGTTTTTTTTTTAATGACAACACAATATTTAAAAAGTCCTTTCATTGTATGAAGAAGGTTGATGCTAATAATCTTACTTTTTGGTCAACCCATTTTATTTTTACATTAATTTCTTAATGATTCTTAAAATGATTATGTAAATTGATTGATGTTATATACAGTTGCTAAACCTGCAAAATGTATCTGGCTAACTACAATTCCTAAGGAAATTCTATTGCTGGACATGGATTTGCAGTCATGGGATTGTTCTACGATTAATATGATTATGATTATATTTTTTTTTTACATGTAAAATGCCTATTATCATAAAATTGTAAATATACTTAGTAGATAAAATTTAATTGTTTCTATTTCTAAAACGGCGTACGGCTAGCGAATGCTTGGAAAATTGCGAATGCTAGCTTGGGAAGCGAATGACAAAGGCTCATAAGGGAGCAGATTTAAATATGGAATCTTCATTAAAATCGCATTATGTGAACGTGAGATCCTGGAATATATGCTTGAATCATGGAATATATTCTTGAAACGTGGAATGGAGCAGCACCATCTGAAAACTTACCCAGTAGATATTTTTGAGGTTGACCTCGATACCGGTAGGTATACCTTTGAGTGTGTGACGGTTTAGAATTTGCTTTGTCTCACGATAAAAAAACTGGGATGTTTCACCCAACATGTTACACGTTACCTACTTCTTATCTCGCATCCGTCAAGATCGACTGTTTTAAAATTGATAACATCTGTAATATAACCTTTCCTTGCTGGACTTCATCTACACAAAATCTAATATGCATAAATAAATTAAAGTCTGTAATTTTGTAAGTAAAACGTTTATAATAATAAAAAACAACTACTAACATTAACATAACAATATTGGAACACAAACCAATCCATCACTTTATAACTAATTATACTTTAATACAATAGTACACTTAACGTTAAATTATATGCGTTTTTGGTGACATACTCGAGACCTTAAAAACTGATATTATGATTCAAAAATGTACTTATATTTATCAGAAATATATCTGATACACACATACGTGTACAAAATTATAAATAAATGTGTAAAAAACAACGAGATTCTAAACTTGAGTCAAATTGATAATAATTGATTTGGTACACAATTTTTAAATTACAATTGAGCATTTTACCAAGATGTCGTAACACGCGACCCGCGGCTCGTACAAACAGATACTTACAACTATCGCTACAACAACAGTACAGTACAAACTAATTGTGTATGTGATTGTATGAAAAATACATTTTTGTTTCATCTATGCTACAATGATTAAAAATGAATCGCGATTGTGTACAGTTTAAACATACATTTATGTAGCATTTGATTAAAATTAATACAATGTACAATGTAGGTACATTACAATATACATAATAACATTACATACATTACAATAACTTGACAGTTATTTAATGAATATAAAAATTGCTAAAACCAAAAATCACAATATCTCTTGAAAAGGTTACATTCTGGGGGATTTTTAGGTTTTTTTTTTCAAAAGATGTTGCCATTCTTTTACCGTGCGAGAATCCCCACTGACAGTCGCCAAGTTAGCGTGGGTGGTTATGTCGGACTCGAACCGACTAAAACAGCACGGCCGTTTCGGGCCTTCAGTCGCTCAGAGTAAGGTAGCCGATGGTCCCTCACGCCCCAACTGACCCAGACACATGTAATAACTGCTTTTAATATTTTAACAATAAAGTTAACTACAATCGTGATTCTCAAAATTTCAAACCCTGAAACAATACATCTTCACATCGTTAAATTATTATCATTTAAAGAGTCTTAATAATAGCTTTAATGACTCTTTCAAGGCTGTATACATTCATTATACACTCTTCACTGGACGGTGACAACGGCAAACCTTATTAAAAAAAAAACATCTTATTCTACTAGTAGCAAATAATAATATCGTCAGGGCATACTGTGTGTAAAACTGTACGCCAATCGCGATAAAGTTGACTAGTGTAAAATTAAAACATGTCCGTTGTCCGTACGTTTTGCTTACCGACTATACAGCACCAACAATAAACTCAATGTTATTAAACGGAATACAAACAGTAGCGATCTTTTAACTTGGAGCTTAATGGAAATTCCGAAGGGGAGAGTAGATCCAGTTGGGATGGTTTTATACTGAAACGGTCTTACTATCGGTAGGTAAGTCTGAAATGGTTACATGAGGTTGGTGTCGCCACAGGTATTATATGCAAGGTGAAGAACACCAATTGTTGCATTGCAAAACCTTACCAGTTGTTAGACAACTGACGCGTGAAACGATCTGAAGCCCTAGACAAGCTATCGTTTCGTAGAATAGAATAGATTAAGCAATCTCCCATACATTGATCAACACATGTTTATCAAATGACATTCGTTCACGCCTGTCATAAATGTCATAAACGTCAAAATACGTGTAATAACACTTGTCTAGCTAGACCCCCAGGACCCTGCCTTAGACACGGGGCAATTGATCAATCTATATCAACAACAATCATTGATCAATCTATTCTATTCCATTTTACAGAACGATTGTCACTTGTTACCACCAGCTTAGTCTGTGGTGAAGACGTCATTGGCGCTATAGCTTAGTGTTGTAAAAAATCGTTACTGTTTATATGTAAATACAAAATATAGTACAAACGTGAGGTATTGCTTAAGGCGAGTGGGTAAAGCTAAGTATGGCGCGAGTACATCGTATAAAATAGTTCCATACCAACTATGTATAGGAATATGAGATTTGTATGTAGATCCATTTAATTATATTCGCCGTGGTAATGTATTCTACTTGTATGTTATATACAATGTGTAATGTAATGCCTCGCCTACATAGTGGTATACACAATTAATGCTACCGTATATATACAACGTGTAATATAATATCTGTATCTGTTGAAAGTAACAAATATTATTGTGTATGTATAGTACAATGTGTAATGTAATGTTGAAAGCTAATATTATAGTCGAGGCATTACATTACATATTGTATAAACAGTAATATACAATATGTAATGTAATGTCTCACCAATGGATCAATATTTTTTGAAATGGCAGTAAATATGTAGAGGAGGCAATCGTAAAAATAAATGTGGATTTTAATGTTTTATGTTTGAGGGTAGACAAGCTGTACCTACAGCGGACGGTGTCGTCCCCTTCTTTTCGTTTAATACATTTTGTAAATGCACATTTCGTTTCAAGATATACTACGATTGGACATGTCTGTCGGTTTTTGTTATTGCTGAAATAGTATCTGGCTTTTGAATTGGAATGGGAAGAAAAATGCGGGTAGAACTTGTATTCCGACATAGCAAATCAAACGCCATTTACTGTAAACGATCTACAGAGAGATATTCCAACAGCCATAAGTAGTACATCGGGGTACCTAACATAAACGAACGTAGTATATGACACGAAACGAACGATATATTTTGATGTTTTGGTAATTGGGATTGAGGAATTCTAAGCTTATTTCGTATTTCATTCAATAGGACTTAAACTGATCGAAGTGTCGCTGTGTGATATTCAAAATGAAACGTTTATTGGAATTAATTGGGGTTATTGTACCACATTTTCCGTTAATGCTTGTTGGGTTATGTGTGTATATATTTTTTATACCTTAGTATTTGATAGGAAATAATTAGCGTGGTTTATGGATGTACGTTATAACAGAAGGGCGTTACATTGTGTTGATCTCGTACTAATCTTCTGTTGCCCTTCTTGAAGATCTTCACATTGTAGTCGCTTGAGAAAACCATAACAGGAAGCTTATTTCACAACCTAAATGTAATTAGTTTCATATCTGACTGCGCATCGCTCATACATAAATCATCATTCTTTGAACTTTTTTCCAACTCAGTTGGGGTCGGCTTTTCAGTCTAACTGTGATGCGTCTGAACTTCGACATTTTCCGTGAAGCTACTGCCATCTGACCTCCACAACCAATGGTCCAATGACCAATGGCGATATTGTTAGAGAGTTTCGAGTTAGACTGGTTGGACTTTTGACCGTTCATACATAAATATAACACGTAAATAAAAATGAATTCCTGGTGAATGAAATCCGAAGTAAGTTTCCCGTGTCTAGAAGTTTGGGACGCACATGTCACGTGGCGTGGGAGGTTGTGCGGTTTATCACGAGGTGCCGTTGGCGGCAGTGTGCGTGTCTCCGTTGCCGGGCGGGGCGGTGGTGCCGGCAGGGGGCGCGGCTCGGTCTCGCTCGAGGCGGCGCAGGTAGGCCACCACGTCGGGCTTGCGCGCCGCCTGCGCAGCCTGCAGCGCTGTCAGCCCGGCGGCTGATCTGGCGGACAGCGAGGACTGGCGCGCCAGCAGGCGGACACACGGGAGCGCACCGAACATGGCCGCGCCGTGCAGCGCCGACTGACCGTTCTGAGGACATACAAAGGTGGGTACAGATTTGTGACGTCAACTGCAGACCGGACAGCGTGACATCCACACAACACGTTGAAGCACAAACTGGAGTTGCGCTGACACGGTCACCGATCGATCGCTGATTCCATTTAAGCTCAGCTTTCACTTAGTGTAGAAATATTGCAATGATTCTACACTAGGCTTAGTTGCACCACCTACCTGTTAAAGTTAAGGTTTCCGTCAAATTTAACAATAATAGCAACATTGATTCTAATGGTTTGATTAAATATGTTGCACCAGAATATTTAGTAACTCGGTTAAAATTATCGTTTTGTTAGAATTTGATGTTTGAGCGTGGCCGGTTACTATTAGCGTCAAGTTATGACGTCATTTTAACAATTGTCAAATGGTGCAACCTGTTTTATACCTGACCGGTACTTTAACTGTACTGTAAATAGTAAAGTAAGATCGTGTAACCCAGGCTAAATCATTAGTCACCGCAACTGACATTATAATGCAGTTTTGAAACTGTATCTCTATTAACACTATTGATGACAACGTATACAATTTTTTATGGTTCGTCGTTCTGGAACACAATTTGACGAAAAGAAATTAATAATGAACGGGTGAACAGAATAACTATCGTTCCGAAACATCAATAAAAACAACCGATATATATGTTACCGACCTAGATACTTACCATTTATGGTAACAGACACACGTAACAATTTAAAAGGTTTCACTTAAACAACTTACCGGTAAAATTCCCAAATTAGGTTTGTATTTCAGTAATTCCACTACGACGGCCGCGTGTCCTTTATGCGCCGCTTTGAACAGTGGCGTGGCGCCGTCCTGCAAACAACCACACACAGGACATTATTAACGATCCTTATAACCACTCGCTATTTCTAGCCGTTCGAAGACATAAGTTGCATTTCCATGAAACTTTGTTACCAGGGTTAAATCTATAAAGGATGATACACGATCTGCTATTTTACAAACGCGTGTGATTTCTTGGGCCGTGGAAAGAAATTCTTCCGTGGTACTGGATACACGTTTGTTATATACCTAACATTGCGTCGTGGAAAACCAGGGTAAGAAGAGAATACCTAAGTGGTCTGGTTACATCAGTATTTCGATAAATGTAACCAGGACGTCCACGTTAGGACTTGTTTGTTCCAACGGCCATCGGCTTGTTGGAACAAACGAAACGTGGAGACCGCGAGAAGCAAACAGAAGGCGGCACATCCCCCAGTTTGAAAATCTTGCGCGAGGTGAACTGTATGCGGTAGGCTGAGGATTGGAAGTAATGGCACATGTTGCGAGAGGACTACGTTCAGCAGTAGATAGGCTGATTGATTTGGTTCCTCAACATCTTACCGCTATTGGAAGCTATAACATAATAGGTACTTTTGCAGCCAACTATTCGTCAAGATGAGTTTTGATCCAGTATTTACAACGTAAATTAATGTTATTTGAGTAGAAGTTACTCTTAATCAGCCAACGAACGGATCTCAATTCTCGTAATCTGTGTAAATAGCTCACATATCAGACAGTGAAGGCCTATACGATCCCAGGAGTTCGCGGTTCGGTTACGTAATACGCAAATATGCAAAGCTTTTCTATGGATTGCAACGCACAAACGCATGCCGTTTATGGATTGTTGGAAGTAGTTTATACAAGACATATCTCGCGCATTCCGGGGACATCTCTTTTGAGACGCCCCTTGCCTTAATGTGGGGACCATGGTGTCCCTATCTAGCGCCTGGGTATGGGCCGCCGTGGCCTGATTCTGTTAGGGGTTAGAGAGTTAACAAAGCTAGTGTGCGCGTACCTGTCGCACGTGGTCGACCCTGGCGCCGGCGGCCAGCAGCAGGCGCGCCACGTGCTGGTGGCCGCACTGCGCCGCGATCCACAGCGGCGTGGCGCGGTCCGCGCGCACAGCGTCCACACGAGCACCTGCTTCTACCAGCGCGCGGCACACCTCCTCGTGCCCGTTCTGCGCCGCGATGAACAGCGGGGTCGCCTTGTCCTGGGGGCGGAAGGGGCAGAACCTATAAGAACGGAACCTACACCCCCAGTCGAATGGATTGACGACCAGGGGCGCTAGCCAAAATGCATTCGTTACAAATCTACATTCGTCATCGCTCTGAAAATGTATGGGAGTGACATTTGTTGTCGGAATCGGATCACATGACATTCGACAACAAATGTCACTGCCATACATTTTCAGAGCGATGACGAATGTAGATTCGGAACGAATGCATTTTGGCTAGCGCCCCTGTAGCATGAGCTCCTATCGAATTCGTAATATAAAAGTTTCGAGAGAACGGAACATTGTGATTGGCAGTCTGCCTCTTGTGAACCTGTGCGCGTGTGTAGCCCGCCAATCGCAATGCTCCGTTCTGTTGATACCTTTACTTTACGAATTCGATAGTATTTCGTGCTAAGGCTACTGAAAAGGCTAATCGATCTGGTTCCTCAACATTCACCACTGCTCATTATTTCGTTCTGCTCTTCCTCTCGTTCCTATAGTCTCTAACGGAATGTTACAGAAAACCCTGTTTATATTTGCCCGACGCGCGTGTCATACGTTACAAAAGGTTTCATACGTGTGATATGGTTGCGTTTGCAGTTCTCTGATGCAGTGTGATCCCAAGAACAGTCCCAAAAAATGGTGGTTTTGTTTTGTAGCGTCAAATGCAATAAAAAAATAAAATAAGCAAAGAAATCTTTTTTTTAATCAATTAATTGCTAACTGTTAATTGCTGACTGTGCGACTCATTGTTACGAACCCTTTATGGATGATGTCCAAATTTTAGTTTAAAATGATTGTATACTTTCAAATAGGTTGTAAAATTTCATACTTGATTAATTAGCTTACGATTTAATTTATTCTATGTAATTTGCTGTGCCCAAACAGGTCATCATGTTAAAACTCATATTATATTATGTAATATCTGTACAACACATGGATGCAAATAAAAAAAATTAACTTTGACTTTGAAAAAAAAATAATTAGAGCGACAGAGACAAAACATCATGGCACAACAAATCAAACAAATATAAGTGTGGCATGCTACTCCAGAAAGTGTAACAAGCTAAAATGATAGGGCTATAAAAAATGCGCAACTAAAGAATAGACGCCATTAAAACGCACGTCTAGCTAAATTCAACCCATTACACTCAATAAATGGTTGGTATGGAGAAGGAAATGAGAAAATAAACACAATAATTAGTCTTGCATAAAAAATTGTAATGTTTGAGCTAACTGTAAATGGTTCCTACCTTCATAGCAGAATTGACATTAGCCCCTCTCCGTATGAGCTCGTCGACCACCGGCAAGTGTCCGCATTGGCACGCCACGAACAACGGTGTGCCGCCGTCCTGGAATATACATCAACAAATCGTTCAAAGATAAGCACCTAATGTAAGGTAGGTACAGATACCAACAGTTATGGATACTGACCATGCTTGGTGCGTCGATGGCTGCGCCGGAGTCGAGCAGTAGTGTCGCGATGTCGAGGAATCCACCCTGGGCCGCGAAGAATAGCGCGCTGGTTCCCGTCTAATGAACAGGCATGACATTTTACGAGCTTATGTCCGATGATTGTTTAATAATTATATATAATAATTAAACAATAATAATAAATATAATAATATATATATATATAACTTAAGTATCTACTTAATTACAGGAGAGACCAATTCAGTAGTTACGTTTTTGAATAGTTTGATTTCAAAACAGTGATTCTGAAAAGTAACTTTTTTGACAGACCGTATTGCAAACCAAAGTTTTTACTTTTTTGCTGAATTGCAAAGGTTAAAAGCTTACCTTTTAAAGAACGACTACAACCATTTTTGTATGGAATTCTAGGTGTTTGATTTAAGACACAGAATTTCTTATTTCAGCTTAAAATGGGTAATATTTAATACAGTATTTAGAGTATAAATTAAACATCTCTACCACATCCGCTCTTTGCAGAGCAAGCCACCAGGAATCTGGTCATAAGGACCTCTCACCACTGAAAACACGTCACTATTCGCCACCATTGTACCGAAGTTCATACTAACTGTACTTTAATAAGGGAATTAGTGAGATTAACCAAATGTATAAACAACAGGTCATTTCCACAACATAAAGGAATAAACAAGTGCTGGTTCGATACATTTTTAACTCAATGCATTTAGGTAGGTATGTGAGTCAGTATACGGGCAGATGCTTACCGTCCTGCAGCAGGCGGGGTCGGCGCCCTGCGCCAACAGCTCGCGAACACATTCCGTGTGCCCCATTGCCGCCGACAGGATCAAGGGCGTCGTGCCATCCTGTACACAAACGCACGTCAATTAATGTTCGTACGTTTATCTCCGCAGATTTACCTGTAACTTTGGAAGGAAACATTGTAATAATATTTGTGTATCCTGAATATTTTACAAGCGGAGTCGTGGACTCCAAATACGTCACAAAATGAGCCTCTAAGCCGTTTAAGCGCAGTATGCGTTTTTTGTGTGTCTTTTGAGGATAGCAAGGGGGACGGGGTATTACGCCGGACGAGTCAAATCCACCAATCGTAAGATCCACGCCAAGGTATCGTTCCTCTTGTGATTTAGGGCCAAGATATATGTCGGACACCATAATAACACACGGACGTATAATGTTGACATTGCAAGAAACATTTAGTACTATAAATGAACTGCTTTCTTAAAGCACATATTTGGTACTTTACAGTTGAAAAGGAAACTCATTAAAATGTGCCATTCTGCCCCTTCAGCGACGGCAGCAAGTTAAAATGTTCATCTTAGAAATGTAGGTCATACGAGTTTTAACTGAGATGCGACGGGTTAGTATGAGGAGGAAATTAGTATATATTTATATTTTTATATACTTAGGTATACTTTTTTACCAATGTTGGTGTATGATTCGCAAAACTCGGGTATTAACACGATCATATGATAAATACATCAGCTTGCGATCAAACCTGGTAGGTACAACCTGACCATAAAATCAAAAGGTAAATTAAAATTACTCATTACATTAATTACTTATATTTTTTATGATCGCGTTAATACCCGAGCTTCACTGACCATAATATATCATGCAACACGAAAGTATAAAGTGTGTGTGTGATGTTGTACCTATCATATTTATACCATTATTTCCGCCTCAGGATTATTAAGGACATGGCTTACCAATACTCTTCGTTTATTTTTTTGTATTAGGTACTAAGTATTACACTACGTGAATCGCGACCGTGTTTTCTCAATCGTAAGTCTAAGCACGTGTCGCGGCGTGCTTGAAAAATCACTTGACACCAAATAATCACAGGCTCATCAATAAAGTGGCGTCGACCGGCGCTTACATAGTCATCACGTAGACGAATCACAACAGTTTACCATTCATTAAATGGGTAATTAGTTTGGCTTGCTACTAAGCTTTCTACTTTTACATAGTCCCAATTGGGCAGTCCGACTGGGGAACTACCTCCGCCCTATAGTAAACCGCGGCTAATAATAACCTTGTGTTGTATTTCCAGCGGTGACCAGGGTATCCAGAATTCACTGGAGATGTTTTGTGTGGTTGGAATAGTAATTTGTCTCTTGCACTGGCGGCTCAGAAGGTCTCCTAATTAAGTTTCTAATTATATAGGGTTGACAGTACGAGTGGGACGCTCCTGGTGTTGCAAACGTTGGCCACTTACCCTCAGGTGGGCCGTGTGCTTGTCTGCCACCTAAGTAAATTTGTGCTTAACTTTCGATTATGGCGCCTGTTTGAAAGATTAAACAATTCACCAGAACTAATTGGTCGCATATTGGCTGAGGTGCCCGACAATCCGTGAGTCCGATCCGATTGGTTCCTTCATTATTCGCGTACCTTTCAGAAAAAGAACAAGAACTTATGCGTTTCTATATTCTTAATTATTATTTAGTTTCGCTATGATTCAAATCGAGCTTGTGGCATTTCTAATTGTTACGTTCATTTTCCTTGTGCACCTGCGGCAGATTATAAAATATATCTCTACTCAAGAACGGTAGTACCCGTAGTGCCAATTTGGCTGAAAATTGATGAGTAGAGCTTGAACCAGGAGACGGACATAAGATACTTCTATTTACCCCTGTTAAATAGAAGGTGCAGCGGGTTAAATTACATTGAAGTGCTTCAAAGTTCTAGTTTGTGAAATACAAGACCTCAAATGCGCTTCAATAGTTTTGACGACCCGGGGAAATATGATTTCGTATGTAGGTATGCGAAGAACAAACCGCGACACTTATCGCCTCTAAACGAGGCATCTTCAAGACAGACCCCATAATACATTTTTTTGTATTGGTTTACGCGATCTGTCTTATCTGATTCAGGATGGCAGAGTTCGATATCGATTTATTACTGTGAATAAAGGGACAAGATGCTATAATCCAATTAGATCAAATGAAATTGATTGGATAATATAGAATATTCAAGTACCTTTAACAGCCAGTAGTAAAGAATGATGAATACACATTCTCCTTCGTTTGTCTACACTAATATTATTATAAAGAGGAAAAAAACATATTTTGTGTGTGTGTGTGTGTGTTTGTAATAAATAAACTCAACTTCACCATTGGGAAGCTACATTTAACTTGAGTAACATAAGCTATATAGCACTGCGCGATAACCGACATCCACGCGGGCAAGCTAATGTCATATTATATACGTTTATTCTGTCCTCCGTGGTTAGTGTGTACCCGGCATAACACGATGTAGGTAATTATCATTTGACTCATGCATAATTGATTGACTATGCTATCGACTACAATGTACTGTCTTGTCAATTATTATAATCGTTCCGTGTTTTTTCCGATGTGGTACACAAATGCATATGTTTAGAGGGAAAGTTGCGATATGAGGGAAAACTGGTAAGAATTCTGATCTCTCCGCTAAGAGAATGTAATGATAAAATAACTAACTAATTTTTTAGTTGTAATGCGCCTAGAAACGGCAGAATGTACAGTGGTTTGACCACATGCCCGTGTCGGACATAGCATAGGTAGGTACTTAAAAAGCTAGATGAAAAAAGGTGTCATAAAATATTAATCATAATCATTTAGACCCCAACGATGGCCAAAACTGTTACACCAGTAGCGAATTTCAGAGACATTTGGATAGAAAAAAGCGCACGTCAATTGGTAAACATCTAGAACACTTTGCATAGATTTGGATTATCTAGACAATGCTTAACGGCATAGGAGATCACGATAGATTACCTACCTATACTCCATTTGTTTAGGTACTTAAATAATCGTAACCAATCTTGGTGTGTCTTTTTAATATGTTTTCTTTGAAAACTTAGTAAAAAGAATACATTTTTACTTAGTGACGCATTGTAAACACTAAAACCGGTTACGAACCACTAGTTAGTCACTTAGTTAGTGTAGTTTATTTACTTACCTCGTGTTTTTATAAAAGTTGCCACAAGATTGTTTACATTTATGTAAGTACCTAAACAAATGAAGTGTACTAACACTTCGGAAATTTAGTTTTTTTTTTCTATCACTTATTGGCAGGCAAGCACACCTGATGGGAAGCAGCAGCAGCGTCACGCTCGTGTTGCCGACCCTATAGAAAGCTATAATGCCCTTCTTGAAGAGGTAGTAGGAAGAGGGGGACTTTTGTGCCTCCAGCGCAGAAGACAAATTGGTGTTCCTATTGAATGTGGAGGTACTTCCCCAGTCGGACTACTCGATTGGGACAGGTGATACCGTCACATCCTACACAGATTTTACATTTTTATTACAAAAATAATAGGACATACCTACCATTTATATGCTTGCCGACCTTCAACGCAGTTATGTACCCACCAAGATCCGGCTGGTTTGATAATGCTTATATAAACAAAAACAGTAGCTAACTAATTCACACGTAGTTGCAAAATGTTCCCATACCATTATGCGGTGTGACGCAACTTTAACGTGAAGGGATTCTAATAATGAACAGTACCAATGCTGTTATGTTATGCATTCATCAACTTTCGGAGATGTATGTAGTAAGCGGTAGCGAGCATGACAGCGATTTGTAAATATGTTATCGCGAACTAATAGAAACCAACTAGACAGGATCTATTTGGAGACGTTTGGCCTACTGTTCTACGAGTAAACAGCGGTAGCAGCTAGGAAAAGTGTTATTCCGGTTATTTGATGCCGCTGCGAGCAATATGTTTAACTTCTGTGCTTAGCTAAAGTTAAGGCTGTATAACATAAACGAATACATCTTTGCTCTATAGTCTTAGACAAAATCTCCTTAAGGAATCGAATTAAGATCGATCAAAGTGAATGCTCCAACCTCCAACATCTTTCCCTTCATGTAAGCGGCTATAACTGTTGAGCCATGAAGCCATGTACAGTAGCTATAGAAGCCCGAAACAGTATAGTAATTGCTTAAAAAATTACACTAGTTGAAATATTTAAAGGCTCGCACCGAATTTTGATAGTTTTAACACGCTCACGCTGTAGCTTATGACATGAATCATCTAAGTAATTTATAATATTTCAAAGAATAATAAGTGAGTGGTTGAAAGTCGAGCAGTAGTTGGTACTTTAATTTCGTCCAAACTTTAGAAAGCACTCATTGTGTTATTTTGATACCAGAGCTGGCATTAATTTTTTTTAGCATTATACTTCTAATAACAATATTGATTAATTGAATTACTGAATAAATATGTAACATAATGAAATGAATAACGAGAAAATAATACTTAGTCTATTAAATATCAAAAAGAGAGTTGTGGGTTCCTATTCCAATATATCAGTTTTTTTTTAAGAAGATTTGTTTAGCGATAATTTCTTGATACGTAGTTTTATTTACATTATTCTTCTTTATTACAGTGTATGTAGGTACTTCAGAGATAATTGAATATGAATTTAGTTGTGATCTAAGAATGAAATTTATGAGTACCTCAGAAAAAATAGAGTCAACAGTGTCTTGATGGAGGTAGGTCGCCACGGTATCTCCCATACTAACTGAGCAGTCCTACTGAGGAAGAAACTCCGCCCTACAGAATACCGCTGCTGATTATAACCATGTGTTGTGTTTCCGGTGGTGAGTAGGGTAACCGGATTCGCTAGTGTTGAGGAGAGATTTTATGCTGTCAGCGGGAAGACCAATTTGTATTCTGCGCTGGCGATAAAGAGGACCTCGTAACCTTAACCCACTCACCACCTATTCAAGAAGGGTTTCTATAGGGTTGACAGTACAAGTGGGATGCCCCTGGTGTTGCAAACGGCCATAGGCCACGGAAACCACTTTCCATCAGGTGGGCCGTGTGCTTGACTGTCACCTAAGTGGTATAAAAAGACAGACGAATGGTGGATCAATATTAAGAGATATTGAATAGGCCACTTGTATTTTTCTACAGTTCTTGCAAAAAAAAATGTATTTTTCCCTTCGGTGTGAAATCATAAACAAATCGCACATGATTATCAACATAGTCGTATCTCAAAATTTTGCGGTTTTGTGTTTATTACACATCCAGATAATAGATTTTTTTCTCTACAAAATGATAAAACAATTTTATTCATAAGTCAACTATTCACCGGTTGATGGTGTCAAAAGTCTTTCTACACTATTCAATCCCTCCCCCGCACGACTCAGTAATATAGTCACATTTGATTTAATTTATTCGCCGCTTAGTGTTTACCTGGACCGCACGTCATTTTTTGTTTCATTTTACGTTAAGACACGGAATCGAAAACAATTTTGGCAAATGTAAGTAATTCAAAGTGTATTATCTTAGAGTTGATACCATATTTCTGATTTTATTCACGACATTATTTTATTCTAATAAGTTTCATTTCAAGTTATGACTGTCTTACAGATCTATTTTAAATAGTTTTTTAAATTTATAAGGAATTTTTAATACATATGACTCTAATGCCATTGATTTTTTTGAGATAATACTTTATTACAGAATGAAATTTTTGAAATTAAATAGCTTATGTAGAATTGTGACCCTTTTCGATATTAATCTTTTTACTTTCTCATTTAAGTTCTGTAACATTTCGACACCTTGAAGAGACTCAGAAGAATATCCAGAATCCTGATGACTGTAAAATATAACGAAAGCGACTCAGATGGCAGTTCTATCAATGGAATTACTGATGAAAAGAATCCATATGATTGTTTAGACGATATCTCTACTGATCCTACGTATCTACCGAATGAAAATCACTCATCAGTTCCAGTTACCCGGGTGTCTTCGAGTAGTCAGCAGACGTGCGAAACATCTTTCGTGCACATCTGAAGTTTTTGCAACTTGTATTAAGTGTAGCAGTTTCCTTTGTTGGAAACATTTTGATGATTTTGAAACATTCAATAACTGTACAGGTCATGTCAGTAAAACTCCAGAGTCAGTTGATAGTACTCTTTACTATATACATTGTCATAATGACTCTATGTCCATGCACAAGACATTGACTGAATTGAATCATGTGGAATCTGCAGATAGAACACTAACGAATGTGAATCAAATATTATTTTCCGATAAAGTTTCGACTGAACCTGGTAGAGAATCAATTAATAGTAAAACTTTACCAGATGCCGCAGTTCTTAATACGAATGAAATTTATCAGCGTTGTGAGTATGAAGGATGTTTTAAAGAAGCATCTAGTACATGTAAAGAATGTTATAGATTTCTTTGTGTAATTCATGTTGACAAGTATATTGCTGATAGAAACTGTTAAATGCACAAATCATGCTCAAGTGAATTCTTTCAAGTAAATTTCCAACGAGCAACTAGCTAATTTAGGTACGTTTGGGAGGAAAAGAAAACAATCCATAAGAAAAATAGCTTAACCTAATCAAAATTGCGGATTAGAATACATAAACTCGAAACAAATGCGCGTTGAACCGAGATCTTTAAAACTACCATGTAATGAGAAGACCTGAAGACTGAAATGTACCGAAAAGATTAGTGAGGACAATCGTATAATTATTTTAAAGAATTATTGCGATTTAGGTGATATAAATAGGCAGCGAGATTTTATAAGGGATCTCACTGAAGAAATGAAACCTAAATATAGGTACCCGTGGGAAAATTGTAGCGCTACGAAGAATCAACGTGCTTTTAATTATGCCTTTTCTTTTGAAATTCAAACAAACCGTATTAGAGCTTGTAAGAATATTTACTTGAGATTAAGAACGAGAATTAGAAGACTAAAAATAGAATAAATAAATGAAAAAAGAAACAAGTATTCCTGAAATAAAAGACATGTTCTAAAAAGATATTTGATTTTTATAAAATTACTATGATTAACATTTGGTTTATTTTCTATTAAACATATTTTGATAGCGATTTTGTTATTGGTACATGCTTATTTTTGGAAGTTATTATTACTCTACTACGTGTTTGATAAAACTCTGTGATTCTGTTATTTTTATAAGACTGGTTATAATAATGATTCTACTTATTAAGTAGATATAAGGTGTACTATGTTACTTTTTTAAAGAATTCCTTTATTCTTTTTGTTATTAGTTTATTGAAATTATTGAGAATTTTCTTTGTATTCAAAACTGCTCAGATTATATTACCAATGTCAATAAGATTGAGATATATATACCCAATACAACTAACTATAATTAACGCTTAACACTATTTTATTGATTAAAAGACTAAATAGTTAATAATAAATGATTATATAATAGGTATTATTTTATTTTATTACATCATAGATTCCCATAATATCAAGTAATGACTCCGTTATACAGTATTAAATAAAAATATATCATCATTTGAGTTGGTAATAGAGTATCAACTCAAAGTGTTATTAAAAAACTAGTTCTAATATGAAAAATATTGGTTTATAATTCATGAATACTTCAGTATTATAAAGAACAGTAATGTGTCATTGCCACAAAATCATAATAAGGTCATAAATATGTACGAATTGATTGTAATGATTTTTCAAATCTTTCGAACGCAATATCTCAAAATAGCTTTTTTTGACTTAATACTATATTGATAATCATGTGCGAAATATATTCATTACTAGCCTATACCCGTTGCTCCGCCCGCGTGGCTGTCGGGTACCACGACATAAGCGCCATCAGTGCAATTTAAATTCTATATTACTAATCATTCCTCTGGTTCTACTTAACCGATTGCAATCAAACAAACGTAAGATTTCTTTCGTACGATTCCACGAACGTACGAACGTAAGATTCCATTCAAACAAAAAAAACCGCATCGAAATCCGTTTAGTAGATTTTGCGTCCATCGCGGACAAACATAAACTTTTTACAATTATATAATCTGCGATGTTTATTGATGACATGAATCTATACGATTCATGTCATCAATAAACATCGCAGATAATTTCTGGAAGCAATTCCATTAGGTTTTGGCATCGATTTAAGGTTATCGAAAAAAAAATGGGCTTTATGTAACACGTGTATGTGAAGGAAACAGTAAGGAGTAATACAGTTAGCAGGCTTGCTGAAGGTATTATGATTCTGTACTTGACGACATCCGACTGCTGCTGGCACGCGTCTGCATTTGGGGCATATGGTCGGTTACGGAGACATACTTTACGCTATAATATAATAGGATGGTAAGAATGGCTATAGATTTAGTAACGCAGACGATGGCTCTGATATACCTAATGTTTTAATTGCCTCAATAACTTGTGAAGCAAATCACATCTACAACATTTTAATATCATCTTCGAAACCACTGAAATCACACACCCTTTTATATTACTTCATTCCATATCTGATTATAAGCTAAGCATAGCATCCATAACCTATGTCCAATTCACATAAAAAAACATTCTATCTGTTATTCACTGAGCGAGTAGCCTCTAGTGGTGTCCTCATCGCATCATCAATCATCACTCTCTTAAGAGGCAAAGCTCTATTCTTGCCGAGTCATCAATTTCGCCGGCAATGAATCGCAGGGTGCGGATAACGATCCCAGATATTGTCACGTTCCAACCATTGAAGAGGATCCCACGCAATGTGGTTCCATTGATTATAGATAGATAGATAGATAGATTCTTTATTGTAGGTACACCAAAGGGTAAAGTTAGCAGTACAGTATTTGGTATTAAGTTAAGTAAAAGATAGGAAAGGGAATACAGAATGATATTGAACGGAATGACTTGTTCCACTCTATTAAGGAGTAGGTAGATAATAACAGAAAACGCGAATAATAATATTATTAGCGTTAACCAAACTTTAAATTGCTTGTGTGGGTTCCCGTCGGTAGTGAAATGGCTAGGATTCGAAACCAGGACCTCTCGAGCATCTCGAATATTCCTTTGTTATTAAGCTAAGCTGACACTGACGAAGAGACGAGTTCGTCTCTGAAATAATAGTTACGTCACATCATACTTCGGCAGACCCGGGGACATCTCATACAGATGACCCCCTTCCGCTAATGTGGGAACCATGATATTCCTATCTAGATTTGGATATGGAGAGGTGCATTTTGCGCTGCCGCCGTGGCCTGCTTCTGCTAGGGTGACAGGGGGCTAGACCTGTCACCCCCAGGCTTGCGCTCATGGAGGACGGAAGTCAAAAAAAAAGTAAGAAAAATATTCAGATCAAATTTTACTGTAGGCTAGGCTTACCCTGTCTCTGGAGTCGATGTGAACTTTGCCGGTGTCGAGCAGCTGTCGGAGTCTGTCGCAGTCGCCTCTTAACGCCGCGAGATGGAACTGCACGTCTGTACGGGACTCTTTCTGTAACAATGCATAATCAGGTAAGAAATAAATACAAGGTAAATTCTATTAAGATATAATATTTCTTGAGATGTGTTTGTGCCTTTCATTCTACTGTTTCAGGAAATGTAAGGACCTACACCTCTATGTGAGGGCCATGGTAGGAGGTAGACTTGGTAGGTACTTTGTTAATACCCTTTCAAAATAGTTTAATGAAAATATTTTAATACAATTTTATTCATTTTAGCTCGTAATGAGACATTCAAGTATTTTTTTTTCATTCTTTAATCGCCACTAATAATAACAATATAAGGGTACCAACTATTGGATAATCTGTGATACCAGTTTGAAGTTGTATGTTGAAATTAATACACGAACGATGAAAGATATACACATAGATAAATGTGGTAGAAAATTGTACCACGAGTTCTATATTTATAACACTATAAAAAAGATGCTGTCCACTTTTTATAGCGTGCCACAGATTAAAAACCCATCATCTACTATAATGTGACTTCCATTTCAACTTCTAATAGGTACTATTCTCAGTAATCTCGGGCGAATTATTTCTAACAATTACGGCGCGACAAGCACGCGATATTTTTTTGAATATGTTTTTTAAAGAAATTATGGTAACCGTTGAATATTTGCGATAACCCTATCATTCACTCCCGGATTAATTCAAACTTGAAACTATCCTACTGGGTTCCATGATTGAAACTCACTGAAAATGGTGAGACTGGTTATGTCGGATCGGAAAACGCACGCCGTCTTCGGATCTTCAATTGCCGGAGGTCGCGACCCAGGGTCTTCGAAGATGGGCTCCTTCGCGATGATTTGATGATTCATGGTTATTACAAGAGCGACTGTCAGACCAGTCTAACTGACAGCACACTGCAGCAATGTGTTCAATTTGTAGCACTATTTAGTTCAAATTTAGTTGAAATTCAACGTTGATGTTTTGGAAAATATCGTTCCATAAAAAATGTAATATGAAAGAGCACCATTATGTCACGAAGACCAGGACGGGACGTGATTGTGGTGTTCACAGGGCTGGAAAAATAAAATTCGCGACGGTTTTTATCTTGTTATATATACAGAGACCCTTAGAATATAGAATAGACAGACCTTTTATAAAAACAACAATCCCGGGAACTGACGGAGGCCACCACTATACATTCAGTAGGTACAGTAATACGGGGTGATTTGAAATAAGCCTGTTATCAAATATTTGATGATTCTGTTATTACAGGGAACTAGTTCATAGTTTCGCTTGAAAGAAAATAACTACAGAATTTAGCTGACCATTTTATCCATATTCACCCCTGGATCCCTATTCAGCCCGTTTCACTGTAATATCAAATCGTGCAAAATTGCCTTTGATTTGCAATAAAACCGTATTTGACTGTGACAACAGTAGTTCCTATTTTCACAATGTCACGGTTTTACTGTATTTCCTTCGTCTTGATTTCACAATCCGTGGGTAAAACAAACCAATCAGTTATATTATAACAATAAACAAATCTCTCTGTTAGTGAAACGCAGCAATTTTCTACAAATTTACGAGAATAACGACTTTCTAGTTAATGTTAGAAGATTAGCTTATAAGTTCACGTAATTTCCTTGCATTTCCCATTATTCATTAGCAGGTAAGAATGACGGATTAAGAATATCACCACCCTATCTCTTCTGAAAGGTGACGTAATTGGCGACAAGCGAGAAAATCTGTGAGAGAAGGAAAACTTGTAATACTAACTCTATACGACTTGTTACTGAGAGACTTGGTACTTGCTAGCTAGCGTAGAAACAGTATGCCAAACCAAAGTCTCCCAACATTAAGAGAGACCTCGTCCAGCAGTGGACTGCGATGATGGGCTAATTGCTTGAAGTTCTAATGAATAATGGAAATAATAGCTAAGTTGCTATATTAGAAACACAATAAATACAGGTAGTCAGGTCTCTGACCTTGACATTCAAACTATCGAATTAATTGGATGCATTAATTATCAATAAAACTTGAAATAGTGTTGATCTTATTTAAACGTTCGGATTCTAGTAACTTTGGGAATTCCGTTTTCCAGAACCAGTTAAGAGCCTTAATAGCTACCGGTTTTTGTTCTTTTAGGAAAGTAATAATTCAATTCTCGAAATCACTGAAAAAAATTTGGCCCTACCAGAAATAATTCCTTTTAATATTATTGAGAAAGTTTTTGAAGAGGTTTTGATGTTGTTGAGATGTTTTTTGTTAATCAATCACGCTCTAACAGCTAAACGGATTTGTTTGAAATTTGGTAGATACAGAGAAGTAGTCTGGAGTAAGTAATAGGAGGAGAGAATAGATTTTCTCACAGGCAGAGTCACGAGTATTTATTTCAAAGAATATTCCCTTTACTCCTCCAGCAAAGCTTAATGGCTTGTATTAGGTGTAGGTTCACATCGATAGTGTAATAACCAGGATTCGAACCCAGGACGTTTATCAGCTACCTATGGAATAAATAACGAAGTTCTCCGATCTCCGAGCGTAGTAGGTAGGTATAGGCATACTATGTAAAACAAAATAAAAACTAGTATTGTAACGAATATTTGATATTAATATTTAATCAGCTGCTAGGTGATAATGACCCGTTATTTGTTAGACGTCTAGAACTAATATTTATTAGGCGAACAGAAGGCGGCGCCCGCGCAGTCAATGTCATATAACGGTACAGACTCAAATATGTACATAATCTGTGACTTAATGATGCCTAAATTCGTCGTAATGTGATAAAAGCTGAAAATGCTCAGACATTTTTTATAGGATTTTTTGGTAAAAAGTTTGTAGAAAACTTTACGACGAGAAGATCAAACTTCGTGTAGAAGTAGACCGGGCAATGATGAGAGTAAGAAGGTATTGCTTTGGTATCTATTAAGTATTATAGTAAGCTATTAGGTTAGTTAGGATATGCAGTTAGGTAGTTAAGAGCTTGGTAGGGGCCCTGTCATTTCAATCCTTTACGTTCATAAGTGGTATTCGGACTCGGACCGTTGTCGTCCGTCGATATTTGTGTACTGTATCTTGTTGTAACGCAAAATTGTTAGTGGCGTTAAAATTTGATTTCGGTAAACAATACGTTGTACCTATGACGACATCTGTAGGGTTTGGGGGGAACTTTTCATCGATCACCAATTCGGTATTGATGAATGGTTTCCCAATCTGACAACAGATGTCGCTAGTATGTTTACCTATTTCAAATAGAATTATAATATCGTGATAGGTTAAATTGTTTGTGATATTTTATTCAATCATATAGCTTAATGTCTTTAATTTCAAATTGTCATAATCTAAATTCCTTGTTGCCCAAATTAATTAATCACGGCAAGAATGTCGATAGTTTATGCTTGTAGTTCTGTATGATCTGTGGTATATTTTTTTATTTGTTCCGCGATTCGATCAGGTGAACGAATAATTCGTGATATCAGATTAATTTACTAGAATATTCCATGAAAAAGGATATAAATACACCCCTCCCGGTGAATGCGAACACCTCTGATAATTACTCTGAAGATTAGGCACGAAACTCTGTTCGTATTTCATTGATTTTTCTGATAAGTTGGAACTCTGAATTATATGTACCTACCTACATATAAATTAAATATCTTAGACTCTGTGCATCTTTCCCGGACTTCTCTGGTAAGATTTCTTAATTTATCTCTCTGTTCTTAGTCTTTATATCTGTGTCTTTCGTTTGCGTCA
The DNA here is from genome assembly GCA_963691645.1 of Pelosia muscerda. Classification (NCBI taxonomy): domain Eukaryota; kingdom Metazoa; phylum Arthropoda; class Insecta; order Lepidoptera; family Erebidae; genus Pelosia; species Pelosia muscerda. The sequence continues at coordinate 19,715,237 of OY829102.1, read as the reverse complement.
ATGATATACCTAGGCTTTTTGTATTCTTGATGCAGGGTCCCAAGGTTTAGCGGACAATATTAGTGACCTATCTACAGCGAGTTGAGATTCCGTTGTTTGAGTCCCTGTTCGGAACAGCTGTCCCTTCGTTTGGCTCGCGGCAGTGCGGGTGGTTGCAGCAGCAGGCAGGTGCCTACGCAAGCCGATAACCGACGCCAGGGGTTTCTGAAGAGGAGTTCCGAAAAGGTCACGTAATCTTAACTTGTACAATAACTGTAACCTCATATACCCGCTACCTTGAATTGTAATTACGAGATCAGCTGTGTGCTACGAGGGAGGCGCACAAGCATCTCATACTATATTTATATTTCTATATCTCTGTGCCTGTGATAATTCTACTGTATGTACAACTGTGTACCCTATTGAATATATGCATGTATAAAATCTTAGTGTTGTTTCATTAGGGGTATCTGGAGCACGCACCCACTATCTCCACTCTGAGATAAAAGGCGCCCAAGAGTCTCTTTCGTAAGCTCTTGCCTGGGTTAGCCGGTGGAGTAGCTGGGGACATTTTCCGGGTTACACAGTGGCGCCCAACGTGGGGCTCGAACCCACGACCCTGAGATTAAGAGTCTCATGCTCTACCGACTGAGCTAGCCGGGCCTAAACTAAAACTATTTAAGAAAAGATGAGCTGTCTAATGAGTTGTCTTACATGGGCATTTCAGCGGATCCTGAGGCTACGGTTGTCAGCTTGCGTAACGAATTGAGGACGGCATATCGGCTAGTTCGCCGTGGAAGTCTGAAGCCTAACACCACGAAGTCCACTGATGCTGCAACTGAACGCACTGTCTGCGAGCCAAAAGTGAAGGAACTCGAGGATTTGCTATCGTCAGGTGACTTTGATTCCGATAAAAATAGTCGCACTAGGGCTGCTGTTAGGGCTAATTATCTTTTGACTAGGCTAGCTCGTTGTGGGTTAGATTGTCCTGAACTTGTTAGTATTCGCAACAGATTAGTTAAGATTGTGTCAGTAGCTGAATCGAATAGTGACTCAGAATCTGAGGTATCAGATAATGATGATCGCGCTTCTCGTGTCCGAGTTGAATATACTTCACCTGCGATGAGAAATGAACGCTCGATGCGGGGTAGCTCGCAAAACATTAACTTAAGCAATGATAATTTTATTTATAGGGAACGCCCTATTAATTTGAATAGTTTTAATTTAAAATATGATGGATCTACTTGTGTGCGTGTCTTCATTGAGAGACTGGAGGAACTCCGGTGTGCTAGGGAAGTCTCCAAATCAAAGGTTCTCCTGGCTTTCTCTGACCTATTGGACGGACCAGCTTTGTCTTGGTTCCGCACCAATAAAGCCAACTTTATGTCTTATGAAGACTTACTAAATGAATTAAGAGACACCTTTGATATTCCCGATTACGATTATCGTTTACGGAATGAGATTAGGCAACGTACCCAAGCCCGTACCGAGTCCTTGGTGAACTACATCTCCACAATGCAGGCCATGTTCTCTAGACTAACTTGTAAAATGCCCAGTGAAGAACAACTGGACATTCTTATGCATAACATTAGACCTGACTACATGAAGGAACTAGCCCTTCATGAAGTCAACACTATTGATGATCTAAGAAGGTTAGGAAAGCGTTTGGAACTTGCGCGTGCTAGGGCTGAGGCGTTCCACGAGCCAGTCTTGGACAAATTTGAGATCTCCTCTGACTTACATTCACAGAAAGCAAAGTGCACACCAAAAGCTACCAAGCAGGTCTCTGCGGTGGACAGCTCGGCAGCCTCGCACGAACGCAAATGCTTTCGTTGCGGCGGCAGCGATCACACTGCTAATAACTGCTCACAATCAAGGGAGTTGGTGTGTTTCCGATGTGGTCTCAAAGGAGTCAAGTCACCTGACTGCCCCAAATGTACGTCGAAGTCAAAAAACGCGTAGGCCAGGGCCTTATTAAGACATTCTCAAGCTCTGTGTCTGAGTCTTCTTCTGATAAGGTCCTGTTTACTAAACGGGATGACGATGTTAGACCGTACTTAGTTGTTAGGGTTTTAAATTTAAATGTTCTTGGTCTTCTTGATTCCGGTGCCTCCTGCTCCGTGCTAGGAAAAGGTGCGCACCGTAGCTTCTTAGATTTAGGGTTTAAACTAGAAAGTGTCAACCCAAATTTTAAAATTACAACTGCAGACAGTTCACATTTGAAATGTCTGGGTTCTATGTCCTTACCCTTAGAATACAACTCTGTTATCAGGGTACTTAAGTTTTATGTTGTACCAGAAATAACTACCTCAATGATATTTGGAGTAGACTTCTGGCAACAATTTCAATTAGGTGATAGATTAATTTCTCAAAAAATTAATATGAATAATTTTAGTGATAGCTGTCCTATTGAATCTTTGTCTCTTCACAGTGGTCTCGAGGATTACAACAACCTGACCGAGGATCAGCGGTGTGTAATGAACGGGATCATTGAAAAATTTGATTCAATTAATACGGATAAGGTGGGCTTAGGTCGAACCACGCTTGTGCATCACGTCATAGACACGGGTGACAGCAAGCCGATCAAGCAGCGGTATTACCCTCTCTCACCTCTCAAACAGAAGGCTCTGGAGACGGAGTTGGACCGGATGTTGGAGATGGGAGTGGTGTCACCATCTCAATCCGCGTGGAACTCACCCGTGGTTATGGTGGAAAAGGCGAACGGTGATCTAAGGCTGTGCTTAGATTCACGTAAGCTTAATGCTGTTTCCAAAAGTGATGCTTATCCCTTACCGTACATCAATCAAATTTTAGACCATCTTAATAATGCTAAATATTTGTCCTCTATTGATTTAAGTGCAGCGTATTGGCAAATCCCGTTCGACTCTGCCCAGTCTGCTGAGAAGACTGCGTTCACGGTGCCGAGGCGGGGTTTGTTCCAGTATAATGTAATGTGTTTTGGTCTTGTCGGAGCTTCAAGTACGATGCAACGACTGATGGACCGCTTATTCGGCCCGGAATTCGACAACAGAGTGTTTTGCTTCCAAGACGACATAATCTGTGTGGCCAACACCTTCGAGGAGCATGTGGATCTCTTAAATAGAATCTATCAGCGACTCAAGGATGCGGGCCTAACGATTAATATGAAGAAATCACACTTTTGTCGAAGTGAATTAAAGTACCTTGGTTACTATGTGGATAGGCATGGACTACGTACTGACCCCGGTAAAGTCGAGGTCATCCTCAACTATCCCACACCTTCTAACTCGAAGGATGTCAAACGTTTCCTAGGTATGGCCGGCTGGTATCGTCGTTTCATTAATAACTTTTCTAAAATTAGTAAACCTCTTTGTAAACTCACCTCTAAAAATGTAAATTTTATTTGGACATCTGAAGCTGAGGAGGCTTTTAACCTTCTCAAGTCAGCTTTGGTCTCTGCTCCTATATTGAAAATGCCTAACTACTCTTTACCGTTCCGTATACTAAGTGACGCGTCAGCTTACTCAGTTGCTGCTGTTCTGACCCAAACACACGATGGTGTGGAACACCCCATCGCCTATTGCAGTCGTTCTCTTAATAAGAACGAGGTGAACTACAGCACAACCGAGCGAGAGCTTCTGGCCGTGATTTTTGCGCTGGAACAGTTCAGACAGTATGTGGAGGGACAGAAGTGCACTGTTGTCACTGATCATGCCTCACTACTGTGGTTTCACAAGCTCAAAAATCCTACAGGTCGTTTAGCACGTTGGAGTATGCGACTCAGTCAGTTCGACTTCGACATAGAGCACCGTAAGGGAAAAGATCATGTAGTACCTGACGCTCTATCTCGCATAAAGATTGACTCCATCGATGCGAGCTCCACCAATGACCCGTGGTATCTTCACACCATGGAGTGCGTGCGTAGGAACCCAAGGCATTACCCTAACTTTAATATTCGTGAAAATTTGTTATATCGATTTTCTAAAAATAAATATTCTTTGACTTCAGATTTTGATTGGAAGTTAGTGGTACCTCAAGAGGACAGGCTAGCACTCCTCACCAAATACCACGATGACACGCTTAGTGCCCATGGTGGTGTTTGGAAAACACATAAGAGGTTGTCTTTGAATTACTACTGGCCAAAGATGTACAATAGTGTCAAAGACTACGTGGGAAATTGTGAGGTTTGTAAGATGTATAAACCCGTAAACACTTCGCGTCCTGGTCTAATGGGAAGTGCGAAGCGTGTATCTAAACCTTTTGAAGCTATTTCGTGTGATTTACTTGGACCTTTTCCAGTGTCAAGCAACAGAAATATTCATCTGATCGTTGTTTCGGACTACTTTAGCAAGTATGTCATGCTGTGTCCTATAAGGATTGCAACAGGCGCTGCAGTAGCGAGATTCATCGAGAAGAAAGTGTTTCTAGTTCATGGAGTTTGCAAGACTATCTATATTGATAACGGTCCTCAGTATGTGAGCAAGCAATTTAAAGATATGTTAGCTAAATATAATGTTCCAAACGTATACTATAGCCCGCGTTACCACGCTCAAACTAATCAAGCTGAACGAGCGATTCGAAATGTTGTTCAAGCCATCTCATGTTATGTGAAGACTCAGCACAAAAAGTGGGATGAACATCTTGTTGAGCTGCAGTGCGCTCTAAACACTGCAGTAAACGAGGCCACTCGATTCTCTCCCTATTTCTTGGTACACGGTAGGGAATTTATAGGTGATGGAGTTCTATATAGACAGTCTGACATAACCTGTCATCCGGACTTAGTCTCCATTGATGAGCCCTCAGCCTTCGGTGCCAAACTGAAAGAAATGCAACACATTTACGATCAGGTGAGGAAACATTTGATTTCGGCTCACCAGCGTAATGAGAAGTATTATAATTTCAGGAAAAGGCATGTCGAGCTGAAAGTTGGTCAAATTGTTTACAAACGGACTCATTATTTATCTAATAAAGCTAAACATTTTACCTCTAAACTCGCTCCTAAGTTTACTAAGTGTGTAGTGTCTGCTAAACGTTCCTCTTTAGTGTATAGGTTAGCAGATTTGGATGGTAAGGACTTAGGCGAGTATCACATCAAGGACATCTTAAAATACACTGATGAGAATCAATCTGCGGTACCTTCTCTGCCTAGCGTCAGCGCTATTTCAGTTCCGTAGCACTGTCGATTTATACTTACTTTACCGCGACTCGATGAAGTATGACCTTGTTGCTGTAGCTTGGGTGTCCTCGTATGGGACATATTATTTGTTAGGTACACCTCATCGAGTTTTCGTTTCTCATCCTCCTTTTCTCTGTAGTTGTGTTGCATATGCAACCATTTGACTATAGCGGTTAGGGAGAGCTTTCTTTCTAGTGGTTTAGGGCATTTAGACTTAAAGTAAAAGAGTCTGTGTCAATATTTGCCTCTAGTTAGTTCTTAGTAGTTCTGTTTTGTTCTTTGATTTGTTCTCTTTTTTATTCGTTCTATATTTAACTTGTTAGACTTTTGACTTGTTTTATTCTGTTGTGTATTCCTTGCGTTACTTGTCTGTCCACACAAGTAATACTTTCAAGGGGGGGGATTGTGTAACGCAAAATTGTTAGTGGCGTTAAAATTTGATTTCGGTAAACAATACGTTGTACCTATGACGACATCTGTAGGGTTTGGGGGGAACTTTTCATCGATCACCAATTCGGTATTGATGAATGGTTTCCCAATCTGACAACAGATGTCGCTAGTATGTTTACCTATTTCAAATAGAATTATAATATCGTGATAGGTTAAATTGTTTGTGATATTTTATTCAATCATATAGCTTAATGTCTTTAATTTCAAATTGTCATAATCTAAATTCCTTGTTGCCCAAATTAATTAATCACGGCAAGAATGTCGATAGTTTATGCTTGTAGTTCTGTATGATCTGTGGTATATTTTTTTATTTGTTCCGCGATTCGATCAGGTGAACGAATAATTCGTGATATCAGATTAATTTACTAGAATATTCCATGAAAAAGGATATAAATACACCCCTCCCGGTGAATGCGAACACCTCTGATAATTACTCTGAAGATTAGGCACGAAACTCTGTTCGTATTTCATTGATTTTTCTGATAAGTTGGAACTCTGAATTATATGTACCTACCTACATATAAATTAAATATCTTAGACTCTGTGCATCTTTCCCGGACTTCTCTGGTAAGATTTCTTAATTTATCTCTCTGTTCTTAGTCTTTATATCTGTGTCTTTCGTTTGCGTCAATGATATACCTAGGCTTTTTGTATTCTTGATGCAGGGTCCCAAGGTTTAGCGGACAATATTAGTGACCTATCTACAGCGAGTTGAGATTCCGTTGTTTGAGTCCCTGTTCGGAACAGCTGTCCCTTCGTTTGGCTCGCGGCAGTGCGGGTGGTTGCAGCAGCAGGCAGGTGCCTACGCAAGCCGATAACCGACGCCAGGGGTTTCTGAAGAGGAGTTCCGAAAAGGTCACGTAATCTTAACTTGTACAATAACTGTAACCTCATATACCCGCTACCTTGAATTGTAATTACGAGATCAGCTGTGTGCTACGAGGGAGGCGCACAAGCATCTCATACTATATTTATATTTCTATATCTCTGTGCCTGTGATAATTCTACTGTATGTACAACTGTGTACCCTATTGAATATATGCATGTATAAAATCTTAGTGTTGTTTCATTAGGGGTATCTGGAGCACGCACCCACTATCTCCACTCTGAGATAAAAGGCGCCCAAGAGTCTCTTTCGTAAGCTCTTGCCTGGGTTAGCCGGTGGAGTAGCTGGGGACATTTCCCGGGTTACATTGTAAGTGTAAATTCTATCAAATTAAATTAATAAATGTATCCACTACAGTAATAGATACTGTTTGGCACATTTTAACCATATAAAACAAGTATCCTGAGTATCCTGACGGAAGCTGACGGTCGAATCACACTTTGGATGTAAAGTAAGATTGAAATAGTATTACTTTTTGAGAGGTGGTAGTAATGCATCTGATATTAGAATCGAAGGTATTTTTTGTGTGGTAATTCGGTTTCACGGCAGTGCCGCTACTCACGGAGAGGGCCCGAGCATAGGTTTCGCTCTTCGGGAAGGCTTACTACGTTCACTATGGTAACAGGATGTTCTGTGACAACAACCGAACAAATGAATAAAACGCCTCCCAAAATCACACATGTGGAATTACAGATACGATTTGCGAGCGATAGGAAATACGATCCAGCCGCCAGCCGCCGCCGCCAGCGGCGCGTAACCATTTCCCGTTCGAATATTGGATGACGATCCGACCCGGCAGTCTCTGATTGTATTACGAGTGTGCAGTGGGCTCCAAAAGTTTCCGACTTTGACAGCCACAGTCTAATTTTCCTTCCTACAGTCCCTGTTCCTTTAAGCGGCGCGGGAAAATGCATCTGATGATGATCAGATGAGGCAGTCAAGCTAAGCGCCTACCATTGGAATATTGTTACCTGTTAGTTACCTGTTGTATTATTGACTGCAAAGCCTAATTTACGAAATACGAAATATCCTACAACTCCGGTTACTTTAAGATATAGACGTGAATTCCATAGAAGCAAAAAACGCTACACACCCTACCCATTTCAGATAAACTTTAACCTATATGAGTCTTAGAGGGACCAAATACCCTAAAGAAATAATCTATGCACATCACTGCTTTAAGAGGGGGTGTCAAAAAGCATCTAGGCTGTCCAACGACCTCTATAATATTGCATCGGCGGTATCTGTTTTCATTTAATGGTTGTCAAATTTACGGACTGAACATTACAATAACATGTCCATCATATTTATTCACTATTCTATTTACACATCATAACACACAGCAGTCGTAAGTTATAAATCTATAAAGCGAACCGATCATCGATTACCGTCGATACGAAAGTCTCCGTCGAAAGATTAAGTGGGTGGCAGCGATCACGATTATTTTCGGCGATTGTTTGCTCATACCATCGATAGTGCAAGTTAAGTTGGTGAGGTCAGTGAACTTATTGCATTTCCTGTTTATTCAATGACTCAGCTGTGTTATCATCGTAGAAAATAGTAAATCTTTTTTCATTATTAACTAGCTATTGTTGCCTACAAGACCTACCTCATTCGCGAGGAAAGCCTTATTACGAAATCAAATTTTCTTCGAGTCTATGGTAGGAGTCACGTTCCCTTAGATTTTCTTCATCTTTTCTGATACGACATTATCTATTTTCATCCCTATACATCCCATTTCCGTACCAGCCCTCCTAGACAAGTGGTCGTCGTTCTGTACAATGGAATAGAATAGATTGATCAATGTATGCGATGACAATTCGTTCATGCCTGTCATAAACGTCAAAGTATCTGTCAATCCCATAAATTGAATATACTTTTCTATTTCATTCTACACAACTACGACCGAAATGTGATGCGTAATATGGATTGCGAACGTTTTGGTGAGTTACTTTCAAAATGCCAAATTCTTGCTTCTTGCTGTTGAAACAACCTAACTACAATATTAATGGAAACTTTTAAATTTTTTTGTTTCCCTTTATAAAATTCGCGTACCATGTTGGTTAGTAGGAGAAATTAGGTTAGTGTGGCTCACGTACTTACTGTTGGCGATATGGTACCGACAGCTGCAATTGACAACATTGTACCGACACGTGAGCTGACTATGTATACGTGTTTACTCTTCCTAATATTATAACAATGTTCATAGAACTAATCATAAAGGGACATCTTGGCCGCGTAAGAAGAAGTTGATGAAAAGTCTCGCTCATGCGTACACAACACACGTATAAGTACACACACATTTAACATAATACTCGTACATATAGTATGAGCCTATTAAGTTATTTAACTATTTGTTTGATTGGCACATTGACAGTGACTACAATTGACACTAATTATAATCAAATTTAAATTCAAAAATCTTTATTCTAGATAGATAGACCACTAAACGGCACTTACAAAAAGTCAAAATTAATAATATAAGTAGGTATTATAGATAGAGAGAAAGAAACTCAGCGGGCTTTTCTTTTTTTTTAGTCTATTTATAAACATTTACTTAATCTAGATACAGTAATTGGCTTGAGTAGCAATTTGAGTGAACAGCTCATTTCCAGGTCTATTTATCATTCAAATACTCCTGGATTTTATAATAGCCTTTCTGGTACATATTACTGTCTAATATATTTTTTTGAATTTATATAAATATAACATGACTTATAGCGTTAGTTGGAGCAATTTTTTTTGTTTTATTGAAACAAAAATAGCGGCCTCCTTTGGGGATTACGGGTGTGAGCAAATGTATGTAGGTATGTAAAAATAGCTCCGTATGAATTTGAATGTTCGACTTCCTTAACTATTTATTTATGTAACCCATTTATTTTGCCTGTCATAAGCAATTAACACACCAACCGCCAACAGCCACCCATGTTAGACACAGTGGCGTAGCTAGGTAACCAAGGGCCCTGGGGCAAATTAAGAAATGGGGCCCCACTGCTATGAAACTGATTAGGTTACAAATATGACTGTACAAATACTTTAAAGATGCTACTTAAGCTTTATTGTGCACTGCAGGGTAGGTATGTAATAAAAATATTGAATAGTTACAACATAAATTACAATTACTACTTAACTAGTGTAGGTTTGGCTTATAAAATAGAGAAGGGGTAATAAAAGGGGAATAGACTAGGGTTTCTTAGATAAAAGTCGGTCCTACCAACTGACTTAATAGCAATTATTATTTACTCGCTTTAGTTTTCGCAAAAGTATCAATGACTTCGTTTAAATTCAGGCTTGATGCGGTTTTGTTTTTAACCCCCGACGTAAAAACAACGGGGTGTTATAAGCTTCACGTGTCTGTGTGTGTGTGTGTGGCATCGTAGCTTCCGAACGGCTGAACCGATTTCGATGTAGTTTGTTTTGTTTGAAAGCTGAATTAGTCGGGAGTGTTATTAGCTAGGTTTGATGAAAATTGATCCAAGATGGTCGCCGCTACAAAATGGCTGACTACATATTTTTACACAAGTCTCTCAATATGGATGTCTAATGAAAGGGCTTGGCGAGTAGAATGCGATACACTATGACAAATTTCAAATCTAAGACGGCCGCCACCAACAAATAGAGAATTACCTTGTGTAGTATCAAATGAAAGATCTTGACAAGGAGAAAAATTTGAAAAGTAACTATAAAATATAAATTAAATTAAAAATTTAGAAAACCCCGACACAAAAAATACCTTCAAAAAGTAAAAAATAAAAAATTAATGCGTTGTCGTCTCGGGAGCCCTTGGATCGTTTCAAAAACACGTAGAAGTGCATTACTAGTTACAAATGAGTTCGCGTTTTACGAAAAAGACGCGTTTATTGCTTCTTAATTTACTAGACAGCTCGTCAGAAAATGATTCTGATTTTGAATTTGATGCACGTCTAGCTTCATTGACTAAAACTCCAAAAATTTGGATAGAACGCCATATAAGGCTTAAAAAGGACCGAGGCTAATTTAATATCTTCCATGATTTATCCGTCTATTCCACCTAGTTACAAATAGCCAACTAGGAGTAATAGGTTTTGACCATAATGACATTATTTACCAGTGCTTTTGCTACTGGCTAGAAATATTTAAGAAATGCAGGGAAATAAATAATGTCATTAAGGTTGAGAATTGCTTGTGCATGTTTTGTCTGAATTGTCATAGCTTCTAGACTATGAAAACCACATGCATCCAATTTTCGACCGTTAGGATATTATTTATTTTTAAATATAATGCCATATCTATATGTTTGTCTATCTATATATTTGTATACGCAGATAATAAGCTCACCATCTGTCCATATATGTCAGTGCTCACAAATACTCTACGATAAAATATAACTTATCTGCGTAGTGTGTGGTAGATCATACAATTTATATAGAGAGCGATATTGAAAGATATCTGCTCAGATATAGATATCTTACTGTATCTGCGTGATGTGTACCTTAACTTTTGAATTTCTCTCAACTGAGTGGTCATGATTAAAGTAGGGATGCATCCAATTTTCAAAAGTTCAATTTGATCGAGATTTCTAGTAAGGATTCGAGGGCCCTCTGAGCTTGAGGGCCCCGGGGCACTGCCCCGCCTAGCCCCTTGGTAGCTACGCCACTGGTTAGACAATGAGCTAAAACGATAATAGGTATAGAAATAAATATAAATATACGGAAAAATATCGAAGTCCTGCCGCATCTTAGTTAGACTAGACTGCCGACCCGGTTGGGAATACATAGACTCAGAGAATGAGAATGAATACGGAAAAAATATAAAAGATAAATCTAAAAAATAATTAAAGATATTAAAAAATGTGCATAACTTGGTTACAAATTATGAGGCATGACCGCATGGCGATCGTGCCATTACCCGTCACGGTAGGTGTATGCCTAACAGCAAAATATAATTGTCCCATAAGCGTAAAATGTTTTAGAGTAAGACGGGCTCTAGATCAAGTAGTCAGAGCGTTCTCCCTGTAAGAGACTGGTCGCGGGTTCAAATCCCTTCTAGACATTCACTTTTTCCAATTTTAAATCGATTAGTTTTTATAAAGTTCATTGTTTCTATTCTAAGCAGACATAATTTAATAGTCACAACTAGTACTGAATGTGACAACGAATGAATAATACTAAAATCATTTTGTTAGTAACTGAAAGCGACATTGTTCGTGCGTGCCTCTTCTACTTCTTAATTAATAAAAATGTCAACACAATTATCTTATTAATTAAGACCTTTAATTTAAAACCCAACATGACTATATTGGAGGATTGAAAATAGGAAAGAGAATATAATTATTCACTTTCACAACTTCGATATTATCTTCAACACTGTGTTACTGTCAATATTTCGAAATATTTATTTTATAATCAATCAAAACGACTTTTCCAATTAAACCAACATCAATAACTCTTATACCGTTTTATGTAAAGAGTACCGAGATCTGAATCCCATACATCAAATGCAATCAAAATGTTATCTACAGTTTCTAACGGTGACTGAACCGCTAAGGCAATTTCCTGGGACAGTCGCGTGCGCATCGAACGACATGCAGTAGCCAGCGCACTTACGTTACGGCCGAGATAGCTACTGTCATGGAGAAAATTGTAACGCATGATTGTGGTGAGAACTAGCGATATGATGACGGAACTAGTCGCCTTGTACTGGTAATGGACTGCTATGACGAGGTCTCGGGTTCGATCCGAGGTTTTACCATGGCACACACCAATGACTTTTCGATGCTTTTCGAAATTATGTATGTATTTATCGCCAATAGGCTCGCCACACATTGGGACCTAAAACATAAACTGGCGAAACGTGTATGCTAGCACCTCTGCCTACCCCTTCGGGGATATAGGCGTGAGTTTATGTTATGTAACTAGTCTGTTTTGCAGCGTATGTACTATGTATTGTGAAGATGGCTTGGGATTAGCATCGTAGTTATTAAACAGAGTGAAGCCTGGGTAGATAAATTTACTATCACATCGCCCGTGGGCAACCAAGGCTGTCGAACCCAGTCCAAGCTCGCCTGCTGCCAATCAATCCAATCAAACCGCACAGCCAACTGAGGCCATCAGTTGCAGAGGGTCTGGCATATTCCTCACGCCCCGACTGACCCAGAACGCCTGTACTAAAATTCAAACAACTTATAAGCAAAAAAATGTAGGGATTCTAGACAGTAAGAGATTTTACTCGTGGGAGATATGGCTATGATTGCTTGTTAGTTTAAACAGAAATGGCCTGTCATAAATATATTTAACAACGTCCCTAACGTACTGTGGAATTTTGTTTCCGTTACCCAGGAACTCTGCATTAATCCGGGACGAATCACCTTCACCAACTACATTTCTGCATTTTGCGAAATCGTAAAGAAGAAGAAATTACTCCGTTTCGTATGGCAAAGACTTCTATGTATTCTGGATAAATATATGGAACAAAAAATCCAATATAAATTATGTCAATTGGCAACATAACTCGTAAGAAATGTATGTGAAAATGTCGCAATTTATTCACTGTTATGTACAGGAACAAACAACGCTGGTCGCGAGAAAATTACTCCCAAGATTCGAATCTAGCACCGCACGTTTGCATTTTTTATATTTGTTTTGACAACAAACACAAGTAATGTACTTACCTAGTACACTTGTAAGTCCAAGGTAAAAGGTAACGAATCAATGAAAACAGTTTTTCAGCGTCAAGACACTAAACTCACGGGCCATAATTCCTTGTTTGTCGAACTCGCTTGGACTTAAAGCTTTAGGGGCATCACACTTTCAAGATAAAGATATTACCGGAGCTGTCACAGCCGGCCGCAGCTCAATATCCCAACAATGCACGTTCATCATCGAGGAGTGCCGTTGTCTTAGCTTTACAATGATTGATGACCACGACACTTTCTATTTGTGGCGAGAATTGAGCTCACAACTAATGTGGTTAGCTAGATAGTAATCAGTTAAAAATAAGAAAGGAGTATCGGGCTTCCTGACAAAGAGGCAATTTCGAACTGAATATTACCTTTTCTTTAGTTTAGTTTCTTTAGCTATTCTTTAGCTTATTAGGTAGATACGAGTAGGTACGTAATTCGAGAGATAAAATAAAGATTTTTCCTGCTGTCCTAGAATGCAGTTTTTAAACTTACGTGCATTATTACAGAAACACTAAGACCGATGCAAATGTCATTATAATGGAACTAAACATTGATTGCAGCTTCTTTTTTTTGTTTGTTTGTTTGCTTTTCGGTTTAATTTATATCTTATGTATTTTTATTTCTTGCCATCCCTATTTTTTGTTCTGCACAAAAATACGGACTGACGTCCTCGAGAAGCCAGTCGAAAACCAGTGCCGGGCATTCGCGCTCGGCATCATGTTGAACTGGCTTCTTTCTTTGTGCGACACAGGGGTGCAAGATGGGATTGGGTTATACTTCCACGCCAGGTTTTGTAATTGTTTTACTATTTGTATGTTTTGTGTTGCACAAAAAGAAATGTTCTTTTCTTTCTTTCTTTCTTCCTTATTTGGTGGACCATAACTGTGACTGTTCTTCAGATTACTTTATACGCCATTTTTTGTCAGTTCTTATTAGTTTGGATACGCATATTCAGCAAAGTTCATGGACAATAGTACAAAGTCGCAAGTGTACTTGTGACTTTGTACTATTCTTTCTATGCCACGCGAGTCGCTTCTATAGTGGCAGTCAGATTAGCATAACAGAGCACTTGGATATAATGAATGTTTATTTGCGTGTAAGAGGTACTAAAACAGTACAATAATACAAATTACTGGAGCGAGTCTAACAGGTTTATTTACACGCCGCCGTGGCCAGCCAGAGGCACTATCGTGCTATACGCGTTGAACTCGTGCGAGACGAATCCGTGGCGCCACTGATGTACTGTATTGCAGGTGTATTGAGACTAATCAAACAAATAATAAGGTAAGGTATTGTCTCAGTTCTATACCTATTAATTTGAGAGGTATAGGACTGAGACAATACCTTATCTTTTGTGCGGAAATTACAAACGAATACTAAATGACTGGAGTAGATATTTTCGTTTTCATACCACGTAGGTCGCAAAATTTTTGGAAAATAGTTTAATAGTTTAGTAATTAGTTTGCAACACCAAGGGCGTCAGACTCGTACTGCCGACCATGTATAGGGGACGGGGGAGGAGAGGGAAGGGAAGAAGGTTAAGAGATTCTGGGCTGTCAATGCAGAAAATAAAGAACAGGGTTTCATAACATCACATAGCTCCCACTGACATAACAAAAGCGCTTCAGTGAGGTATGACGTACACTCACCAACAAAAAGTATAAACAATAGTACGAAATAATAAAAATAACTACTAGTTTAGGTATAGATGGAATAAAATACCGGAACAATGACGTAAGTAAAAATAAATTTATCTCAGTCTATAATCACCAAACAAAATCTTTCACGGTTACTTTGTGCAGCATAATAGTTAACCCTACAGTTGCGCAATGACCGAGGAGCTAACAAGCGACCGGTGAGCGGTACCACCGACCCGTACCGTCCGTTTTTTATTCGCTACGGATGTAAACAACTCTCTATTTCGTTCGTTCATTCGTGTCAAAAGTAACCGTCATTGTTTCTTTAAACAATAATATTGTAGTTCCTCCTTGCGGGTATTTTAGACCATTCGTATATGAGACGGTTTTTGTATTACGTGTTATGTCACTATTGTTTCATTTTGGAAATACGGTTATGAGAATGTCTATGATCCGGTTTACTTAGCTTTTGTTTTGGGATGTTTCGATATTTTTTCCTATGAGTAGGAAATTAAACACTGTTTCCGATAGTTCGTGGGATTGTAAGTAGACGGGCAGAGAAATTCGAATGCTTTAGACGTAGTCGAGTAGCTTAAGTGGTCTTCCTGTAATGAGACTAGTCGCCCCTTCAAGTCCCCACTACACATGTACACTTTTCCAATATAAATCGATTTGTCAAAGTTAGCATACCTATCTATGTCTCAAAATTTTATAATTTTATACCGGTTGATTTTATAGTGGTTTTGGAAAAAAAGAATTTGGCCACAAGGAAGTCCTAATTTGGCGAAAAAAAATTTTTTTTTTTACACTTCCCATACATTTTTCTGTTCACCTGTACATTATTGCCATACATAAAGTAATTTTTTTTTTCTTTCAAAATTAAAACTTCCTGTCGATTTTGCTACTGAAACTGTGTGTGAAACAAAATATTCTTTTTCCAAAATTTATCTATGGCACGTCAATTTGACTTCACCTCGCCTGATGTTAAGCTGAAGGCAAAGTCCCATGAAAGAGGGTCACCATTGCAAACACGTTCAGTGCTGCAATGGTGGCGCTCAGCTTGACGGCCTCATCAGATGCTTTTTCACGCCCCGCTTAAAGGACCCGGGACTGTAGGAAGAAGGAAACACGTGCGCCGGCAAGGAATTCCAGGACTTAATGGTACGGCAGAGAAAAGACTCACCGAACCGCTTGGTTCTTGATGGAATATTCTGTACCGTATGCGAGTGACACCTAAGCCCTGCACGCGTTGTCCTGTGTAGGAAAGGGGAGGGTGGGATTAGCTGCCAAGGACGCAACATCTCTACGCATCTGCAAAGGCTCGAGGGACTCTGTGACCTCAGGACTCCCAATAATGCGGACCGCACGTCGCTGCAACCTGTCGAGAGCATCTAATAAGTACTTTGCGGAGCCATCCCAGAGATGCGAGCAGTATTCCACGCAGGAGCGAATTTGTGTCTTATAAAGAAGACACCGCTGCTCCGGCGTGAAAAAACGTCTCACTCTGTTCAGGACTCCGAGTTTACGCGAAGCTGTTTTGATGATGCTCTCGATATAGTTCTTGTTGTTCAGTTTGCAGCGCACGTCCATACCGAGTATATTGAGGTTATCCTGTAATGGCAGTGGTGTGCTCTGAAGAGTGGGAGGAGGAAGGAAAGGAGATGTCTTTGCTGAAAACGCGCATGCCTGCGTCTTCTTGGCATTGAACTCGACCAGGTTCTCAGATCCCCATTGGGAAACGTGATTGAGGATCCGGTCAAGCCCAGTGACAAGAAGTCGCCTCTTTTCCGCTATATCGGACTGCTTGGCCGCAGAATGTCCGTGGTAGCTCCCGTGTACAGTGCTATCGTCTGCATAGCAGTGGATGCTGCCGGTGGACAGCATGTCATTGATATGCAGAAGAAAGAGAGTGGGTGATAAGACGGACCCCTGCGGCACACCAGCATTTACCTGCAGGAACTCCGATGCTCGTCCATCACAGAGAACGCGAATACGGCGCCCCTGCAGGAAGCTAGCAACCCAATTGCACAGTCTAAGAGGCAGACCGAAGGCTGGTAGTTTGGAAAGAAGCGATTTGTGCCAGACTCTATCGAACGCTTTGGCGATGTCTAGGCTAATAGCCAGTGACTCACCATGCTTGTCCATAGCCTCACCCCAAAGATGGGTAACATACGCCAGAAGATCCCCCGTTGACCGTTTCGGCCTAAAACCGTATTGTCGGTCATTAATTAGGGAGTGATCCTCTAGGTGGCGCATGAGCTGTGTGTTGATAAGGTGCTCGAAGACCTTGCACAGCACTGAGGTGACGGCTATGGGCCGATAGTTGGCTGGGTCTGAGCGATCTCCCTTCTTGGGAATCGGCTGTACATTCGCCTCTTTCCACGCCGTCGGCACTGTACCCGAAATGTAGGAAAGTCGGTACAGCCGCGTGAGTATTGGAGACAACTCCGCTGCACATTTTTGAAGAACCACCGCTGGTATACCATCCGGACCACTGGCTTTCCGGACATCGAGTGACTGCAGTGCAGTGCAGACTATAAAATCACCATGTATATATAGTTTCCTTTCTTTTTTCCTATTTTTTTCCTTAATTTGAGCGACTAGCTAGCTTTTTAATTCGAAGAAATGTTTAATTTCATTCACCTTCGAGCCGGTTTGTTGCCGATGTTGGTCAGCAAGGTTCTGGCGAAGAATGTCGGCAACGATTTACATTCGAAAAGGAAGAAGAGGTTTAATTGTCGTGAGCTGAGCGCCACCAAAACCTGAAGATATTGCTGAGTCCACATATCGCTTTAAGCAATTTAGTATCTCATCATAACTGCTTCATTGACTTGTAGTTCCGTCAAAGGTAGCAAAGAGTTTAGTAGAAAATAGCAAAACTACACATTATTTTTCCCACAGCTAAAGAATCAGTAGAAATCATCAGCAGTATGTGATAGTCTGGTAAGAGTAATACTTTCTACATTCATAAACATGTTTTTGGTTTCATATCGTTAAGTGTGAAACTGTGAACAATTTCAATTTATGATAACAAGTTATAAGTTCGATTGGTGTGATGAAATCTTACTCATTCCTATAGATTCAATCCCTGAAGTGGTAGAACGGTTAGACCTCTTCCAATTGTCGGAGGCTTTGGCCTGCTTCCACGCTGGCCAGACGGGTTGGTACAGGATTATATTTCGAATGTTTTTTTTCTTGCAGTGATATCGTCTGCGTATTTCTCTGTTTCTTGCCTTTTACGACACCTTTCGGATGAGATGGGGTGGTGATATCCTAATATCACCCGGTAGGCCGTTTGGAGACGACGAAATTAAAATCAATGTGTGCAATGTTTTTTTTATTATTTTATATGTATGGCACGTCAATTTGACTTCACCTCGCCTGATGTTAAGCTGAAGGTAGTCTCATGAAAGAGGGACACCTTTTTAGGTGGCGCTCAGCTTGACGGTCTCATCAGATGCTTTTTCACGCCCCGCTTAAAGGACCCGGGACTGTAGGAAGAAGGTAACACGTGCGCCGGTAAGAAATTCCAATACCTAATGGTGCGGCAGAGGAAAAATTCTTCACAATCATGAAATATTATCTCAGTTACATCACTCAAGATTGTGATACAATTATCTCATAAATTTACATTATCAAAGATTGCTAAACAATTTATAAGCTAACTGCAGGTAACTACAGAGAAGATATACCTCTTTAGACATTCCTCAGATGTACTGCCACAATCTTATCGGCGCAAACAGCCGTTATCAGACCAAGGAACACCGCTATTATAACTTTCCCCAGTTGACATCAGCTCGCGTGCAAATATGTTTATCTTGTGCAACCGTATCGTTAGAAAGTAATGGAACCTCTTGTTTCCTTGGTTAATAATTGTATGGTTCGCTTAACTACGGGACACGTTCTTAAGCTGCTACTGTTCAGTGTTTCGCCCTATGGCCGTTGTACTAGCAGTTTTGTAGACATGTTTTATGTTGAGAATAATGGTTATAATTAGCCTGTGGTTACAGTCGTACTGGAGCTCATAGGAAAGACGGTACAATAACTTTTTTTTTATCGTGCGCAAAATCCCAACGGATACCACCTCCGGCCGAAACCGGTGGAGGTGATTACGTCGGACTCGAACCGACCAAAACGCACGCCGTCTATGGGTAGGTATTTGATTGCACGAGGTGAGATTATAGGTATAAGACATATCTTTCACACCCCGGCAGACCCGGGGACATCTCTCTTGAGATTTCCCCCTTATCCCAATGATGTGAACCATGGTGTCCCCACTAGCCTTCGGATATGAGGATACGCATTTTGCGCTGCCGTTGCGGCCTACTTCTTCAATGTTTTGCGATTTATATTTTATTAATGGTTTTCGTAGCTTCATCAATTTGTATTTCAGGTAACAGATTCAAAATAAACTGTCTAGTTGGAAGGATGAGTGAATGATTCTTGTAATAAATCACAGCGGAATTCTGTCGGAATTTTTCTGCATGAACTTTGGCATGTAAAGAGACATTATAGCAGTCTTTAGTAACTTAGGTATACCTATTATTAAATTTTAATAAGTACAAAAGTAGGTAAGAGGTTATATGATATTCACAATCCGTTGCAATTTTTTCATAATCGTTATGATTTAGAATACTTACGGAAATGGCTAAGTTGCAATTTCTATTACAAAAGACTCCGAATGTAGACCGTATTACCTCAACACAAATGGTGTATGCAACAGGTGACACCGGGGTCACAGCTACAGTCATGACTCACGAGAAAGTTGCTCTGGTTAACTAGGTGCAGTTACGCAGAGGGCAATTGTCGCAAGGACAGGGATTAGACATAAGTGCCAGGAGCCGAAATAATATATAGGACGAAAGATTACTTCAGTGCCCTTAGCACGAAAAGCTATCGAATTCTAAATGTAAAGGTATCGAGAGAACGGAGCATCGCGATTGGCGGGCAACACATACGCACATGTTCACAGTAGGCAGTGCTAAGGGCAATGGCCGTAAAAAATTGAAGCTCTTAAAGGCTAATAAACGAGACAGAGTTTCGAGAGGTTCCAATAATTAGTCGTTTGCTGCTCATCCAGATTACATCATCAGTTCAGTTTGATGATATAATAATAATATAATAATAATAATTTATTTTCATTAATTCAATGGTATTTGTTACAAAATTAATTTACTATCATTCGTAACGAATGATAGTCTATCATTCGTTACGACTATGAAGAAATTGGCATCGATATTTTTACTCACGTATTTGAATGAGTGAGAGCGAATGAATGAATGAGAGAATTTTATGAAAGAGTGCTATAACTCATCTTGAATGTTTAAAAACACTACAGTCAGATTTTGAGAGCATTATAGTAAAGACACTTAGGTCAGAGTTTAATGAGTCACGAGAAAGTTGCACAATCACGGGTGAGATGGAGAAGTCCATCATTATGAGCCTCAATCGCCGTGGAGAGATGACTGTTGATAGAACGTATATACGTATGACGCAGCATCTTTGTGGTACCGGCTTTTAGCATGGCGTTAAAGGAAGGGGAAAGGAAAATCAATTTGGCAGTCTCAGAGTGATTACACAAACGATACGAATCGCGATGAAGGGGAACTAAATTGCGTTACAAAGTTTTACTCAATGAATTTCATTGATTTATACTTTAGGTACCTATTACCGCTGACAAATATTTTGAGGGTAGGCCAAAAGCTGATGCATGGTGATCGCAGGCGTTAACAAGGTTTTACTTAAGGCAGTCATTGAACATAATTTGATAACTCAGTTCAAATACCTAGTTAAATGAAACAGTTTATAAATCCCGCATTCTTGGTATAAAATCTTTAGACAGGACGAAATATAATTTTCAAAATTCATTCACCGGTCAGAGTCTAGAAGTACGAGGATTTTAAGTAGCAGAGGAAATACCACCCTCGCACGACGATTTTAAGTTGCAATATGCCTTTATTGATATACAAATCGATTCTCAAACAAAGTTCGAATTGTTCATCTCTGTACAATGAAGGGTCATCGCCCCTGCTGATTTACCAAGCCCAATTTTTTGTTAGCTCCATGCCAGAGTGCAGTTGCACAATACCAGGTGTATTGTTGATGCAACAGTCAGAGGAAAATGAGGGATTCAGACACTCACAGTTACAATAACGGTAATGAATTTAATAATAGCTCCTAGTGCGTGTGAATTGTTATTATTGTTATGATTATATAATGATATAATGAAGTAATACAGCATATTAATGTCAAATAATAATTGTGTTAATTTGCATTTATGACGCACTAACCTCGTCGCAAACGATACATTCATGTAAAAATTCTGGTACTTCGTCTAATTTTATGCTTCTTTGTTTAAATTTCATACCTACTTTAGTTCGCAATAACACACAAATATAATTATTATACTGCTCAGTGCTTATATAGTCCTCAGTGCTTAAAGACAAAAGTCTTTAATCAGTGCGTTTTACCAGTGATGACTTATGGTGCTGAGACGTGGACCCTCACTATGGGCAACTCCAATTATTATATTAATCTGTGCTATGGGCCTCATAAGAAAGCTCAAGGTCACACAGCCAGCTATGGAAAGGGCGATGCTCGGAATTTCTCTACGAGATCGAATCAGAAATGAGGAGATCCGTAGACGAACGAAAGTGATCGACATAGCCTACAGGGTTAGCAAGCTATAGTGGCAGTGGGCGGGGCACGTAGCAAGAAGAACAGACGGTCGTTGGAGCCGAAAGGTTCTCGAATGGATACCGCGTAATAGTAGACGAAGCGTGGGACGGCCTCCTGCGAGATGGACGGACGACATAGTCAAAGTCGCGGGTACCCATTAGATGCAGACCGTCTCCAATCGCTCGATCATAGATCATTAATACGAGAAGTCATAGATCATTGAATTTCTTGTTCGAACTCTTCTTTATAAAACGATTGGTAAATAATAAGGGTTTCATACAAAAACAATTGAATTTCGAGAATTGGGTAATTCAATATCATAACAATTTAATTAACTAAAAACTGACAACTCGGTGCCTACGGAGCTGCTTAAAGCGTCATGCTTCTGTTTATCAGGTATGTGATGGCCGCAATCCCGGATGTTGCGCAAAAATATTCAATTTCATAACTGCTGAATATGGTTTAAAGTTCAGCTGTGGTTCCGATGCGGTCTTGAACATATAGTTTTTCGGCTAAAAGCCATTTATTTAGCTTTTTACTCAAGTTTTTGTAGTTTGTTTACATTTTCGTTGAAGTAAAAATAAACTAAGTACTTTGTTTGTGTAGTTTGCTTGAGGTTGAATGAAAGAGAATATCATGCTTAGGAGTCCTTGACCCCTGTGCTGTCATGGGGGGATAATAATTCCTTTTGCCTGAAAATTTCCTTTGACGCTACAAGTAGTATCATTGAGAAGTACCACAGGGAAGTCACCGTAATAACGGATTAATCCAAGCAAGGCCAAAAGAGAGAGATGTAAGTTTTCTGTTGAACTTTCACTGTTTTGCATGACATGTTCAGTCACAATAGTGAGAATTGGTGACACTAGTTTCAATAATATTGGAATTTTAAGAACACTTCCTCTTTTATTACGAGGTTGAAATGTATGAACAAATCCGTTACAGTGGATCAATAGTAGTTCTCGGTACCGAAGTAAAATTGTTGGTCATAAATATTATGCTGAGTCAATTTTTTTAAGAAGTTCTTGCATTCATTAATCATTAAAATGTAGGAGATTATGATTGTAGTGCAGCTGTTATTGTATACCTACCTACAATTATCGGAATTTCAATTGTAACTGATAATAGTCTAAATAATAGCAGTATATTACATAAAATGTTTAGTTTTAATATGAGTACAGTGGACTCCTTAAGTTTCTGGACAATTCGAAACACAAATTGTATGAAGACTACTAGTTTTAAAAGCTACTGGATAATGGATCTACTTATTAAAGAACACCCACTCCTAGGAGATTTTTCCTAGGGCCTACTCCTAGAAGTTTTAGCGGTAACTACGACCCGTCTGGGCGTATCCCACGACGACCCGAGAATTACATTAAATGGCTTAACAATAAAATAAAAACCTTACGAATATTGTTATGATTCTTTCTTCAACAGTCTAGGTGAGTTTTGCTACAGCTTACCTGAAACAAAAAATAAACATTCATGAATACATCGAACCAAAGAACGAAGTACTTATTACCTTTCTTTAAAGGATTTAGAGTAGAACAACAGTATTTCCAGTACGGGTAGGCTCAAAAATAGTCAAAGAGACTGGAGAGAAGAGATCACTCGCAATTTCTAGGCAGACCGAACCCCGGATGTTACTCATACCGGAAGATGTCACCTAGGTGAGATGTGTCCGAAATAAATAGCCTTTAAATTCCACCTTGTACACTCAGGTGATCTACACAAGTCCACAAGGTGGAATGAACCATTCAAACAGCGTTAAAAACCGTCTCCAATCGTTCGATCATAGATCATTAATACGCAGCAAGAAGTCATAGATAACTGAATTTCTTGTTCGAACTCTTCTTTATAAAACAATTGGTAAATAATAAAGGTTTACCTAGGACCTAACCCTGGATGTTACTCATACCGGAAGATGTCACCTAGGTGAGATGTTTCCGAAATAAATAGCCTTTAAATTCCACCTTGTACACTCAGGTGATCTACACAAGTACACAAGGTGGAATGAACCATTCAAACAGCGTTAAATATTCATCACGAAATACAAAAAGAGCATCAAATCTCTCACTCACGAGTCTTTTAAAGAATGCCATTTGTCTTTTTAATGTGTTAACTTTTAACCATTTCTTTTCAAGGTTCTTTTATATTAAAAAAAGGTAAAACAAAGACAAACTTCCTCAACTGTTGCGTGAACGGAGCGTGAACAAAAAGAGTGAGAACGAGGCGAGTGGAACGAATGGCGCGACCTTGAGATGAACGCTCTATGCAGGTCTAGACTGTCATTTCTACCAGAACGTGGTGACCTTGACTTTTGTTCGCTGCTATTAATTTACACGCTAGTCATTCTAAATCTACATAATACGATTTAGGTTTTCTTAGCTTCAGTTTTCCATCTAAAAAAACATTTTCGATAATTCTGTTACGGTAGAGTAGACCTTTCCTGTGTGCGGACTTCGGGGATAGTAATGACTGTGTATTTTGTCAATACTTTATGACAAAAACATGCTTTAATGGTATTAAATTGTAATTTTTCTTTGAAGAGAACGTAGTAAGCCTTCCCGAAGACCGAAACTTATGCTCGAGCTCTCTCCGTGAGTAGCGGCGCTGCAGCATGAAACAAAATTACTACACCATGATGGCAACTTAAAAATGCCGTCGATTCGACAGAAGAAGAACTAGCTAGATGGTCACTCGTGGTTGTGGAAAATCCAGGAATGTACTGGATTTACCTCCATCCATTGAACGACGATACTGTTCGTCGTGACAGTGTTTTGCAACGCGATCTAAGAGGAGAGGGATTGGTTTATACAGAATGCATAAAACTGTATAGCTTTATCCCTATTCTTTGGGACATGATTGGTTTTAGCACATCGTGGTGGAATTCGAATATTAGGAAAATAGAGGGCCAATTTCAAGACTAAAGAGGCACTCATATAGTACGAAGCATTGATACATCGATAATTTAGCTCAGAAACCACTAGGCAATTGAGTAAGCGGTATACTCGTAAATGTTCACTTAAACTATGCCTTGATATCTTTATACATCTCAATTACTTCAATATAAGGTCATCAAGTAACTATTAGACTACCTTAGATTTTATCGCAGATCGTAAAATTATGGTCGTTACCCAGCCGGATGCCACTCCATCCGCCAATCATGTTGCACAACCGGTACCTACCTAAGGTATTCTACAATAATAAGCCTGTTGTGATTATAAAATATACTTGTCTTTTTCACTCTCGAAGATATCGAGAGGAAAACTGCTAGTCAGCAAAGCAGATGAACTTCGAGCTCCTTCAAAAAAAATGAGGAGGTAGCTTCTTTTGAAAGAGGTGCGAGACGACAGCATTTCCTGTACTAATTGAGCAGTTCAACTGGGGAGTACCTCTACCTTACAGAATACCCCGGCTAATAATATCCATTTGTTCCCAGCGATGGGTAGGGTAGCCAGGGTTGGAGAGATTCTGTGATGTCAGTAGAAAGACCAGTTTGTCTCTCTTAATCTTCCCTTCAAGAAAAGTATTTGAAGGTCCATAGGCAACGGTAACCACTTTCCATCAGGAACAGTGAGCTTGACTGCAATCTAATTGACATAAACAATAATAAATTGTGCTATCATTTAGAGTGTTTGTTATGGTTTCCTATTTCAAAGTATCTAGTAACTCGCAAGTCGTACCTACTGATGATACTGCCGGCGGGAGTCCTATTCCCGTGCTTTGGCAACTTTGTACAAATTTCGGCAGATACTGACCGACACACATCACAGCTTTATCTGTTGTGTGTACGTACAGTCGACAAAAGAGATACAGTACCACTTTTTCATATAACGTTGTATGTAAATGTGATACCGTATATCTTTTATTGACTGTACATGGTGTAAATTTACTTGTGTATAATTTAAAGTAGAATATAGATAGAGATCCTCATCTGTCCAATGTCACCATAGCATCATCGATCAAATCATGTCGTGATGTCAGTCTGCAGACTTATGTCTATACTATTATATAATTGTAAAGCGGTCGTGTCTGTACATTGGAGATATTTAAAAAAAAATACTTGGGATATGTTAAGTGAACGATACTGAACACGAAAATATTTTTTTTTCATTTCCTGTCTGTTTGTCTGTTTGTCTGTTTGTCCGCTATGGACGCAAAAACTACTGAACGGATTTTGATGCGGTTTTTTTTGTTAGAAGGGGCTTGGTCAGACTTAAAATCTTACGTTTGTTTCATAGCAATCGGTTCAATAGAACCGGAGTTGTGAGCATTAATGATGTTAAACGAAATATGAGTAAAGATATAGAGGGCGCTGTTTTATTCTTCTAGATGATATTTATGTCTTATTACGTCCAGTCAAGTATGTGAATAAAAAAACTTCATTTTTACGTACATATTTGTAAAAAAAAATACGTAATTAATTATGAAATTAAAATTTGTTTTTCAATTATTTAGTACATGGCGCAACAATAGATGGCGTAGATCGATTTAAATTCAAGGTATGGTTTCGTTACATACGGGACTATATAAGACCTGTCAATATTTTTTTTTAACAACTTTTATTCGTTAAATGTTAAATAGATGTCGGTACTGTCTTTGACATCATTGTTCAGCTGAACTGCCTACATAGTTTACATACTTTAGAAGGAAAACGTTCAGGCGTAAAAAAGGCGCACGTAATAATGATCATATCACACCAGTACTTTAAGTACTCTAAACATGACCTACTTGATTTCGTATAACTTTTTATACCACTTAAGTGGAATAAAGCACATGGCCCACCTGATAGAAAGTGGTCACCGCGGCCTATTCTATGGATGTGAATGATGTGATTTGACTTCAATTCGTCTGATGGTACGTTGAAGGCAAAGTCTCCGGAAAGAGGGTCACCATTACAAACACGTAGAGTATTACAATAGTGGCGCTCACCTTGACGGCCTCATCGGATGCTTTTTTAAGCTCCGCTTAAAGGACCCGGGACTGAAGAAAGAAGGAAACACGTGCGCTGGTAAGGAATTCCAAGACTTAATGGTGCGGCAGAGGGAACACTCACCGAACCGCTTGGTTCTTGGTTCACCGCACCGTATGCAGGTGACATGTAAGCCCTGCACGTAATGTTCTGTGAAAGATGAAGGTAGGAACATGGCCCACCTGATAGAAAGTGGTTACCGCGGCCTATTCTATGGATGTTTTATTTATTTATGGCACGTCAATTTGACTTCACCTCGCCTGATGGTAAGTTGAAGGCAAAGTCACCGGAAAGAGGGTCACCATTAAAAATACATAGAGTATTAAAATAGTGGCGGCTGGTGACCTTGACGGTCTCATCAGATGTTTTTTTAAGCCCCGCTTAAAGACCCGGGGCTGTAAAAAGAAGGAAACACATGCGCTGGTAAGAAATTACAAGACCTAATGGTGCGGCAGAGGGAAGACTCACCGAACCGCTTAGTTCTTGGTTCACCGCACCGTATGCGGGTGACATCTAAGCCCTGCACGTGTTGTTCTGTGTAAGAAAGATGAAGGTAGGATCAACGCGGCGATCTCATCAGAACATTCACCGTGGTAGAAACGGTAAAACGTTTGAAACACCAGAGGTATCACACACGTGCTGCCGACCATGTGGAAAGGGAAGGAGGGTGAAGGTTAACATAGAAGACCCATGTGGAGACATGGTTCTTTCGCTCGCTGCATTACTCATGGCTATGGTACTATGCGCCGTCTCCTGCTACGAGCAAATTATGCTTAAGAAGGAGACAGCGGCTTGGCTTCGGAGAAGACTCCGGACACGCACAGTCTGCGAATGACTTCCGTCCCTTTTGAGCCCGGAGGGACGGGTAGAGCCACCTGTCACTCTAGCAGAAGCAAGATACGGTGGTGGCGTAAAGTGCAGCGGTGTCTTCTTTAAAAGACACAAATTCGCTCCTGCGTGGAATACTGCTCGCATCTCTGGGATGGCTTCGCAAAGTACTTATTAGATGCTCTCGACAGGTTGCAGCGACGTGCGATCCGCATTATTGGGAGTCCAGTCCGAACCTTTGTAGATGCGTAGAGATGTTGGTCCCTGGCAGTATTTTACCGTCTCTACCATGGTTAATGTTCTGATGAGCTCTTCCAATGAATCCCGCCCTCTCCTTTCCTACACAGGACAACACGTGCAGTTCTTAGATGTCACCCGTATAAGCTGTAGAACACTCCATCAAGAACCAAGCGGTTCAGTGAGTCTCTCCTCTGCCGCACCATTAAGTCTTGGAATTCCTTACCGGCACACGTGTTTCCTTCATCCTACAGTCCCGGGTCTTTTAAGCGGGGCGCAAAAAAGCATCTAATGATGCCACTATGGTAGCACTGTATGTACGTGTTTGCAATGGTGACCCTCTTTCATGAGACTTTGCCTTCAGCTTAACATCAGTCGAGGTGAAGTCAAATAGACGTACCATAAATAAAAAAAATCTATCTATGGCAATCGTTACTGGTAGTTGGAGCCCTCAAAAGTCCAACCACTTTAACACTTTAACTTGGAACTTCGATATCGTCATTGGTCATTGGACCATTGGTTGTGGAGGTCATATGGCAGACGCTTCACGGAAAATATCGAAGTTCAGCCGCATCACAGTTACACTGGAAAACCGACCACAACAGAGTTGGGAAAAGGTTCAGAGAATGATGACTGTTGATGTGTGGTGGGAATGGGTAGACTAGACCTTGTGAAAGGACATAAATATCGCGATAACCAACATCCACGCGGGCGAAGCCGCGGGCAACAGCTAGTTACTTATAAATTTAGAATGATGTCATAAATAGTACTTAACAAACACAATAATATACTTCTGTCGAATCGATGGCATTCTGGAGTTGCCATCATGGTGTAGTAGATAATTTGCTTCACTACAGCGCCGCTACTCACATAGAGGGCCCAAGCATAGGTTTCGCTCTTCGGGAAGGCTTGCTACGTCGTAATATACTAATATAGTTTTTGTTTCGATTAACATTCTTTCAAGTACAAATCTTCGTACCTACAACCAGTTTCGTCACACCATCCCGATTGCGTCTCATCATTCGTGGCGCAAGTGAGTCCCGCGCAATGGGCTGCGCTAGCGCATTCACTTTGCGCAATACGATGACTAATTGCGCAGGCTGTACCCCGTTCGCCCCCTCGGTGCTTCGTTGCGTCACATCCGTTTATTGTGGTTTGCAGTTATTCCAAGGAGTTTTAATAGTTTTAATATTATTTATGAAAATAATAAAAATAATATTAAGACTTTAACGGCCAAAATGTAAGTATGATAAGATAACAATCGAGTAGCAATTAAAGTAGTAAAAAGATGTAAAAAAAATTTCGCGATAATATTTTTATCGTCAAGCTTTTGTTTATTTTATTCAAATGCGTAAAATTAGTCCTTGACATTGAACTAGTAAGTGGCATTATTTTCTTGGCACGATTGCCAAACTAGCATCCATTTATCACCCAAGGTCGACGAGGTTGAACTATAGCACTATAGGTGCCTTATTACGGTTATCAGCTATCGTGTGACCTTTGCACAAGTAAGTTGGTACAACACTATTAATAAATATAACGGCAGATTGTTATCGTTCAGATGCAATCGTTTGCTGAGCCGTAATAAGTGAAATTTGTAAAATACTGACGTCGCGTCGGTGGAATTGTAATGTCGGTCAGCTTTGGGGTATATAGGTCAGTCGATCAAAATAGTTTATCCGTGCAGGCGTGCATACATAGAAAAAATAAAGAATAACTTACAATACAATATTATAATTAAAGAATAGTTTATAAAGTTGAAGATAAGAAGCGAAGGATGACGAACGTAATACTATCTTTTATTCTGACGAGATGAGGACCTAAGAAACAGATCTTAAAACTGAGATAGTGAATTATAACAGAAGGTTAATTCTACTAACTTATATTACAATGTAATGTTTAATTTATTATTTTTGACATTTGCGAGTGTAAGGTTGAACCGAAACTGAATTTGAACCATCTTATAAATGAACAGAATTGGGCTTCTGAACGAAACTGAATAATATGTACATATTGAAGGCAGAAACTAGTTTCCAAACATTAAAAGTTAAATAAAAGCTCGTAAAACGACGAATGCTAAGCAAGATTTATGTGATCTACATTTTTATTTTGAAAGAAGATCTGTCGCAATGGGATTATACGGGCATTTCGCCAATATTGGACACGAGGACACAGCACAGAATGATGGAGTGGAAGTTATCTGGCATGGCAAGTCTCCCCAACGAAGTACCCAGTAAGGATGAAAGGATATGGATGAATGGTCTACTCTACGCACACTGCCACAGTTACATAAAATAGTAATAGTTGGATTTACTGACTAGGTATACAGAAGACAAATAAAATCTTAAGTCTGTTGCGTTTAACTGAATACTCTTCGATCATGAAAGTGTATATTTTGTAATCAATTTAGTAGGGACCTTCCTGAAAAAATTAAGAACTTCTGTTGAGTAGGTACAGTGAAAGCGTAACAGGCAAATGAACCCACCTTCCCATGTTAGCCCTTGAAGCTAGATCAGAAGACGCCAATTCATATTCTAATAGCCCACTTAGTTTTACGAGCAGTACTTTAAAAATTGTCCAATTACGTGTTGTTGTCTTAAAAACCCACGCAGCAGGATATTTGTAAATAGTACAAAAAGCTTATAAGGAAATTGCCTAATCGCTTTCCGTTGTAAAATTAGAAATAATACGACTTCTACCAGGCGCCAACATCAAAACGTGTTGGTTTAAGAGGCCGTTAATATAAACTGGAGTTATGTATAACAGTTATTAATGACTTAAACGAAGTACTGGAGAGTGTTCCCTTTAGGAAAGGCAAATGATAAGTTAGTAGTTTCATAGTGTGGATGTTTTTGGGGTTCAATTGTAATTTCAGGATGAGGTTAGCTTGGGTCCTACCTCACCTGCTAGAAAATATATATAAAATATATATCCCATCCCTCCCCTAAAATACTTTTTTTTGTAATGGATTTCCGCCAGGTAACGCCTTCATCGCCTTTTCTATATACCAACGTGAGTACTAACGAGCAGAGCGATTGCATCCCGAGGTCTTCACTTCAAGAGTCATGAATCCGTTTTTCATATGTGATTGCGATCCAGTTGAATTTCAAATTTCAAATTCAGAAAATATTAATATGTTCTGTGAAACAACTGTTATCTGACCTCCAAAACGCATTGGCAATATCGAAGTTTGGCATTGGGTTTGATTCATAGTACATAGATTATATTAATTTGACGTCGCAATAGTATTGAAATAAAGTGTAGTCCTACCTCATATGAATAGAAGATTATTGGAGTTACGACACGTCGATTTGTTTCCTTACTCTTTCAAGCCAAAACAGTAGGGCTAACATGGCGCGAAGACATAAGTCCCCGGGGAGTGGAGAAAAATTTGTCTTTCCCTCCTTCTCTCTCCCTTTAGCTAGCATGGCGTCGAGGAGAGACTAGTTTGTCACCGGGGAGAACGTTTGTCCACTCAATGCTACCAATATACGAAAAAGTATTATTCGACCAAATTGATAAAACCTAGCAACGTGCATATTTTTTAAGTGAAACATTGACTTTATAAATTGTCGGTGTTATTTTAATTTCATATAATGTAGATATAGCTAAGTTAGTAAGTAGGTATTATTACCTTGTAATGGGATGTATTGTGTTACGTAATGTGTCGTAATAATAATAGGATTACATGTTTGGATTTTTTATACAACTTAGGTGGCAGACGAGCACACGGCCCACCTGTTGGAAAATGGTTAGGTACTATGGCCTATCGATGTTTGTAATGCCTAAGGTGTCACACTCGTACTACTGACCGCTGTAGGGGGGGGGGTCCCACTATGATCGGTTGTAGAGTCCATATATAATATATATACATATACACATATATATATATGTACATATATATATATACATACATATACATATATATACATACATATACATATATATACATACATATATATATATACATACATATACATACATACATATACATACATACAAATATTAATACTTTATTACTGGATTTTAAATATTGAAGGTCAAAATTATTTGAGATAAATATTTAAATCCCCCCCTTCCCCATATATATACATATATACATATATAATAAATATAGATATGTTATATATATATTAAAATTTTAATTCATTAATTAATTAATCAAATTCAATGTATTTATTTTTCGGTTACGATTTTTGTCCCCACCTCAATAGTTCGGAGACTAATATCTCTCTATAATCTGTCAAAAAGAGACATATCTTGTCCACTTTACGGCCGCCGTGCTAAGCAAGTGGAGAAAAAGTCCCTTGTCTACGTCACAGCGAGGGACATAAGTTATCTCCTTCGACGCCATGCTAGCAATTAGGGACAAACGCGTTTGTCCCCGTCAATTTGACATAAGCGGTGGAGAGAGAAATTTGTCCCGCGCCCGTGTTAGGCCTGCAGAATAGTCCTTTTGGAGTAAACATGGCTCAGTACCTCGAAAAGATCAAAATGATTGATAACAACTTAAATTCAAGTCAACACATCTTCCAATAGCCTCGATATTTGATTTATGAATATAATGTAATAATTGTTCATAATCAATTGCTATTGAGTATTCAATCAAACACGTTTCAAATAAATCAATCACTTGTCCCCATGACATGGCTATAAAGACTCAACACAAAGTCAAACATCATTTATCCATATTGATATTATAAACGTGAAACTTTGTCTGTCTGTCGGTCTGTGACACTTGCAAGCCTAAATCACTGAACCGATTTTGCTGAAATTTGGTACCTTAAGATAGATTAGAACTTCGGAGAAGTCGGCAACAGCTAGTTTCGTATCAGTCGATCAATTAGCTTCTCGCTTGCTCTTCCCCTGCTGGAATATACTTCATCTAATGTTGAGAGGCGTTGGCCTATTGTTTTCACACTGGCAACAGTCCCAATCTCACAGTGATATCGTCTGCGTATTTTCTTTTGGTTGCCTCTTACGACACACTTCGTAGGACTTTGGTATAAAACATTAAGAAATAATTAGTGAAAAACTAAAACTAAACGAAAAATGGACCCCCGGTTTGCAGGATATTTAACGAACTTTTTACACAAACATGTTCCTTGAACTAATATCAATATCATGTTTATAATAGTAGAGGAAGTTAATTATCAATCGTTTTGGTCATAGGTATTTCTGTAATTTCATCGATTGAAGAAACTTGATAGCCTACTAAGCCATGCTACGAGGACGGTAGACTAGACTGTATTAGTATTTATTATAACAGGATATACGTATAGTCTAATTTCACACTCAATCGATTTCTTTGGCAAGGTTGCCTGTCACTAACCTTGAATAGAAGGCAGTTTACAAGGCTTATATTATTAGGACGAATGCAAGAACGACGTTGTATATAAGCATACGATATCTTTATGAGGTAAAAAAATACAAGTGCTACTTATTTCATGCACCTTGCTATCAAGTTACAGAGACAGTACATAACCGCCTTCCTGCAGAAATCCGCAATTTGCCACATTTCATACTACTACTACTCAATACAGACAACAAAGAAAAAATAGACGAGACGACGCCAGAATAAGCATCAAATTTCCAGACTACTTAAAGTTTTTACAGTGGAAAATGTCAGCTGTAAGTATCCTTGGAACAGTAAAACCAGCGGGTCAATACTAGAATGCGGCAGACAGACTTTCATTCAGGTTTAGTGTACTGCACAGCTGCATACGGGCTCATATAACCTATGGTGTATTGAACCTGTCGGCTGCGTATGCAGGCGTTATAGGTGCGAGTATGTAGGGACATTTTATTGAACGATTAAAAAGAGTTGTCGTGAGTTTTTCTTACTTTAGCTAATGCCTTGCGTACTTGACTTTGAAAGTAAATGAAATAAGTAAGAAGAATCGTGTCTCTATGTGTATTAAAAGACCATAATTACCATCCAAAAGTTACCTGGCAGAGATCGCCTAAAGCGATAAGGCCGCTCATTGTACTGCTTCCATAGTCTTATAGATTTTAATTAGGTATGCATTTTACTTGGTGTACATGAATAATAAATAAAAATATAGTCACCGATAAATCTTTATTATATATGATTGATCATTCGTGTGATGACGGAGAAAGATAACCAACCCATCTTATTCGTATTGTATCGCAAAAGAAGGCGACTAGCGGAAAACGGACGATATCACTGCGAGAGAAAGGAAACTAGAAACAAAATCCTGTACCAACCCATCTGGTCAGCGTGGAAATAATAGGCCAAAGCCTCCAACAGTGAGAGAAGCCTATGTCCAGCAGCCTAGACTGCGATAGGTTAATTGATCTCAGTGGTGGGACGTGGAATGATGTACGTATTAATATTAAACTGACTCTAGTCAGCTTGTTTGATTCACTAGTCTGGGACTACCAGTCTGATTTGAAAATTAACTTTTGATTTTTTGATAGACTAGTCTATGACCTCCCTGTCATCGAGATTTTCATGTCGAGTATCAAGCAGCAAGGCTGAACGTGGACTAAAGTAGGACTAAAGGGTGCTCTAAACCTGTGGTTGCACATGCATACTATATTTTATTACTTAGGTACTTCATCAAACACTAACAATGTAGCAGAATATTACAGAGCCAATTTAGCATAGCTGAACAAGGTTTTGCAATTAGTAGTATCAAAGATTATATAGCACTTACATTAATTTATGTTACTTGTAAATTGTTATCGTAGATTTTACTGATAAATTATTTCAAATTTTTCATTAATATTGTCATAAATACTCGTAGACTTTACACTCTTACCTGATACCGTTTGCATCCAAAGATTTTTACTTTGGAATCCGCGTTTCTAGTCATTCTCTTAGGGACTACCCAAGTATGAGAAATCGTGACCAACTGCCGTTTGAAAACTAATAACAAACTGAGAAAAGATTGCACCAGAGCCTCGCCGTTATCAGCAAGTGTGCCTACTAGCAGATGAGATTGTTATGTCCCTGAATATCTTGGCTATTTGTAAAACTCATTGCACTACATTTTCCTTGCAAAAAAATCTTCAATACAAATATTTTCATTCAAAATGTAACACAATAAGGAAAAAAGAACAAAACACGCAATATGATGTAACACGATCTAACAACCTCGGCCGGGAAGGTAAACCGCCGTTTGACACAAAGCGGGGTCAAGTGTAACGCGACCGAGCATACGGCACGAGCGCGGGCGAACATGGGATTACCTACTGGGGGAAACGGTAACCTATTGAAATATCGAATTTCTGTTACCCGAATCTTAAAACCCCGAAAACGGTTGGTAGAACTTTTAAAAGACAGATGTAATGAATGACAACTTTCTATTATTCCGTTTTTCATTTCCCAGATGAATCAATTTCCAGGTGCACTAAAACCAAATTTTCAAATAGTATTTTTTTGTTTTCCATAGTGTCATAATCAAAATATAGTTATACCAGATTCTCAGAATATTTTTTTTTGTTTCCCATCGTACCATTTGCCAAATAAACTATTACCAAATTTTCATAATCTTTTTATTTGGTTCCCATACAATCGTTTTCCATCTAAACTATATACAGGTATAGTAAAACTCAGTAAATTTATACGATTCATTTATTGGGTAGGTACCTACAGCAAGTGATTTAGAAATATTAGTTGCCTATCACAGATAGGTTTAAGTGTCAAATTCGACTCAGCAGGTTAGGTTAGGTTAGAACTGCGACCCCCGCACGAGCCGAGCGAGCGAAGCGAGCGTGCCGCGGCAGCGGCCGGCGAGTGCTAGAAAAATTCGATTCAGTAGGTTAGGTTAGGTTAGAACTGAACCGACTCGCTATTGTTTTACTTGCCCATTACAGTCAGATTAAGGTTAAGTACCTACCTTGTAATTTTTCCATTGGATTCATTTTTAAAAATCTGGATATTGTTTGTCTAGATATCAACAAACTGCATTTCAAAAATTTGTGTTTTAAAAATTCGGCTTTCGTGCATATGGATTACGGTCATCTGGATTTTGTGCATTTAGATTTCGTGTGTCTGGAATTCGTTCGTCTGGATTATAAAACGTCGTACAAATGAATAAATAGGAAAATGAAATTCGGAGTTGCGATTATATGGCAAATAAAACTTCGAAATTTGGAAAACCGGGATTATGAATAAATGACCAAACGTTTTCTGGATTATGATATTCGGAATATTAAAATTCGGGATTAAGATAGGTAACCGGGGGAAACACTCCTAAGGGTCGATTCCTACTGAAAGAGCAGCGGTGACTAGCGGGTTTTTGGGGCAAAATATTACAAACCACTTGTCGTATTTATAAGAGAAAAA
The DNA here is from genome assembly GCA_963691645.1 of Pelosia muscerda. Classification (NCBI taxonomy): domain Eukaryota; kingdom Metazoa; phylum Arthropoda; class Insecta; order Lepidoptera; family Erebidae; genus Pelosia; species Pelosia muscerda. The sequence goes on along the minus strand of OY829102.1, from coordinate 19,679,440 downwards.
TATTGAAGGTAGAGGAGAGAATTTTCTCGCAAAACTATTTCATCATTCTTATCATTCTCTGAACCTTTTCCCAACTCAGTTGGAGTCGGCTTTCCAGTCTAACTGTGATGCGGCTGACCTTCGATATTTTCCGTGAAGCGACTGCCATCTGATCTCCACAAACAATGTGCTCCAATGACCAATGGCGATATTGAAGTTTCAAGTTAGACAGGTTGAACTTTTAGGGCTCCAACTGGCCGTAACGACTGCCATATATGACTCGCAAAAATATTTGTGGTAATAAAATCGGTCCGCTGCTCTTTCAGTGGGAATGGACCCCAAGGGTATCGGGCACGACGACGTTTTTATTCAGTTTCACATTAACCTTTTAAAAGGTTTCAATGTTTGTAATGGAATAAAGGGACAGGTGGCGCAAATGGCACATCTGAGTTTATATATGTGGATGTTAGCATTGAGCATAGTTACATTGTACGTAAGCGAAAACAGAATATTTTTATAAATAAAAACAATACATAATCGAGGTATATAGGGCTAGCATATGTAATTAATTTCATCTGTTGTTCTGAATTCAGCAGATAACAAATCCGTGCATCTAAATATTTGTTCTGCGGATATCCACCTCACACATCGATGTTAAAGTTTATAGGACTACTGCTACGCCAATACTGATTTTTGATTCCGAATGACTGTTTCGATTTTGGGTATTAGAACAATCACTATCGATTCCTTCTGAGATTTTGAACATGAGTATATTTGCATAATACAGAAAAAATACATTTCAATCGGCAAACGACGTAATCTTTTCAATTAACTGTTTTGCAGTAAAACCGCGAGTCGAGATTGTGATCTCAATACTAAGGTCAGATGACGGACGGGTATACATAAACACTATTTATAAGTGTGTTATCTTAACGTGGGTAAGCAGAGTTGATGTTGTTAGTTGCACTATCATGATTGATTTGCTAAAATTTTTATATTTCATTTGCTTTCTTTATTAACTATGCTTTGGTAATAAATCTTGGAAGTCGAGATAAACTTCAAACTGCTGTGTAGTTTTGAAAATTTGTATGTATTGACAACGGGTTGAGAATGATTGGTCTTCCTGTTGTCGTTTTCTAATCAACTACAATCGGGGATTCTTCAAGAAGGGCATTAGAACACTTTAACAGTGTCGGCCGGCACCGCGAGTGTACCACCAATTCTTTCGTTTATAGGCGGAAATGAGGCTCCTTTCAGAAGAACCGTTTGTCCGACACCTAAGCAATATTAAAAAAAATGGGAAACGTCGGGGTAGCATCCTGTTTTATTTGGCTGGACACCATGAGGTTGAAGTGGTCCGCAGAATAATGCAAACGCTAGTGAACTTTAAATGTGAGCAGGAGGAGTTTAGGTAGGTAACATACGGTCATGAGAACAGCCCGTCGTCGCCGGCTGTTTGAGTATTAAAATATTCGTTTGAGAGAAAAGCGGTATTCAGCGAACATTTACCTGAAAAGTTTTATCGTTATTTAACTTCCATCTGATAGTAAAGTTCACTCAAAAACTCCGTAGTCGTCAACCTAAATCGTGGACGTTGTGCGTAACGTTCAAGAATGGTTACAAGTGTTACAACAGGGACAGATTCACATATTACAGGAATTTTCTCCCAATGTCGAATTCGCAGATAGTAGCTAATTTGACGAGTTAACTATGTCATATGAATAAGACCTATTTTCGAAACTGATTAAAAAAATATATCGTTTGGAATTTTTATAGGTTGTACAAAAAGAGAAAAACACATTCATCACTCAACACCTCATTGCCAATTGTAGCTACTAACTGCTAGCCTAGCCTATATCTACGTCGCCTATATCTATACCTACGTCGAAGACTGTACCGGCAATAAAGCCGAAGTGTGCTACATAATTTAGTCCGTATTTTTATTAGATTTCTCAGTGCTTAGGGTCTAAACACGGGTCTTCCAGAAATCCGTCCATGTGTGTAATTAAACAACCTGTAGGTAATAGGTAATAGTAACTGCGGCTCCTGAGTTTCATGGCCAATGCTTGCCATTTATTACCACATTTAACAAATGAGGTACAGTAGTACCCATATTTGAAGAGTATGAAGTCATACCTAATGTTACATTATGCTGCGTACGCTGCTATTGACCTGATTAAATAAAGAGCTTGTTCTCATATTTGCGATAGTCATTTGAGTGACAGATTTATGAGAACAGAATGTGGGTGAATATGAGTAATCCTTGAGGTAACTTAACTAATAAATGGCAGAACGGGAAGAAGACATCGTGGTCAAACTCGCTTCGCATAAAGAAATATTTTGAATGGGTGAGCTAACGGACAAGACTTAAAGGCGTGAAAAGGCATCTAACAAAACGGCGGCGTCACGCTGAAGACCAATAATGAACCATCAGCTCAGTGAAGACGTTTGTTATGGTCGCTCACTGAGCTGAAGTTATGCCTACGCCGGGAGAAACAAATATGTGTGATTCGGTGACAGATCTCGGTGACAAGCAATAATCCAGGAATATATGGCCTGCTCTGGGTTGTCTCGATGTTCCATGTAGGCACATATATCACACTTGGTGTATTGGCACAGGTTAGACAGTGTCTCCGCCTTGTTTTGCGAGGAACCTTCAATCAAAAAAACCTGGCTTTAGGTGTGAAATATCGCGGTGCTATATATTAGCCATCGTGGTCTGCCTATAGCTAAGCACTGTAAGCAGTACTATCAGACAGATTGAAGTCATATGACATGCTCGATATGGCTAAAACAAAATAATAATAAGGCATATGATATATTGTACCACAAAAGTGTAAATCTGGTCGAAAGAAATCTTGGCTGAAAACGCCGAAATTGTCGAATGATTTTCCTAACAGAGAATATACAGGGGCTCCTCATCTTTTAGAACGCTTACCTACGAAGGTGTTTATAAATCAGTAACGCATACTATTCTGTTGTTGATATAGATGACAATTATACTATATTGAAAATAAAGGACATTATATACCTCAGCCCAGTATATTTGGGGATTACAGTTCGCGTGTGTACCTTAGTAGGTATTCCACATGTTGACACTGGTGTGGTGAGCAAGAAACCCAGCATGCGACACATATAGTGAGCTATAAATAAGTACAACAACATTATGTCATACGTAATAGTCAAATAATGTAAATAGATTACGGTATACGAACTCAAGTGTTTGTTTAACAAAATGTTGGCCGTCAAGTATATGCATATAAATAGAATGGTGACGTCAATGCATATAGGCGAATGGACAGCTTGTCTGAAGAAATTTGTACTAACCTATATTTTTTTAATGCGTTATGTCTGAAACTCTCTACTTTGTGCGTGCATTATTTATTTGTTTAAACATAACACTTGCGGAAGTTTACAGGAACATTAGAAATGAACCACTTTTAGCAAATTACAGCGCGATTTATTACCACCTGCAATTATTATATAAACATTCTATTTTGTGTTTTTCACACTTACTGATATGTTACAGTTACTAAAGGAAGTGGGTATCTACAAAAAATTACAAGCCATTTATGGCGATATGATTCGATAATAGGTACAAATTTTGTGAGCCATCACCTTTTGACATAAAATGAGTTTTCTAGGTAGAGGTCCCACATTTATACACCTGAGGTCGGACGGGTCTATTAATTCAATTGACTGAACCCTGCTGGATAGTAATTAGGGCCTTAGACGAAAGAATAACATGTTAGAGTTATTCTTTGATCTGAAGCTAGAGCGAAGTCCTGACGATAGGGGTCATCATTCCAGATGCTGATAATGGTGCCAAAATGGTGGCCCCTAAGCACCCGGAATCCAAAAATCATTTATTTTTATAGACCACTAAACGGCACTTACAAAACGTCAATATCAACAATATTTTATAAGTTAGTGAACAAACGGACAACCGCACCGGTTTGAAACGCGGCCCCGGCCTGAGAGGACTCAGCCAAGAAATTCAGCGGGCTTTTTTTTCTGTCTATTTACGAATATTTACCTAGTCTAGATACATTTCTGTAAATCTCAGCATACATTAGATCAAAAAACACAACTCTTATTAGTGAGTACTGTGTCAAGCGAAGTGTAAAGAATGTATAATCCCCCTAATTTAGCTGCTGTGCGCTATGATCAACGAACGGTCAATTAGTGAGTCTAGTTTGTAAAATATAGCTTCATAGTCCACGCTTTGATACGGACGGACGGTCTTAGACGCGATAACTTATTAAATAGTCTGTCAAATATGTCCGTCCAACCAAAGGCTGGAATTAATTAATTAATTAATTATTTTTATTTTTCAATCGTGTTCCTTCCGGAATGGTTGCCTCAGGAACGAATCCAAAATTACTGCGCACAATAAAAAAATGCTCGTGGTCCTACCACAGTTTAGTGGGATCATTGCCCATACAAAATAATGTTGTTTTGTCACAGTCCTACTGAATGAACTAGGGGTCAAAAGAATGGTCCGTGGTTCTACTAGTAGTAACAAATTTATTTGTTCGTTTGACACTTCGATCACGAAAAAATACGGTTGAATAGAATTGAGAACTTTTTTGCACACATATGTATAGAGTAAACCGGGCACGGGCAGTCGACACTGGACCATTATCCAGGTAAAAAAATCCTATGGGTCATGAGAACGGTATTGCACTGGCGGACTCACACAATCAATTAGGATGCTGGACATAGGCCTCTCATAATATTGGGAGGATTTGACCTATTATTTGTTAGCCACATAGGTTGGTACAAGGTTTTAACGCACTGATATCCTCTTCGTATTTTTCACTTATGACACCCTTCGGATAACATAGGGTGGTAATATTCTTTCTCCGTCACCATACGCGCTCAGTAATGGGCATAAAGAAATACATGACATGTGTATAATAAATATTATCAGTCTTATATAAATTCTTCTTCATAAGTAAGTTTACGTCCCCCTTGCTCTGTTTCTACCATAACTTATTTACGACTTGTCGTTAACTAGCCGAGTTAGCAAGCGCTATTTTCCTAATTAAGGTCAGCAGAAGACATACCACTATGCTAATTGTCGGCATTCAGAATGCACGTATGAATGACTGTCAATAAGACTCCATCTGAGACTAATTAGTGAATACCGTTTGCGCAGTCACTGTATAGCAATGGTTATGTTATATCTCTTGTCTTACTGATTGAGCCTCGTCATCGAACTTTTATAATAGGAAAAATTTCAACAGAAAAGCGGCAAAATCATTTTTCACATGGCGAAACGGAGTTCGCCGGGTTTGCTAGTACAGAATAAAATTACAGCATACATAGTACAATAGCAAGACCCTACCACAGTCCTTGAAGTTCAAGACAAAGTCAAAGGCAAGTCGGCAAAAAATGAACGAGGATCTAGGACAGGCTTTCCTATCAGTGTACCTACATAGATCAGAGGGCAGTCGCCCCCAGAAAAGCTGACATATCAATCAAAAATAATAAGTGCAAACTGGACGTAACTGGCCTATTTATAGGAGGATGGCGATAGTGACATTTTAATAACCAATCCCAGCTTTTAGTCACGAAATATATCGATTTCGAATGTCATACGTTAAAACTATCGATATGGAATGGCTACATTCAAGGAACCGCAGGCAATCACAACATACCTACTCTGACCACGAAATCACTGACGGGTCCATATTGACTCACCTAAAGTTCTTTGTCCGAAATTGTTCTTCCTAACGATTTGTAATCCGAATGATCACTCCTCCTAAAATTTTTCATCCTAAAGTTTTTATTCATATTATTTGTATTGCTACCGTCGATGTTCATAACACTCATCTTTCCGAAAATTGTTATCAATAAAATCGTTAACATACAATATTAAAGCTCCTACTGTTTTTTATCCTAACGTTTTTATCCCTAAACATAATTACCATAATATTGTCACTCATACTTAGAAAGAAACATTTATCTACCAAATGTAATAAAAATATAATATGTCGGTAGAATTATATTTTATTCTCAGTTTTATTTTTTTTTTTGGTTATTTGTTGTTACATACTTATTACTATTAATTAGAAAACTGTTTAGAATGATTAAAGGTTGTTTCACTGATTTTTTAGCTTAAATGAATGAAAATCATAAAATACGACTGATTTACGGTTATGTTTATGACCTTTTTCGTTTTCGATTCGTTTCTGGCACTTCGCCGGCCGCTACCGCGGCACGCTCGCTTCGCTCGCTCGGCTCGTGCGTTGTGTGGTCACAATTCTAACCTAACCTAAACCAAGAACTATAAATATGACCGATTTGTTTCTGGAACTTGGCTGAATGATCGCAGCGAGATTGTACGTGTAAATAACTAAAACTGTAAAAGTTACGCAAAATTAATGTAAATAATACTGATTATTATTAATAAAAATAAATTTAAATAAAAAAGGTATGACTTTCAATAATAGTGTAAAAGATGGTTATGTTGACAAAATATAGGAAAAGAAATAATAGTATAATAGATGTTTATTACTACCGACATTATGAAGTTGAATAATTCGGAATTAAAAGATTAAGGACAGAGTAGTTAGGAATTGTGATTGTTAGGATGAAAAATGTTAGGAAGAACATTTTCGGAGTTCCAATTTTCGGAGTTGAAAATTTAGGTGAACTTTGGCGCACCCATCACTGACACCTAAATAAAACAACGTTTTAATACAGCAATGTAATGGAAAAATAAACAAGTTCTTTGAAGCGAATCCAAGCAGCAGCTATAGGTATGTGACGGAAACCACAGCAAACGCAGGCAACCATGTCTGCGGTCGTGCAGTAACTTGATACTGTTATGATTTGGTTTACAGCTTGAACATTATTTATGGTACAATGGGAACTGCTGTATTAAACGGATGTGCACTTTCTGATTATAATGTTCATTTCTTTGCAGATCAGATTTGCCTTTAAAAAACGTTGCTCAAATCAAAAGAGGTCTAGACATACACCTATATTTTGCAACTGTAATAATGAAGTCATTGGGATTCAAGCAAAACCTTTGGTAACTACCAAATCAATCTCACCTGCCGATTGACGGACGAAGCTTTGGCGTTCACGGGTTTTTCTGCATGTTAGGAGGTCATATGGCAGTTGCTCCGATAAAAGCTTCCATATAAACCAAACCAGGAGAAACCGGAGTGAACAGACCTCGATATCAAAAGTGAAAATCTTGAAAGCGACCGGGAACAATGCTAAGATAATGATGACAAAACAAAAAATACATGTGATTGTCAGTTTTTCTTAGGTACTGTTGCGTGTCAGAAAATTTTCTTTTAAAAACGAATGATGTTTACATACCCACAAAGAGCCTCAAATGATAAAACGTCACATAAAAGTAATACACTAATAATTTTACTCACTACAGCGCAGTCATTTTATGAAGATCGTAACACTTGTAATTACTATAAGATTTTAATGGGCCATAACATACTGTATGAACACGGTTGACTAACATGATGTCATACGCAGTGGATAACAAGCAAATCAATTCTTATGAAACATATCTTTCACTGAACTGGCTATTCGCTTGTGGAATGCAATTTCTCTACACTAAATAATTAGAGGATCTCAAACTGTATTGACCTCGAAGGTTTTGACCCCCAATTGGATTTGGATGCCTGTCTTTAAAGAACGGCCTAGGCATCAAGTTAGTAATTTCAATAACTTATAAAAAAATAAAATCTTATTGAAAACGAATTGAATCTGAAGATTTCGTATTCATCCTCAGATTACGGTTAAATCATTCATGTAATAAAGGACTAATATATTATTATTATTTTCGTTTCAATGAACAACCGTATAAATCATAGACAGGTTTTGTTAGATCTTGCAAAATAGGATAGATTTTACGCTTTTCGATTTAAATTAAAGTCACACATTTTGAAAACGGGTTATTAGTGAATCGGACCGAAGATGTACACAGAGCTAAATACCATAAAATAAAACTGAACTTATTTATAACGTCTAGACCGAAACACAGACTGGGGGCGGAACAGACGAGGTAAATCAGACGTATATTTAGATCAGACCGTAAATGTCGGGAATATGGGTGGGTATTTCAAAGCAATTCTATAAGATATAATTAAACTGTGCTCGTCTTCATTAAAGAGCGTAAAAGCAAGTCTGTTGAATTAAATGATTAAAGCAATGTCGATACCCATTTTTTTCCTTCCTGACGCTATAACTCCAGAACGCACGAACCGAATTCCACGGTTTTGCATTCGTTGGAAAGGTCTCGGGCTTCGTAAGGTTTATAGCAAAGAAAATTCAGGAAAAATTTCAAAAGAAAAGCGGGAAAGCCATCTGGTGGCGAAACGGAGTTCGCCGGGATTGCTAGTTTCATAATAAATATCAGAGTAAGATTATTTTTCACTGTTAAATTCATCGGGATATTTACCATGTATGTTTATTTTGTTGAATAACCGATATTTCGGCACTGTTGCAAACGCCATGATCACGGTGTACTCCCCATGAATTTAACAGTGAATGTGTAAATGACCATGTCAATCTAAAATCATACAAGATTATTTTTATTGTTGAAATATCTGTAAATTTGTTTTGTGAGATCTTTTCTCATACGTCTTTTTAAATTAGAAACCTTTCTATTTGTTGAGATCACAGTGAGATTTTCCAGTAAGCTTTAAACAAGAAAGCCGAATTAATATCATTAGAGAATTAATCAGTAATGCGTTTCTGCATATAAAATAGCTTCAACTTAACGCTGGTAATAATAATGTCTATTGTTTCAACACATTCAAGCAAATCGATGCTAATAAGTACATGTACTTTTACCCTTACAGAATAAAGTATTTTATCCGACTGCGTTGAAGTCAAAGAAGTAGGGTTGTGCTTTAGACATGTTGTATTGCCGTCTCTAATATTTTAGTCTGAGAACAATAATGAATAAATAGCTGACTAATTTTGATTGAAGATAATATCGTCAAAATGGCGGACTTTTGGCGCCAAAATGTACAAATACAACCGCTGTCGAATTTTACATTTTATTGTAATTACTTGATTCACGAATCAACATTCAACTAAGTCAAAACAGATCTTGCAAGCTGTAAAATATGTCTCTTGATACCAGATCACCGTTTGTCGCCATTAAAGGTCTCGAGTTATCTCTGGCTGTGACTTAACATCTGGGCATCGACCTACTTTCCTCCGTGTCCCTTGCGTCTGGCTGGAAACAAAACAGATGGCTCTGTTGCTCATTGTGAAATCAGAGATGTCATCGCGTTAATTGGGCCTTTTTAATGTCCTGTTACATTTGGTAAACTGTTTCATCTTCAACAAGGATGTTTGACATTTTTAGTTCATAACTCGTGCCTATATGACGTGCATGGAAATCCGAAACGTATTTCCTTGGCGTGGCAGTAGTGAAGGCGACGGCGTGGGTTCAATTCCCGCTTAGTGCAAATATTTGTGTGCATGAATATGAATATTTGCATTAGTCTGGGTATTTCTATGTATAATATGTATGTATTTACAAAAAAAAGTATCTGAGTATGTTTATTTGCATTCTAGAACCCATAACACAAGTTAGTTAATCTATGCTTACCATGGGTCTAGGTGGCGTTGTGTAGATTGTATTCGAATATTTATTATTATTATTATTTCCTCATGTAACATACGGGAATGATCATTACATGTTGTCAGGCATCTAATAACCATCATCATTCTATGATGGACAATTATTGCGCCATACATTGAGGTGTAATTATGAAGCGTCGTAACACCAGAGGTTACGTATACGGTGCAGAATATTCCATCGAGAATCATTAAGTCTTGGAATTCCTTACCAGTTCACGTGTTTTCTTCTTCCTACAGTCCCGGGTCTTTTAAGCCGGCTTGAAAAGCATCTGATAAGGCCGTCAAACTGAGGGCCACCATTGTAACACTGTACGTGTTTGTAATGGTGATCATCTTTGCTGAGACTTTGCCTTCAGCTTACCTTTGTAGGCGATATCTTATTATGTCAGACGAAAGTGAAAAACAAAGTTTAAATATAGGTTTTCATACAACTCTGTCATTCATTCTCTGAACCTTCTTCCCAACTCAGTTGGGGTCGGCTTTCCAGTCTAACGCTGGTGCGGCTGAACTTCGATGTTTTGCGTGAACTCTGTATACCCCATAAAGTTATCCATAAAGGAACAAAGTGTGCGAGTGACATACGTATCTTTACACAAAACCTAGGCGTGAGAAAGTGACAGAGTATATGAACCGTGAAACTTTTTTTATAAACCATTATCAACTTTGACAGAAATAGATATTGCAGTGACGTTTATGTGCTTGTAGATACTAAAATTCACAAGTCACTGCCACTGACATTTTAAATTCAGTAACGCAGCAATAAAGGAGTCTGTGGTTCTATTTACGTTAGTAATATTATCGTCTATTATGGTACTTATACATTTTATGTAAATTGCACGGCCTATAGAAGCTGCATCTACTGGCCTGCTACCCTATACCAAAGATAGGAATTAATTAAATATAGGTACGGTGCCAAACCGGTCGGATGCAGGCTCCGAGTATAGCCATCTTTAGCCAACCAGTTTCAGAGTGGTGTCACTGAACCAAGTGCGATTCGCGATTTATGACGTCACCAGTTGATATAAACCAATGCAGTTTACTGAGATTCAAAGTCTTTCCTTTAGGTCTTGGAATTCCTTACCGGCTCACGTGTTTCCTTCTTTCTAAAGTTCCGGGTCTTTTAAGCGGAGCCTGAAAAATCATCTGATGAAGCCGCCAAGCTGAGCGCCATCATTGTAACACTGTACGTGTTTGTAATGGTGACCCATTTTCCTGAGACTTTGCCTTCAGCTTATCAGGTGAAGTCACATTTACGTGTCTTATGTAAAAAATGGGATCAAGGCATTACAGCACGCGTACTTTCCTATATCTGAGATGGAAGTAAAGCTATGAAACTTAGACCAAAAAAATAACATAAACGAAGCGCGAGTGAAACCGCTTAAAGTAATACTAAATTAGTATCCTTTATTAATTTATTAGCACTTGTGTGTGCGGCTAGCCGTGTGTGCGAGCGAAATGGTGATACTTTAGTATTACATTTGGTAACTTCACGCCCTAGTTCTATACGTTCCAAATCTCTTGTCAAAAATCTTGTTCTTTTAGTGTGCGTACGTGTTTATCCCTAGAGGGTTAAGCCGAGAATATAATATGACTACCCACATTCGCCAACAGTATTTTTCGGTATACATAAAATGGGTGCACTGGTATTTTAACGAGATCATGTTTGTTGACGAAAGAGCCCAGTTAGTCGCTTTGTAAGGATTCGTTGTCTTACATTTCTATAGAGCTGATACTACTAAAGTTATTATGAATCATTTATTTGGCTTTTACGAGTGCGACTACCGTCTTGTACTATAATTTCATAAGGAGATCCAGCGCAGGAGAGCTTATTCGTCTATCAGCTGGTGTAGGTCTGGACTTGGGCCCAGAAGTCCTTGATGGGGTGGTGGAATGATTATATAGTTTGGAATAATAAATAGGCTACTTGTCAAATACAAGCATCAGTAACTTAGTAGTTAAGGAGTAGGCCTTACGATGGAGAGGTCCCGGTTCGAATCCTGGCCATTACACTACCGATGTGAACCCATTTCTAACACAATTGTAACCTCCTGACGTAATTTTGGTTGTTTATAATAGTAAAAAAACTTGGAATAAGTTTTTATGGATTGCGGGTACGAGATTCCACGAGTGCTTAGCCGCCAGTACACGAATCTACCATTTTAGGTTATTTTCATTATTATATAGAACAGTTTCACTGCAGTAATCGAGCGATTCGATCGGTATTAAAAATGTTTCCTTCGCTTATTGGAACGAGGGTGAACGTTTGAGCGAGTGACCTTTCGGAAAGGGTGTGTGCGGCCGTAGAAGCCGGCCTGCCAAGGACAACGAGATAAGCTGCACTGAGTCTAATGTATTCTGTGCGCGGCCTAGTTTTATTGGTCTATCCAATTATTTGAAAACGTTTTTGATATACAGGGCCGAAATATTGGTTACTCCAAAACCAACAAACTTGGTAAATATCTTGTAATATTTAATAGTGAATATATAAATGACCATATCAATCTAAAATCATACAATATAGGTGTTCTTAATAATTCACTATGGAAAGCATAGGAAATAACATTTTGCATACATATCTCTTATCACAAAGCTATTTACCAAGTTATTTATGGTTGCTTATGAAGTAGAACATCACATACATTGTTTCATGTAGGACAAGGTTGTATTTAAATCATGTGGCTTTCTTGACTCTAGATATAAAGATAAGTTAATAAGTCTGAAAAGGTTTAATATACAAAAAATAAAAAGTGCAAATATTTAAATTCTACAAAATGTGGCTTGCAAAAATCTAAATGCTACAAAGTGTGATCTACAAATATCACACATTATTATTCCTGGTCTTACAAATGTGAGCGATTTTGACCGAGTGAGAGTCTCCGTTTCGACGAGGTGGTCGATTTGGTTTTGTCCTTTACTAACAAAGTGTGTGGGTGTCAAGTTCAGGACTAGAGGGTGTATTTCTTAACCGATTTTCACCAAACTTGGTACACATCTTTGATTTAAAACACAACTTTTGTTGAGATTTCTATGATAGGGTGGAAAATGGGGGAGAAAAATAAAAGCTTACTGTCCTGTTATTTATATAGGATATTTTCTGGCTAAATTCTCAAGGAAAAATTCCTTACAAGTTGCTGTGAAAAAAAGGGGATTCGCAGAACTACTAGTCCATGCAATGTTCAATCTGAAAGAAATTTACCTCCTGTATTCATGGTATAAAAACTTCTACTGGACCCCGGACTCGGAGGAGTAGCTTTGGATGCGACCAGGACTAACACTAGGATGATGATGATGGGATGAGATGGTATACAAACTTCTATATCCATTGAAGAAACCTGGAATTGTCTTCAAAAAACTCAGCAGGATCAGAAGGTATACTATTGAGCAGATCAGATCGGTTTGGTACTGGAAGTTCTTAGTGGGGCCCAATATACCCAGAAGTTTTTATTATAAAAAACATAAAAAAACCAGAAACTCACACTTATATCCCCAAAGGGGTAGGCAGAGGTGCTAGCACTCCCATTTCACCAGTTTATGTTTTTTCCTATATATAATGTTCTTATTATAATTTTATTTAGATAATTTGTTTAGTTTAACCTTCGGATAACTTTGCATTGTTCTAGCCAGTTGAATTATTCTAATGAGGTTCCAACACCAGTTCAGTATACATACAGGCACTACTAATGCGCAATCACCCTAACTATATGAAGATAAACAGTTACTGGGATATAGGCCTATATCAGACAGCAGGGGACTGAAAAAGATGGTAAAAGGAATGGATAAGAAGGAAATGAGACCGTAAACATAGGATGAAAGATGTCCGGTATTCACACAGCCCAGATGAATACCTCCTCTTTGCAGGTGTGCAATCAAACCATTGATGCTGGAAAAGCTAAATGCTGGCTAAAACCTGCAGCTATTGAAAAGTGACACGGATATCCAATAAACCATAGTCCATACTTACATAGATATAAAAAAAAACTGTCATTCTAAATTCTGGCTACTTTTAAAAATAATGTGTTATGTAGGTGTTAGCACAATAAATAAAATACAGAATATAAAATTTCTTAAAAATTGAAGTAGGTAGTTACATACATATTGAAATATATTTTGTCATCAGTATTACCTATTTTAATATTTAACGTTTCATCACTTCATGCGTAATATAGCTAAGTATTTTTTATGGACAAGGTCGTGCATTATTTATATTGAAATTTCAACATAATACTCAGCGTAGTAAAATATTAAATAAGTATATTGTATTCTCTTTGGTAAAATATGTTATAAACATATTTCTTAATAGAGTATTTCAATACAGAGTCTATCTAAAAAGTGCCGATAAAATAGGTTCCAAATATGAAAGGATCGGAACGGGCTACCCACGCAAAATTTAAATACGGCTTAGCGAAGAAAGTATATGTCTTTAAAATATAATCAATACATTGTATCACTCTCACTCACCTTCAGAGACATTATGGATGCAAATCGATCTGCAGCACGTGGATACAAACAAACATTACACCAAAAATTACGACATTTAAAAACACTGCACTATTTATTTGCGAATATATAACAACACACTTCTATCAAAACATATACTACCGCATATTACGTAACAATCGTTAAAATGTCGTGTTTTATTTACAAATGTTTACGATGCTATATTGTCGTATTTCACAGCAGTTCGATAGAATTTATTTTTGCCGATAGTGAAGAAAACGGGCAGACGTCAACACCGCATCGATAAGTTCCAATCTCTGGGATTTTTTCCCTCGCTCTCGCGGTTGCGCACAGTTTGACAGGTAGCGTTCCAGCGACATTGAACTAATCTTGTTGAGTTCTTGTACATCATAGAATAGTGTAGGTACTTAAGTAAGTGTACTTAAGTGTACTTAAGTAATAGTTTAAGCATGTGGAGGTTTACAATTGCACCTACAAACTATAATTAACAAACTACACGACACGAGAGTCTGTGTTAGAATTAATAATTAATTAATTCTTAGAATTCTAGAGTTTGTGGTCAATGCCTATTCGGTGGTCATTTTAAATTAATATATAAATATAATAAGTAATACGTGTTTCTAAAATGCAGAAAGGCTAAAAATTATCTCTTTGTTGTTACTTTATATCTGCCCCATAGAGAAAGTACAGAACAGTTCGTCAGAATTTAGTTGGTAACATTTTTCACATCAACGACATCAACCATAAGATGCGTTTTTACAGCTTGAACTGCAGATTTGGCGTCGTATTTGTGAGCATGGGCGGTTGTTAAATGAACACGAAGCTCAGTGGCTGTGTTTGTATTGTACGGACACAGCCGACAATGATATAGGTACAATCCAACATGCCGTCCACTACGAAGTACGTGCTTGCGAAGATTTTCCTAAAAACAAATGAATATAATATTTAATAAATATAAAAATGTCCTTAATTCAAGAGAAAGTATGGCAACCCTAACTATAGGTGCTGCGCTGCGCACTGTCTTTGCTCCTCATCTAAATTCAAAACAGCTAATTAACTAAATAATTTTCTATAATAAGTGTAGCTACTATGGCATTAGGTAGGTACTAACCAAACTCCCGCAAGTGAAGGTACAGTGGGGGCAAGCGTAAGGTTTAACTCCTTGATGGCACAGCATGTGTCGTTTCATGTGGCTTGCTTGGTCACTTTTGAACGAACAAATATGGCATTCGTGATGTTTTATTCGTTCACCGTGAGTTCGCCGATGCCTGTTTAAAATAAATTAAATTCAATACATTATTAAATTACATCAACGCTTACAGCGACATCTAGTAATAAGCGGTAAAGTTTTAACTTAATAAAGTGAGTGATTTTAAGATAATTACTTTTAGAGTACATCACAATTTGCATTACATAATTATCTACTGCATAATGCTATTCTCATATTTACTTGTGTTGTAATCGTCGCCTGATGTAGGCACAGACAGCTGACCAAATTATGCTACAATATCTACAAACAAAGAATGAAGGTGGAAACGAAAAGGGAATTTTAAAATAGCCCGCCGCGGAGCCAGTTTTTTGTATAGTTGGACTAACTTTTATCCACCTTCTTATTTCTTTGCTTTTTGCGCATTAAGCCGTTTTTAGTTCTGATTTCTAAAGACGTTATTGCTTTGTAGCCATGAATACCCGGTTTCTTTAAAAATGTTTTTAGCGCCATCTATATTTACTAATAAACACTACATACAACACCAGCTATACAGCTCTTTACAGTTACCAGTAATTTTGCTATGTTGTAACAGATGGCGCTTTACACAATTTTTTCAATTTATTTTCAGTTTGTCAGATCTTATAGTTTGTAAGTACATGTATGAGATATACTTAATTTACCTTGCTAATTGACTTGATTTCGTTGCAATATAGGTGCATTGATCATGTGGACATGCAAGTGTTTCATCTAAACGGTTACAGCTACTGGAATGTCGAGCCATCGCGCTCCTGCAAAAGTAATAGTAAAATTAAATTTCTAGTTGCGATCGGGTCAGACCAAGTTATGGAGTAGCAGATTATGAAAGTACTAGTGTAGTATGTCAGACTATGAAAGTAGGTACTAGTGTAGTATGTTAGACAAAACGAGATAAGTCTGAGGTTTGGATGTTTCTTATTCAATTCGTAATGCTCTGACGGGGGAAATGTACAGAGATAGATAACCGTCTGGAATACGATATAAGGTACTTTTTACGCCGGGAACGAGATCTCTAACAACGCGAGCGAAGCCTCGGCTATAGGTATTTACACAAGTAGTTGTTTGTATATCTAATAGTAGTTCTAGTATAACATGTGCTGCAAATTGTGATGAAAATATTGGAAATACAATTTGGACTGAAACCATGGAATCATCGACTAAGGAATACGCATAAAATTATTACACCTGTTAAATGTTTATTGAGCAAGCTACTTGGCATAGGATCGGTATCGTATCATAAATATTTTTTTTTATGGTATTATCACTACATAGTATAAAACAAAGACGCTATGTATGCTTAAATCTTTAAAACTACGTAACGGAGTTTAATGCGGTTTTCCGTTTTTGCAACATTTTTTACTTCTGCATCATGACGCAGACGAAGTTGCGCGGGTCAGCTAGTGTAGATAGGCACACGAAAAAAGTTGATGGCAAACTATCCACAATAAATTTAATTGAAATTCGTATTCGTATGTACATAATGAACTTCCACTATCAAACTCAATTCACATTCACAAACAATAAAAGCTAATAATGCGTATAACAAACATCGTCAAAACCATTCTAATATAACTAAAACCGAGCAATAATCTTTTAGTAATAATTCTGGGCATAATCTGGCAACATTGAGCGACCGCGGCGACCGTTAGCCTGCTCGTAGCATTACAGTTGCAGTGCATTAATGCAAGGCGTCGCCATAACACGTAAGATATTGCCCAAGTTAGATCATCAGAGCTCTTAGGCGCCCCCCAATGGCCATCCGCGTCTAACAATTGTCTAGATATGTTGGAACTTGGCTTAATGACGCGAGGGCTTGATTCATGCGGTTTGCAACTTGCACGTTTTAAATCCTAATGTCATTTGGGATTAATAAAGGAACTGTAGTTTAAAATGGATAAGTATTTTAATTATGAATAGGTATTGTTATAGATTTGTTTTTGGCGTGAAGTAGATACGCCATTAATTCATTTCACTCGCTTGAGAGCGCTCCTGAAGATGCCTCGTGTAGAAGCGAAACACGTGTCGAGGTTTGTCCTTTGCACTTGCGGAATATTGCACATACGACAACATCTCTCCTCGGGTAAGAAGTCTTTTTAATTACGACGGGGGATACCGTCATGTCCTACCTCCGATAAACCCTTGCCGGCAAAACCTAAATCAAGAGATGAGAGCTATGATTGCGTACTATAGGATAGACTGATAGAGGATGTAGAGTACGTCAATTTGACTTCACCCCGCCTGGTGGTAAGCTGACAAACATGTAGAGTGACGGCCCTCATCAGATGCTGTCACGCGTAAAGTACGAGTAGTATTGCAATAGATTAACTAATTAATTCGTCTGGCCAGCGTAGAAATTGGGAGAGGAGAGACTTATGTCCAGCAGTGGACTGCTATAGGCTAAGTGAGATAAGGTAATGGGCGGGTAGGTACACTAACTTATCATCCATGTCCTGTTTGGAAAGTTCCTGAAATACCTACGTCCTAGAACGTCAGTAAGAACATTCCATCTTTGGATTTCATTGATAGTTGCCCTATTCGAAAACAAACAGTTGTTAATTCAAACAGGACGCGTTACATTCGGCGTCGTCCATCTTTGTGACTGATCCACACTATTTATAGACTCACGTTAGACGTATAAATTGTCACGCGTGGAACGCAAGTGTCAAAGCAAATAAAGCATGCGCGATTTAGCGCCATCAAACCACTCTACAGATCAACATGCAAATCCTCAATACGTTACGCGGACACGTGCTAACAATAAAATTCAAACGTCCACTATCTCTCTCCGACACTAATATTTTGATCCAGCACTCGCTCAAAATACCGCGCATCCGGGCAGAAATTTATTAATATAGGGTATAAAAATGTCATCGTTGGCAACACTGCGGGCGGGAATGCGGTGAGCAAGAGCATAATCAAAGCGCTCGTGTCAAATTATGAATGTATCCCGATATTTGTGAAGGAGTTGTGTGACGTGTGACATGTAACGCATCCGTTGCGCGCGCGCACGTTATTATCGCAAATTGATGTTGTCGTGACTACGCACTGATGCGCTGTTTATTTCGGTTGTATGAGTTTCGTTCACGTTTCCGTCATAATTGATCTCTCACTGATGCAAATTTGTTTTCTATTTCTAATTGATCACTCATTGATGCATTTTTTCTATGCCTCGGAACTGTTAATGAAATATTTGAATTCATTGAAACGGCTAGCAGATATTTGAGACTTGTATAAACATTATACACAACACAAGAAGTGTTTGCATAATGATTAATACTCACTTGCTACTAAATCTATTCTTACATTTCACACATTCGATTTCTTCCATTGATTCCATTATAGCTGGCAACTTAACCTTTGTACTTTGAGAGCCATGTTCGTTCTTCGAATGGTTTGCCAAACTCGACTGTCTAGTGAAATTAGCTCCACAGACCGAACAAATAAAAGGTCTTTCAAACGTATGTTGTCGTAAGTGCTGGCGAAGGGACGCTTTCTTGTATATTTTAGTGCAAAGTGGGCAAGGATACTTCTGGACAACTTTCTCAACATTTCCAATTTTATGAAGTTCTCTCTTAGGTGTCGTGTGGAGCACTTCGTGGAAGAAACATTCGGCTTGTGAGTCAGTCGTGAAGAGACACTGACTACAATTCCAGAAGATGGATGAGTTGATATCGGACGTGGACTGAAACTGGCACGCGTTATCCATTACGTGGCGTGTCACTTCTTGAGAGAGAATGAAGGACATTCCACATTTGGGGCATCTGAAAGTAGAAAAACAGATTATAAATAAAGAAATATTAAGAAATCCTAGCATCGAAGTCATTGGTCTGTGCCATGGTAAAACCTGGGATCGAACCCGAGACCTCGTATCAGCAGTCCATTACCCGTACCACTAGGCTACCGCGGCTCTTTAAATGGTTCTATACTTACTTTTTTCGTATATTAGGATGTACTCTTCGTATATGTTCCTTTAACTCCAAAATATTCCTTAGAACCACACTTTCTGTGCAATACGGACATTTTTTGCTCAAATCTTTTGTTGGCACTCCTTGCTCCTTCATGTTTTCGGTCCTTCGGATTCTATGTTCTGAGGTTTGACGATGACGTTTGGCCTCGTCCGAAGATTTAAATGTTTTTGCGCAAACTAAACACAAGTAAGCTCTTTGTTTGTGTTTAGATTTCAAATGAGCGGCTAAAGTGAGTGAAGACTTAAATTTAGCTTTACAATGCTGGCAGTTATGCAATTCCTGATAATTGTCAGTGGCTGTAACTGCCAAAGAATGACCAGTATTCTGGCAATGCTTTCTCATTTCTATGTTGTAGCGAAACTCTTTATAGCAAGTGTTGCACTTAAATACAGTTTTCTTTCTTATAATGATAGGCATGGATCTGTTTATGACAGCAACCACTTCGCTATGATCGGAGCCAGACATATGTTGCATCATTTCTTGAGAAGTTGAACACTCAAATTTGCAAAAGGAGCACCAGCATTTACCTTCCATGGATTCCAATCTCTCTTCGTGTTCCTCAGAGAACCAATGCTGCATAAAAGTAGAAAGCCAATTCGTGTAGAATTTACATGGACTGCATTGAAAAGGAGACTGATGTACGATTGCATCGATATTGGCTAGAATGAGGTCTTGGTAAGCAGTTGAATCAGTGTCTGTAGCTTTTCTAAAGTGGTAATGGGATATTAAGTGCTTTCCCATCAAATGCTGTCGCACACGAGACTTGCAGCCAGAACAGTGAACAAAATTAGGCTTCCTCTTTCGTTTCTTTCTCTCAATTTTGATACTCAACTTATTCTCTGCTTTGCGTTTTCTCTCGGGTTGTAAATATATGTTATCGTTCAGGTATTTTGAAGGGCGTCCTATCCGCTTATCAATCGTACTCTTCATAGTTAGATGACCTGCGAACTCTAATTCGTGTTCTGGTAGAACTTTCTTCATATGGAGACTGGATCTCAAATGTTTTTCGTAAATAGCTCTGGAACCAAGTCTCCTGTTACAAGGGCCGCACCAATATTGAACGGAACCTTTCGATTGTATTGTTGGCTGCATGATCTGAGTTTTTTCATTCGCTCCAGGTATCCATTTTCCCTTAGTGTGTCCAGGGGGCGGTGCATCATAGTCTTCTTCCCGATCATGGCCATCGTTCATAAACGGCTTCCATTTTCCGCCAGTGTGTTCCTGTTCTTCCCTCATATCCCAATCTTCATGTTCTGGTGAAGCAGGACGCCATTTGCCTCCAGTGTAATTAGGTGGTGGTTTCCATTTACTACTGCTAGGATGATCTTCTTCGTCATCCTCTTCAGATTCCTCAGACTCGTCACTGTCATCATCACCTTTGTAATCATAAGGGATGCTGTAAGATGAAGTGGGTATAATATCTTTCTTAACAACACCACTGATGCTTGCTACTGCGTTTATCAACTTTGTCTGATTGTCTTCACTAGTCCCAATACTGCCAATCCTTAGGCTGTGACCTCCAATCCAGTCCTCTCCTCTAAGATTGTTCTCTAAAGGGCTCATTCGAGGTATGATACTGGAAGAGGTTGATACAGCTAAAGATGTTTTTCTATCTAAGCTGGGTTTGGATATAGGGATTGGTGGCGTGAGTCTGGATAGGGATGTCTTCTTGACACTGCTTTGTAGCTCCAGGGATTGGAAGAAAACATCGGCTCCAAGGCTGTAAGTCGGTTCTAAGGGATCAATAGGTGGTAGCTCCGGTTTCGGATCGTGAGGTTTGAGTTTCCCACATCTTTGCTTACGATGTTTTACGTAGTTCTCCAAGCCAACGATTGTGGCGTTGCATTTGATGCAAAGATGACTGTCGTCGTCATCGTCTTCTCTAGGAGACAACATCTGCAAATAACAAAAACCCATAAATATTTATACGTAATAAGTACATTTCGGGAAAGTACCTCTAAGTTTGACTTTAAAGGTGTGTTAGCTGCAAACCCTTAGTTTTAAACATAATAATGCATTAATTTACTATTCATTTTGTAAATGATAAAGGTAAGGTAAGGCTTGTAAAGGTGTGTGTATATTGATACCAAAAACCAAAACAGATTTTCAAATTAAAATTATAGGGAAACGGCGTTGAATTCAATATAATCTAGACTCAGTCGTGGTTGCCGAAGTAAATTATACAGAAGAGATTATTATTAGGTACTATTTATGAAATAAACAATCGATAGCACCATTAATTATTTCCTTCACAACTCCGATCATGCACAATCAACAATAAATTTATAGTTTTCGAAAACAATGAAAATAGTTGCTTAACTAATCGGTGCAGTATGCAGAACTTACTTATTACTTGGTAGAATACATTATAGATCTGATGGTCAATTCTGCTAATTTGTGTGATGGTTAAAATTCAGTCTCGATTCCACCTCAAACTTCCAAATATCAAAAAACGGTATATTGTATTACAATTTGCAAGAAAAAACATTGACATGGTGATGGTTTTTAGAATCAAAGCCAGAGAAAAATTATGAATACATGTTTACTAAGAGTATTGGCCTTCTTTTCATTGAAATCACGATTATTTTTGACATTAAAATTACTTTGACAACCAATTAAATCGAAATCGAATCTACAAAACTCAGCCGAATTGGCCCTCTGGTATTTATGGTTAATTCACGTCCAGGGAATATTTATTGAGTTCTGGTGACGGTTGACGGTTTGGTTAATGCCTGTGCATCACGCGATTGGCCACGATGTCTCCACTCCAGGCAGTTGGCGCTACTTCCTGAACTAGGCTGCGAATCTGCCAATTGTTAGTGTGCGTCAAGTTTTGTAATAGAACTGTGTACAAACAAATTTGATCTACTTTTACTGAGTAGTGGCTCTTCTTCTTTGGCATAAATTCGAATGAGATTAGATTCCTTCAGACAGCGTGATATCCCTGGTTATTACACATGTCCATATGCCACGGTAACCACTTTCCACAACATCGCTTGTTTACTGCATAAGTGCTAAAAAGTTTGCTATTTGTCTTTCTATCTTTTTATTTCTAACTCCTCCAGTTCCGTTCCATTTAACTTCCCAGAAAAGAAAGTTCAAAATGTGGGAAGAGAAGTTATGGTTCCTTTTTCCATTTTCATTTCCCATTTACCCCCCATTAATTTAAAACAGCTATAACGATTAATTTTAATGAATAGTCTACATCTCGCTATAGAAAAGTAATACAATAACACGTTTAAACTTAACCCTTTAGTTGTCAATAAAAAAGCGCTCCAGTTCTATTGTGGAGTAAACTGGCAAGCACAACACAATAATAGCCATGGCTTTCGGTGTCGTTGTGTCGAGGACATGGAGGTAGGAAGCACAGAGGTGTGAATCAAGCGATCATTAATAATTCGCGCCACAGCTGTCAACTCACGCCGCACAGATTTACCATTGTTTCCCGGCAACGACTCGATTGCGACCCGACACCGATTTGTATTCTAATTCTCGGATTGTGAATGATTTATGCTGATTAGAGGTTTGATATCCAAATCTCTTTTTTTGGGCTCCGAATTTGAGGGAAATAATCTGTGTTGTATCTAAATTGTACCTGTTTTTTTAGGTATTGTGAACAAAGAATATTGGTTGCGTAAATGTTTATTTTTAACTAGTCGGTGACTCTTCTTTGCCGCACTATAAGTCTTGAAATTATTTGCTGCTAAGCACATGTTTTTACTTCTTCGTCATGGAGGGTGATATGAGTGCCAATGGTCTCACTACTGGTCAAAGAGCTCACAACGTGTAGGAGGAAAAGCCGGAAGACAGACCCTGAGCCCCGAGTTCACCTTCGGATGTCATCAGGAAGACTTGTCTACATGAGAATGACATGTGATTACTTCACCCTACAATGCGAGGCCTTTAAAGAGGGCCGTGAAAAACATTTCTGGGACTTTGCCTTCAGCTTACGATTAGGCGAGGTGAAGTCATATTGATTCACGAGAAAGTGTTATTATTTCAAAAGCAACAGCGGCACCTACCGGGTTCAAACTATGCCTACAACCTTCGCGCAAGCAAGCTGTAAGTTGATAAAGTTTTATCGCAATCAGTATTTAGTTTTAGTACGGCAGTACATATAATACGAACAAGCAACATTAATTTTAATGATAGATTAATTACAAACCCTACAAGCAGATGTTTTTTGCTAATGTACGCGCGCACCTTTACCTGCGCGAAGTTTTATTCGTTTTAGAATTTGATTATTAGGTAGGTGCACCTTGAAAATGAAATTCTAAATGAGTTGCCCATGTTATTCTTAGCTCGACAGTCAAGTTGACCTCAAAATCACGTCTTTCGTATGTACTGGTACCGTAGTATGAAATTAGAATCAATCGTTTCAGCACCCATCTTCCTGTCCGTAGTGATTTTCTCAGTCATTCTTTTCTTTGCCCTATCCTCTTTCACGCAATCTATCTCCCTTTTCTCATTCATACCTCTACTCCTGAATCTCTCGAAACATTCATACGTTGAAACTTTTTAATGGTATTACTGTCATCTCTTTTCATAGTTTGACCATGCTAAGACAGTCTTGTATCATTTTCAATCTTCCTCTTTCCATGTTTGCACAGATAAAATATCTGGAACTCTGTGTCAACACAGGTGTTTCCGTCTTCTTATATTTCTGGGACCTTTAAACGAAGTGAAAATACCATTTGATGAGGTAATACAAGCAGCGGACTCACGATAACATTGGTGTCTGTAATGATGACCAATCCTCTTCTAGACTTTTAGATTACAAATAATCGATGTAAAGTTGTAAGGATGAGCCTTACTTAAAAAACGAAGAGAGCGTAAAATTTAAAACGAAATTAAGCTCGTTTGAAACCATATTTGAAATAGAATAGAAGATTACTTTATTTGTACACCTTTTACATAAAAAAATCAGTACGATAAATAAATATATACAATTATGGTACAAAGGGTGGCCTTATCGCCATAATAGGCAATCTACAAGGCATCCTTTTTTTAGGTATTTATTTATTATTTAGGTATCACATCAACACTGTAAACATATTCAATTTGTGAACTATAAGAAGTCGCATCTGCCGACTGTCATGTCCGTAGTCACACTTGTGATAGAAAACGGTTTTAATGATTAAGTAAACAATGAGTATTGTGAAAACCTGTTCATTTTAGCATTATTACTGTATAAGGACAACGTTGTAACTAACTGTTGCATCCACTCAATTACTTACAGAAATACGATACTATTTGCTAAGTGGCATTATGAATAAGTATCTATTCTATACAAAATGCCAGTTAAATAGTATTAGTTAAGAAATATCGGTATCTACAGCTGTCCTAGATATCCAAATCATTGATAAAATCAATAAGATAGATGATTTATAAGTCTAATAATACCAGCAACGATAGAGTACGACTCATTGATATGCAAAGCAACGCATTCCACAAGCGAACTGCTTAAACAGAAAACATTTGCTACAAAAAAGTTTATCATTTTATTTGTGCTGCACCAATATGACGGTGTTATATTGTATTCCAATGAGTCAAATTTTCACGACATTAACCTTGACCTTCTTCTTCCTCTGAAATAACATTTTCCGAGTCGCATTCGACTAGCTTTAGTAGGTTCTATGAGTGACACTTGTCAATCGAGCGCCCGGTGCCTGACACCATTGTGGCTGACAAACAGCTGACAGCTGACGGCTGACAAATGGCGGCCGGCAGGGACGTCGTTAACGTCACTGCGTTCATTACACCGTGTTCCAGCTACTTTTTAATTATTTCAAATTTGGAACAGTGGCAAAGGCACCGTTTATTCATTTCATATTGAGTTTAAATTAGGCACTACATTGTATATTGTGGCTATTTATTGTTCACTCATTGTAGTTTGAGAACGTCGAACCACACAGAACAAAGAACACATGTATTTTTTTATTCCGTACGTAGAACGAATGACACACCAAGTAAGCGAGTCATAGGTGAATCATGAATTGGTACAGTGTTAAAAAATAAAGACAGGTCAGTAGTACTCGAAACCGCCAAACTTGCATTAAAGATCTAACGACAGTAAGGGAACTGAGGAAGCAAAGAGACGTATTTAACGATAGAAGGGACGGGTTTTTGTATCTGCCTACCCCGGAGTGATACAGGCGTGTGCATATGTACGTCTTCCGTGTGGTAACGGATTTCACCACCCCATCTCTTCTGAAGGGTATTGTAAGAGGCGACTGACGAAAAAATACGCAAATCGATATCACTGCAAGAGCAGGAAAACTCAAAATGAAAGCCTGTACCAACCCGTCTGGCCAGCGTGTCCAAAACCTGCCAACAATAGGAGAGGCTTCTGTCCAGGAATAGACCGTGATAAGCTAATTTCAGTAGTACTTATAAATGTCATAGTTGTTTATTAAGTTGAACCACAGCAGGTACGTTACTTATAACCTCCCTTACGATTATTTTATGTTCGTCCATTATCACGAGAATCAATTACGAGTGGCCCGTACACATAAAACGTTCAGTATTCATAGTTTCCCTCATATTTCAGTTGGCGCGCGCCACCCATCAACTGTAGGCACACATCTGTCAAGTGTCAAAACACTGTAAGCACACGGCGGCCGGTGAGCGTGTGTGCGTGCACCTGTGCATGTGTGCGGACGTCCGTCACTCACGCGTCCGCGGAGGCGTGGACCTAACCCTGGTATGTTTCACTTGGAACCTAGAGTTTTAAAATTTGAACGTTTTCTAATATAGACAATGACTTTTCGATGCTTTCCAAAGTTATGTGTGTATTTAAATGCTCGGTTAATGGCAATAGGCTCGTCACCTAACTACACCTAAATTGGCGAAATGTGGGTGTTAGCACCTCTGCCTACCCCTTCTGGGATATAGGCGTGAGTTTATGTTATGTTATGTTTTGTTCTAATATAGATAGTGTGTGTAGTGAGATTTTGAGATCGATGGTAATGTTCGTCAGGTATCTATCGACTTGGATATTTGGACCTAAGTCGCGAGAGAAACGGAAGTACACCTGGTACACAACATATTGGCATAAAAAATTACGATCTGGAAATGGTTTTCTGTTCTTTTACTTTTTTTTCGTAATTTAATGAAAAACTTCACTGAAAAAAGAAAACAAATGGCGCCATAATGTGAGTTCATGTTTTTTCATGAAATTGTTCGTTTGTCGTGTTGTGTTTGGTTTCTGCAATATATTTTCAGTAGTAATAGTAGTAATGGCAATAGTAAGTAATTCCACAAACAAAAAGCTTGAATAGTATTTAGGTACAGTCAACAAAAAAAGTCAAAAGCCCATTATGAATTTCTCAATTTCCTTGTAATAAACACAACACATTAAAAAACTGAACGTTTATTTATGGATTTTTATAATTCTCCAAGGACATTATCAGAAAATTCCGAATTCTGTTTAAAATTTCAGTGTAAGGTTTCATAAATAAAGTGCTCCAGTAAATTGAAATGCCGTAGCAGCTATACCACTTTAGTAAATGATAGATAACTTTTTAAAATCGTACTAGATTAAAATTCTTATCATTCTGAAAGTAGACAATATGGAACAAAGGAGGCACTTCAAAACAGCTTCTAAACCTAAGAGCCAGCTTCCCACTCAACACAGCAGCAATACCATTTGCTAATGCCATTTAAAACTCGCAGCTAACTAACAGATTACCATAGACAAAGCCTACCCGACCTACTCCGACTCCTAATTCCCAAATCATCATACAAATGAAGAAATTAAAACAAGCGCAAAGCGGAACGTATCCGCGACGTCGTCAAAGGCTGTCGCCCGAATAACGACGTCGCCATCGATCGAGGTGCGCCCTGCCGCCCGCGCGCCGCACCCCCCGCTGCACCCCGCGGCCTGTCACCTTACACGTGCAATACAAACGAATACGATACGCTTTTTCAACACCTTTTGAATTTCGAGCTAATTGTGACGTCAGCGTTCCAGATTTGAATATTAACTTTCAAATTCAATAGGCACAGTTGACACCTTCATATCTGCCCAATCACAGCAGGCTGCCTAGTAGATAAAACTAACAATACCAAGAAGTTAAGGTGGCGCCCACCGGTCCATAAATAAGGCCTAATCGTGCTAAATTAACTGATTTACAATAAAATAGTATGCATTTGACATTGACAACTGTAGTTCCAACTTCAGCCATTTGACGGAAATGTTAGTTTTACTATAAGTACATACTTTCAACACTTTGAACTTTGAGGTAAAGTGTATGACGTCAGCATTCCAATAACTCTTTCGATAGGCAAATCAAATGAAACCCAAGTCAGGTCAATTGGAGTTGCCGCATCTCAACAACCAATCATCATCACAAATCATCGGAAAATGGCGGATTTCACGGGGTTGGTGAAATTGTAGTTGACGGTACTGCAGTTTTTTTATGAGAACGACCTGTCGCTTAAATTCTATAGGTTTGGATGACCCTTTCAAACTGTGCTTCCAAATGCTGTAAAAGGTTTATTTTCAATAGATAAGTGGAATACCTAAACACACCAGTAGCACCAGTAGTCAGTAGTGTATTTCTGAATACAAGCTAATATTCGAAATTAGGAAATTAGGAAATTAAATTATACAGCTATTTTTTTGTGCCACAAATGTCACAATACTGTGATGGTATCCCAACAATTACGTAATTGGCTACTGACATTTAGGTCTACTAAACCTAGGTAGTAACCTAGGTTAGGTTAGGTTGTGACTTGGTCGTGCATCTTGTCTTGACTTCGCATGGAGGCTGGGAACGAATTGTATTTTTATGAAGCGACTTTCATTGCTGACGGTACAATCGTTGACCCACGTGAACCGGTGAACCCGACAGATGACCGGTCACACTTGACTTTCAACATTTGAACCAATGACGACAAAAATATTAAGTGGTGTAGGTCAAGGCTGTTTATAGATGGTATTCCCACCAATGTTCCCTATACCCCAACGACACGCATCTCGGACCTAAGTCTTGAGACAAATGAGGCCCTGGCGCAAGGGTTGTTTTGATATAATCTATGGTTGGATTGATTGGTAGATTTGAGCTCGTCCACCACTGTTGCACCCCGTGCTATCCTCAAAAGACATCACAAAAAACGCATGCCTATAGGTACTTATACCAAAAAAAAAAAAGAAATAGTAATATTCAACTAGCTGCCCCGCACAACTTCGTCTGACTCACCCGGTTTTTGCAACATTTCTCACTTCTGCTCCGCACCAGTTGGTTGTAGCATGATCTTATATCATCATCATCACTACATAGTATAAAATAAAGTCGCATTCTCTGTCCCTATATTAGTCCCTATATATATATATATATATATATATATATACCTATATATATATATATATATATAAAAATATATATATATATATATATATATATATATAGGGATGAAAAATGTTGCAAAAACGGGGTGACGCAGACGAAGTTGCGCGGGTCAGCTAGTACATTATAAAAGTACAAATAAACCTTCCTCTTCAATCACTCTATCTATTAAAAAACCGCATCAAAATCTTTTGCGTAGTTTTAAAGATTTAAGCATACATAAGGACAGAGAAAGCGGCTTTGTTTTATACTATGTAGTGAAGTGACGTGTGACTCGGTGTGACCCGAAAGGCGACTGTCAATGTCATCTGTTAAAACGCGGCCACACTTTACAATAACTTTGCTCATTAAATTAAGTATATTAATATAATGATTTCAATACAAAGTATCAATAATATATTGAAGTTATCCACCACGGAAACATCAATACTGGGCAGATAATAAGCAATTATCGTACGTTCAATACAAGCTGCACTTGCAATGCTATGCTTTTTTCCATCTACCCACATAAATCAATGGGCCCGCCCCTGTCTAATGGGAATTATAATTGATTCCCTCCCTACCTAGGTACGTTTTTGTGATAGTAATGTCAGATTTAAATTTGTTGCTTGTTGGCGTATCTTCGAAATAGCGTTGGAGGTATAAACTGATCGTAGTGGCTCTCGGTAAGTAGGTACTTTGATGAGAAAATTCAAAGAGCTAAATATTAAGAGGTAATTTTAAATCTGAGATTTTTACGCGACTGTTTAAAATTGGTTTTCATGGGTTTTCTTAGGGGATATCAATGACCAAATTCCGCGACTTCTCGATCAAGGCCGACTAATTGATCAAAGTGAGTTTCTTTACCTCCTTACCAGTTTACTACTTTAACAAAATTAGCCAACTCTTTTTATTGCAATACTTATTTTTGGTAATGATTTTTAAACTATTTAACTAGCATTATAGTGAGATTTTTTTTTAATTTCTTAATTCAGTCATTTTAACTTCATATCGCCTGATGGTAAGCTGAAGGCAAAATCTAAGGAAAGACCATTACAAACACGCAGTGTCACAAAGGTGGCGCTCAGCCCAAATTTGTTAAAATGGTCAATAGTATATCCCCTGTTTTCGTTTACGGGAGTGTTCCTCTAACACCCTGTATATATCACCATCATTTAACTTCATTGACAAGCCGGACTACCTTCGAAAATATAAAATCGCACGGGATTTCAACTTGTATGCTTAATCAATTAAAATACAAGCAAATTTCCAAAGTAATCAATCTTGTCGGTAAGTTGGCCACACGTCCCGCGTCCGGCCGGACAATGTATGCCTCCCCTGGGATTGATAGATTCATTAGCCGTTACTGAACGATGATGTACACGTTTTTAAACGTACGGCTAGCTATTTCAGGAAGTCTGTTGATAAGAACAGAGACAGATATTACAAATAACTAGCAACAAGCTGACCATTTTGAGTTTTTTAATAGCAATTTTTTTTTTGGACAGGTACACAATATGAGATTATGAAGTTATATTACTGTCATGTCACACAAGTCCATTTCTTGTTCCTTTTAAGTAAAGTGTGTGACAAAAATTTTCATAATAGTTACCCGGTGTGAACGTTATGGAATAGTGTCGAATATAGTGTGGAATAATTTGGGAATTTTTATCATTCTTCTCAAGTAATCTGTAGCTGTCTTTAGCTTAGTCAGTCAGTAAGTTCAATATGAATAGAAGGGGTAGGTACCTAATTTTCAAAAAAATCTTAGAAAATTAGTAAATGGTAAAAAAATAAATGAAATTAGATGCAGTTCGATCAAGAGCCTACCAGCAAATTCCAAGAAACAAAACTGCAATATCTTCGCTATAAATTACTGTGTAGAGTTACCCTTGAGCCAGCGATTGTGCAGACCTGGCAAATCGACATGATATTTCAACGGCGGCGGTGCAACTCCTATATACCACATACACAATAGGTTCAGAGGTGCCTATCCGTCATTGGTTTACCATACAGCAGTCATTAGTCTACGTCACAGTACTACTTCGAAAACGGAACGTCCGCGCATGGAGTCATTACGCGGGCCAATCAGCGCACGGCGCACGCGCACCCCGCCGCGTTCTTTATAACGCTCTCGCGCGGGAATATATCACGCGTCAAGACTCAAAAGGGTTTTTTACAAACGTATCTCGTATTCGTCATCGTTATAGTCCCGTCGGAGGCTGGATCGTGTGGCGTCCAATAAATAATAAGATGTGAAAAGAAATTATTTATTAAACCTTCGTGTCAGTAGGATATCTGCTTTTTTTAAAGTCGACTTCGATTCTTGACACGGATTTGTGGAAATGTATGCGTCTGTTTATTCTTGACTTGACCTACAGTTGTCATATTATATTTATTTTGAACCTTATTTCATTCAGGTTAAGAGTAGGATTGGAGAAACAAATTTTCTGTTTTGTTTTTGTGTTTGCGCATGTAAGGATTCATAATAATATTATTCATGTAGGAGTAATAAAGAGATGTCAATATATAGATATGCGGTATGCATGTATAAGAAGATACTGAATAAATTATGGCTTTTTAGTAAGAGATTATCAAGGGACTGTTGCTTGCGATGCGAAGTATGAAGATTGAATTACAATCGCACGAGACATCAATAACTACGGATATATCTGAATACCTTCTGACTTTGAATCATGTTTTGCTAATTAGATGAATAATAAATTTACTAATTAAATTATCAGAATTACAGCAAATTTAATAATCAGGAAATAATGAGTTTATTATTTTTTATTTTGCTGGTAATTAATACATTGAAAAGCATGTGCACATCGAGAAGTCTGTAGACAGTATCTCAATTTATTAAAATGAGTAGCTTTGTGGCGCTCTTGAATATTTTGCAAATACAGTAAGTACATAGCACTTGCAGAATATTGCACATACAAAATGATATCTCCTCAGGAAAGAAGTCCTATCACTTGCTTTAAGGTGTGCGGTCTAGCATTTCTTTCTATGACAATTAATATTGTACTATAACTATCGTTGGGATTGTTAAACCATGGAAGAGTGGTATAATATATTATATTTTCTTGATTGAAACCTATTGCCATTACTCTGTTAGCATAAGTTTGAGAGGATTTAAGCTCATTCCTGGTAAACTTTTAAAAAAGGGAAACTGACGAAGTTTATGTTAAGAAGAGAAAAAGATAAGTACTTGGTTATAATATTATGTTTGGTTCAAATTCAAATTGGTCTTATATAATAATCACAACTGAAGACGATCTTCGAAAGCATATCCGGCAACAGGTGTTGTAATGTTTTATGAACCAATAACAGTTAACTATCAAACCAATCGAATTTATTTATAACCTAAAAAGTATCAAGAAGAAAGTCTAGCACACTCTACGATCTTTGAATAATATGTCGCGAACATGAAGTCTAAACACAAACGATAATCGCTATCACGACTTGTTATTGTGTTCCAAAACAAACCAGCAATTACAAGAAAATTATCAAAACAAATAAGAATAAAAGGTTTTAAGCACATAATCAAACAATGTCTATTGTTATTGAGTATAGCCGTGAGCGATGGCGATTGAAAGTGCACCGCTATCGAGCAGTATCGAGTGGCCGACGTCCGCATAAATCAACATGGCACAATAACTCGACGATTTCAATTAAACATAAATCTCGTGTGACGCGAGCCTAATGGACTTGATACATCTATGAGTTTCTTGTGTTTGCTTTTCGATATTAATGCTTTATACATATTATTAATAAGAAAAGGAATCTTTGGTGTATTTTTATTTTTTATTTTTGGCGCGATTTGTGGTCACCCTACTTAATACTTTTAAGTTTGAATTTAACAAAACATTCTAATAAGATCAATCTTAGCTAAGTAATACAAAAAAACTAAAACTAGTAAGTACTTATACTGTTAATTTTTTTTTGTTTTAATGATAGTAATTATTTTGTTATTTATTATTATATTTCAAATGTTTGTAATTTATGAGGATAAAAGAAAACCACAAGTAGTTACAAAAATGAGAATAAAAAATGTTAAATCAATGATTTTATACAAAAATAGTAAGTAAAATTAATAGGAAATACAAGAAAAATATATTAAGAAATAGAAATAAAAGCAAAAAGTGTTTCTAGCAGAGCGTGGTTTCGATCCACGGACCTCTGGGTTATGGGCCCAGCACGCTTCCACTGCGCCACTCTGCTTGTTGACAGTGGTGCCAAAATTAACGTTCACTTGTTATAAGCAAGATTACCACTATTAGAGGTGTACTGAGTCGATTAATTGTTATTACTCAATTGTTATGTAATACTTTTCTATCAATATGTTCTGTCATAACGAACGCGTTTTAATCGGAATTTATTTATTATTCACATATAAATACTAAAACAATACTCTAAAATGTTTTTTTTATTGAATAAATTAGGTAGCCATTTCTTTTTTAGCCTTTCCCTCACCCCGTTGCACAAATTTAAGCATTTTGTGTTAAATTAAAAAAAATTAAAATCCTCAAGATATAAGGCCGACTCCTTAACCAATAAGCAACCGAACTGTTAATCTTATTATTTATTACATTATTTAATTATGCACTTACCTATATTTCCTAAGTAGATAAGGAATTATAAACAAATACAATCTATAGAAAAATAATCCAGCCTTACCAGCGTGTTTCGTTGCTGTCTCTATAATACTTAGTCTCAAGACTCAACAACGCTAAATAAAAACTGTGATATTGTTGGGGACGGGCGTTGACGTGCTTATTAACAAGAAAATTGAAAATTGACTGAGCAACATGATTGGCAAGGGAATATTAGCTAGATGCAATTTTGTTGAGCTCTTGTTTGCGTTTGTAAAAAGAAAATACTCGTGTGACGTTAATCCATCATTTTGGCGCGAAGGCCATTGGCGCGCGCGGGAAAATGTATGAAGCTACTTTATAGTCAATTAAGTGTTAAAAGCGACGACGTGTTGTTTATTTTTAATAATAGTTTAATAACAACTTCGCTCGTATTTTGCATAATATATTCATATCTTATCGAATATAAAATAAATAATATTCCCTATGTAATTTGCAGATATAATATTTGTATTAGTTATGATTTATGAAACTAGATGGCGTTAGTAGTATAATTTATGCTACGGAGTGGATTAAATAATTAAGTTGAAAATAGAATTTAGATCTCTATTACGTACTCGGCCGAACAGACTCAATAGTGTTTATCTCAATACTATTTGTATTTCTAAAAAAACTACTAAGGTGGCAAAATAATATTAGTAGATTCGATTGCTAATATTCTTACTAAAAAATAAGAATGCTATAGAGCTGTTTACCTATGTGTGACCTTTACATGTGTGTTAAGCATACCTGTATTTATTATTAAACATTACATAATATTAAATTCGAAAATATTATCAAAAGTTTATTTTTTATTTTGAGACAACTATCATTATCACAAATATAGATAATACCTAAAACTTTGAAATAATTAGTTCTTATTACGTCTACTACAGTCCTGTAGTGACGCGGCTGGCGACTAGCGACTGGAGGTGCGGGTTCGATACGCATAGTTAGACTGGAAAATTTGCACCCCAGACTCCAAAGTGAAAAGCTGCGACCGGGATAGTATGAAGGAGAATGAGTTCCTATTAGGTACTTAATCGACTAAAATTTGAATAATATCACTTAATCGACTAAAATTTATTCATCGTTCCTTTTTTATTCATTCAATTTTAATCATTGGTGACGAGCATAAAGCGCTCGCAGCGCCCCTAGCGGCGGCAGCGGGCGCAGCTGCGTTACCTCTCCCCTATTATACGTTTATTATTGTCGTGTGTTATTTCCAATATTTTGCGCCATCTCATTACTCGACGGCGCTAATCCGTCGGGAGAAGACGCGCCTTAATGGAGGTGATCATGTGTCCTAACGCGTAACGTATTGAAATATGACGTATTGGGTGTACCTTCGGGGATTCAACGTTAATAAACGAAAAAAAAAACATATCGATTATGGAACGCTCTGAACGTTCTCCCCGGACGGGCACGCATCGCAATAATTCTCTCTCGAATGACAGCCCAATGATAAATCAAGGCGACTGTGAGAAGAAATGCCAATAAATATCGCGCCGAAATCCAATAATTACGAGGCAATGAGCCGGCCGGCCACAAATCAATGGACGGACGGACGGACGAGCGCATACTAACGTCTTATCCTAACATCAGATTAAAAACATCAATACTTGTCAATAGAGGTCGCCTCCCACGTAATTATAGCCAACAATAT
This sequence comes from Pelosia muscerda, assembly GCA_963691645.1. Lineage (NCBI taxonomy): Eukaryota > Metazoa > Arthropoda > Insecta > Lepidoptera > Erebidae > Pelosia > Pelosia muscerda. The sequence continues at coordinate 19,644,524 of OY829102.1, read as the reverse complement.
CCCGGGGAGGCTGAGACCGAAAAGGATTAACATATATCAAGGTGGAATAATTGAAGGAATCGATTAAATGAAGAGTATTAATTGCTGATGCGCCCGCGCGGAGCGAGATCCCATCGCGCGCCGCTTTGATATCCACTGTTGTAATGTAATATTAACTGACCGTCCGTCCGTCCGTCTTTTATGGAATACGATAAATAATGTACGTTATGCGTATAGGCAACATACGTCTGAAGTTCTGGAACTGCTGGGGCCTTTAGCGAAACAACTGTGCGATTAACACAGTTAATTCCCCAATTTAAAAACCGAACAAACAAATGTATGTAAATTGCGCAACTCTATGTAAAAGCCGGCGATAACCTTGCAAAGTAATACAGAAGTGTGGTCCAGTTAATCGCGACCTTAAATGTTGGAAGTAAGAGCGGCTGAGTGGCAAACTCATCGTTGGCAAATTGAAGTGAACTCGAAACAAGCACGTTCAGAAACTGCTTACACGAATTAGCGCATCAAAACGGGCGCAGGGGGCGAAATTAGAAAACTCTTCCCCTCGGCCCGCGGGCCACCGCCCCGCGGCCGTTCCGCACGTCATAAACTGACAATTTACGATAACGCCGGGATTAGCCTGTTTGTCTGTTATGCATTCGAGTATGGAACGAAGCGGGTGGAGTTACAATGTCGACGTGTGAAACGGAATGGTTTCCTCGTCGCTCGTCTCCCGTCGGTCGTCGGTCGTCGAGTCGTTGCCGGGTGAAGCGGGTAGATGAAATTGTTTTACATTTACATGCACACGACACCAGCTTTCATAACACACCGCCAGTACAAAGATCTCAGAGTACGCACGCGTTCATTCGTTTCGTACGTTCCATCAAATACGTTTGGCTTCTTCATTGACAGAACTGAATAAAATGTAGGTCAATGGGCCTATAAAACACTTCCTCTTCTTATATTTTTCGACTTTTATTTGATATAAACAGCTTCAGCTGAAAACGTTATTATCAATATTAAAACGAAAGGCAGTTCGCACGACAACGATAAGAATTTGTAAGTCTATTAAATGTTTAAAGATAGCCAATAAATCAAACAACAAATGAAACTTAAGAAAACATCTAAATTCAACTTTAAATTTGTACTGTAGCAACTTCTATTTTTGAACTAATTAGTCGCGATGTTAATCTTCAGCCATTTAATTGCTGTTACGATTAAATCGTTATAATTCGATTCCATTGGGTAACCGAATATTAATCGACTAAATAGTTATAAATTTAATTAAATGAAATATTATGTTTCAACACGATAATTGTCTTTTTTATAAGAACACTACATAATAAGCTTATTAATTTGTGTCCACAAAAGTTCTGAGTTGAAAAATATTCGATTAAATGTTATACAACACAAATAAACATCGAATAATTTATGACTTCATTTGCATTAATACTCTGTGTATATACCCAAAGGTCATTATGGCGATGGTTATTTTCAGTTAAATAGTATATTTCCGTTTGAGGAGGTGGGCAGCACCAGGCGACAATGTTGCCAGTTCAATAATAAATGAATTTATTGGTGTTAAGTCGTTGGTTTTGACCTTACTTACTCATAAAAGCAGTGTTATGCATGTACATCTGCAATTAAAAGCTACGGTGACCATACTTAGCATTAGTTGGGGACATAAAAAATAACTGCCACGTTAGCTAATGTCGTGGTGTTGCAATGTTTGTGTGTATGTTAATAGTTTACCATTATTTTACATAATTATGGTAAAATTTTATATACGGGGCGAAATAAAGGCAGTTGTTTATGCTGTTAAGCTGTAATTGTTATGGTTTATGTGATTAAGGTACTTATGCAGGCATTTATTAAGTTATTAACATGAGGAGCTTTATAGCAAACATTTTTTTATGCAAAAATTTAATAACCTTTTTCTCTATGAATATATTTAACTTTTAAACTTTCGCGTTTCCTGATATACATAAGTACTTACATTTTTAGTTTACTGGTAATATTATGTATTAAATATTTGTATAATTGTTGATATAAGTTTTTTGTATGTAATGTTCATCTTTTACATTACTGTTATACATTAAGTTACATATAACTTGCACCAAGTGCCATCAATCAACAATATGAATAATTCATCTCTTACATTAGGTACATTCATTCATCTAATTAAACAAGTTGTGGAACGGCGAAGAAAATTTGTTCAATAAAATTTCAGGCCTTATTCACTAAAACAAACAATTTTTTTATCCTTTACATTGGCGAGAGTAAGCAAGCTTGCCAATTTACGACGACGCGCGGCATGCGCAACTCTCGGTGATAGGGCCATCCGTAGTCGGTTCGCGTTTGATGGGTCGCGTGGTCTCCCTACCGCTAATTTCTTAAAGGGCGAGATGCGACCGCACACCGTGAATAATTGTCCTGCTAAAAGAAAACCCAGCAAATCTCCGCGATTAGCATAAAAACCATCTAAACAGGCGAGAGGAAGCCGTCGTCTTCCTTCCGCAATATTTGTGAAAAAATTACACATTTCCTGCCGACATTTTGTCTCTACACCGCAGTCGCTGAGCGCCTGCGACGGTAAAAAAGTAACTAATGTTAATTGCACCGCCCGGCGAAATAAAATGGTAATTAATGAAGCGAAATTGTAAAAAGAAACTGTTATTGCTTGGAGGGTAGGTATCTTCTTAAAAAACAACAGGAGCGTTTACTATTCGCCGTTGGAATAGTAATTCCTCTCCCTCAAGCAACATCCAGACATCTGTTCCGATTTCCAATAAAAGTAGACGGCAGCCGAAACATAGAATTTTATCACTGCTGTGTCCATCATAAAGCATCCCCGGGCGCCCGGCGGGGGGATGAGGATAGAGGGGCGCATAAAAGTTTACAGGCATTCGGCTAATAAATCGTGTCAAATAAATAAGTGTTGAGTCGGTTGGCGGCATATTGATTCGTCATGTGCCGCCTTAGAGCGGCGCGGGGGACGGGGGCTGGGTGGCCATAAAGGTGCGTAATGGCCGCCGTCGGAAGACAGCGCAGTGGCGCGCATCGATTAGCGCTCGCCGCCGCGTCAGCCGCCGACGCAACGCCTCACCAACACTCCGCTGCCCAAGCATTACCAACAATACATTCCCAAAAATATACATAAATATTAACGACAAAAAAGTCGACTAATTTGACTAAAATACTAAAACAAAAAAACGTACTTCACTATGGTATGTACAAGGACTTATAATGTTCCTCTTTTCTGTACTAGATGGCGCTAGTGGCAACAATATTTGAAACAAGGCCGTTATAAGTAATATAACTACCTAGTATAGTTTTCGTATAAACTGTTCAAAGATTAATAAAGTTAGGTACCAAAGATTTTAGCTAGACACTAGCGAAAAAGATAACATACTAAGAAAACTGGAAGTGGGTAGAATGTTTTATGGAGTGCATGAGAAATCTATGCATTACCTAAATTCTAATTGTTGCTGTAAGAAGTAAAAGATTTCTTTATACTATTATAAACATAACATAATAATAAGTAATATCAATTGAAGTCTATTATTACATCACATTACAAAAATTGTAATGAATTACAGGATCATTATTACAACACTAATCGGTTCCTGTAGCTATTACATGGACGATATCCTGTGATTAGTGATCGTGTTTCATATACAGCGTGTTGCTACAATTACGTGTCACAATTAAAATATTGAATCAGGTTAATTGTCTAGCTTGTATGAGAGATAAAGTTGAGTGAAGTCAGTTCAAGTTTATTTTTTAATAAAATTGGTTTATTTTTATAAAATCATATCAGACAATGACATCATTTAGGACGGGTCATCTAGGAAGAACACTGTTAAGTGAGCTATTGTTTATCAGGAACACGTCAATAGGACTTCACCTCGCCTGATTGTAAGCTGAAGGCAAAGTCTCTGTGGCAAAGTATTATCTGGATGTAACTAAAGTACCTACCTCCAATTTTGATACACATATCTTGGGCGACGTGGGAGCTATCCATCGAGATTCTTACGGATGAAAATATATAAAACAACAATTGCCTCAAAACTTCATTGAGGTTTCAAAAAATATTTTTAATCAAAAAGGTTTAAAGTTTTCATATACCTGTTTCAGTAAAAGGAATGGCTAATTATTTTTTATTCTTATTTAAAACCTATTAATCGCGTCACTGTCGTTTATTGAGTATCGAGAAGGCTTTACATCGCCGTTGCATTTGGACGTTGATTAAAATCTCTCACTACATTCATACAAAGCCTTACTTTGATATATGTATAAATCTTATGAACTGTCTGCCGTCCCGAGTACATATAACAGCTAAGCGAATTTCGCTCTTAAAGCTCTTCAGTTTGAGTATTAATTACTGTATAAAGATAAGTCTGACTGCCTACCACCTGTCAAGTGATATATTGACTTTAAATAACATATCTTATTTATGTTGAATCGGAAACAAAATCGTATAAAAAAAGGGTTTTATTATAAATAATCGTGTTGGGCGAGTGGGTGTATAACTAAATTTGTACTCAACCTTGTAATACAAGTTATTGTTCGTGTGCATGTGTGTTTGTCAGCCTAGTGTTCTGTACACGGCTGCAGATAAATTGAAGGAGATAGCGTTTCTTTCTCTGTTCAAGGAGGTGAATGAGGGGACTTTATTCATAACTTAAACAATAAGTACGTAGTTAGTTTAATAACGTTTGCGTTGCATGATACATACATGCAGTCGTGCCTCTATTCTAATAGGGTAGGCAGAAGCCACACGTTTCCTATTGCTACAATCCTGGCATACCAATTTGTCTACTTTAATACTTCTGGTACTCTTTACACGGGCTTTCTTTAAAAAAATTTTTTTTAGATTCACTAAACTGGACACACACTATATAATTTGGCTTAGCATGCGAAATCAGTGATGGACAGTGCCTGTCCTTCTGGAAGCACTGGGTTAATCAGCCTGTGACCTCGCTCAGTGCAACCTGGTTAAAATACCTAGGTGTTTCAAAGGAATGTAAACACATACATCTACCGTGATTGGTTTAAAACTATAAAATGACAGCTACTTTTATTTTGCAGTTTACTTTTACTTTTACCTTTAAGCAGCTTTGTCTGCGTCTTCAACCGAACTCTAATCTACCAAGAGGGTGCAACCAAACCATTACATTTGGAGCCTGGGGTTCGTTCTCAAACTCCTTATTTCTTTAGGTTTGATTTGTTTTGACTTTTACAGGCTACCATCTAATTTTATAACATGTTTTATATCTTATAATATATCTAAAGATCGATAATCAGCACCGTATCATTGGCGGAAGATGAAAATTTTCAAAAGGGAATCCAGTGGAAGAATGAATTTGTCTTGATCTAGTTTGTCATGCATCGTGCGACCCATTGGGAAGCCAGAAGGAATTCGAATTATATGGATTCCTTTCCATTGCACTGTGTACAGCTTGTTGATGACTTTAGCCAGTGTACAGAAAGTACTGTATTTTAGCCCTAGCTCATAGCTCTAATATATTTTTCAATTTCATTTTTATAAAGGCTTCATAAAATATGTTGGTTGTGTTTTGATTATGCTATAATCTGAATTATAAATATTATCCTTGTGAACAATTTTTATAACTTTAGCTCAGGGACGTCAATCAAGCTTATGGCTTAAGCACAAAGTGCCTCGTCCAAAGCGGTAAACTTATTCCCTGGACGTTTGCAACACCAATGACGTTACCCTATCTACACTATAAAGAACTTGAAGATATCTAAAGTGTTGTTATTATAGCAGTAACTAAAGGAAAACGTATATTAAAATTACACATTTTTTCTTTACGTTCACAATTACTAAAAGTATTAAAAGATTCTGTTTACTTATTCTACTTAATTTTATAAAGTTACAACCTTTTTTATCATAATAGTTTCCCAGCACGGAATTTGAAATAGCCATATTAATTAATACGTAAGTATAATGAGGCTAGACTGATTGAAGCAGTGTACCTACTCCAATGAAAAAAGGACAAAAGATGACAGAGCACATGAAAACAATGTAGTTCTTAGCAAACACTTGAAAAGTATTAATGTGGAAGTATAATAAAAGTAATATTTTTAACACAAGAAGAATTAACATAACAAAACTGTTAGCGATGATAATGAGGCCACACACGAATTTTAATTGATTCAAAAATACGTTTCCACACCCGTAGATTTTGCGTTTAGCTCTATGATGCTAGATTCCCCAGATAACATCAGATTATGCGTGTTTCTGTGCAATTTACGTACAATAGAAGTCGAATTTGTTCAAATTAACTTCAATTTTATGATAATCATAGAAGCTTTGGTATATGTCGACAGAACACACTGGACACTACATTAATTTACCTGGTGTAGTGCTTGCCAGCCTTTTTAATAGTTAGTCTCTGGATGCTTGCAATATTAACAACGTTAGAAGTTTCTGAATCTTAAATGGGTAATCTAATTGTGTATCAAGTATTATATAATATGTAAGCCTCTCTCAAAGTTTACAAATAAAGTCTGTTAAGAGAAACACCCTACCAAGAATGTTTCTGCTAATTCTTTAGAAATTAAGGGATGTTTTAGATGAAGTGGTTTATAAAGATTTATTACTGTTTTGTTAAATAACTTTTAAGCTTACAATTGTAATTTTAATAAATGAATGTGGGCGCTATTGACTGTAGAATTATTTTGTACTTGAAATAACGAAATAAATTATGCATTGAATCCGAATCGAGGTAGGTTTCACCGCCTACTTCATTTGCTCTTATTTCACTTTCCCCCGTGCGTAATATAAGAATATAATATATATCAAAATCACAACATAAAATGGGAGTGCAAAAAATTTATAAACGTTACCAAAAATTCACTTGTCTGCCGATAATATGAATTTAAATCACACAAACACAATCCCGCCAATACATTACGAGAACCTTTTTCGACGCACGAACCGCGAAACCATTAAAAACGTACATAATTCAATTCAGATCGAGTTTTCAGCTCCCCGAGTCTATGACACACTCGCTAAATCTCACGGAAGGCGGTCTCGACGACCATAAATTTTTATTTCGTAAATAAAAATAATAAAAATAAATAAAAGCCGTTCCGTGTGCGACCGGAAACATTTGTCCCGCCGCGTCACCGTAATCCGGGGACACTGGATTTATTATTAATTAGCTTAATATGTATCTAAATAAATGCACATTTGTACTACACCCTGTAAATTGTCATAGGTAGATATGTGCGAGGGTTTGATTTATTCAACTTCGAGTACGTTCCGTTTTCAAATCATTCTGTTGTAGATAAAACAATAAGTTCTTTTTATGATTAGTTTCAATTTGTTTTTTTTTGAAGGTTTGACAGACGTGACGCTAAGGTAACATCATTAATTTCGGCGACGTCTAGATGCAGAGTGACCAGTGAAATAATAAAAACCGACACGTTGACATAGACATAAAGCTATCGTAAGTACATAGAATCGTTAGGAAACGAGTTATTTTAAAATAACATCTTACTTGTTATCTCTTATTTGATACCATTGAAAAGATAAACCAACATAAGCAACTACTTAGTGTTAACGTTGTGGCGCTTTATACTAATGTAAAAAACGTTAAAAATAATTCCCATCAGTGACGAGTGGGCCGTACGCCCGTACCCGTTACCATCCATAGGAATGGTTTCATCGATAATATAGGAAATGGATGGGAATTGAACCAAACGCCGTTTGTAGACTATAAATATTGAAAGCAATAACTTTTTAGAGTCAGTTTTAAAGAAATAAAAACGTAAGGGGGCGTGTCATCTTGAGGAATACGGTGCTGATCGAGTAGGAATTTCACCTTGTTCGGAAATAAGAAATACTGATTAATTAATTAAATATAAACTACGTTGTCACGTTGAATTATCATTAGAATTTTTGGGGCTTTTCATGTTTGTCTCAATTGTGTGTGTTTTGTCTCAATAAGCCAGAAAATGGTTCTAAAAATTTCGCCAAGAGAAAACAACTTAACCTAATCAAGTCAACTGGGCATTTAATACTATCAAATAACTGCGTGTCGGAACTTCTGATTTCGATTTCGAATATCATTAAATTACCATTTTACTGATAAACTAAAACACGACAACCAACGTTTTTAAATAAAACGAATTTTACGAATCTCGGGCTTAAGGTGACACGGCAGCCTAAAAGGTCAATAGGTGAATCTATTGGTCAAATATTTTCAACATAAAAAAAGATTAAAATGTAACATTTCCATCGAATTAACATAAACGCTAACGTTCTAATTTCAAACCGTTATTCTAATTTAAAATTATAATTGTCAATCCTTTTTCTGAGCTTTCGAATTTTGAATGAATGCAACTGCACTTTTTTGTGGTATGGTAACATCAGTTGCGTGCGTATTATGATAGTTGCGTGCGTATTATGCAAGCCGCTCGTAAATCTGTCGACTTGTGACAGACGTAATCGGTCTATTATGACGAGTGATGCATTACTGACGCTATTTTGTCCCTTTACTTTTGTTTTCGTTTTGAAAAAAACTTCTTTGTAACGAGAAAGTTTGGAAAAGGTCGCAATAAATCTTTAGTCACTATGATCCTTGGTATTGGATAAGTGGTTGTCTAAAATTAAAATTTATGGTCTTAATTAAATAGTTGTTTATTATACCTATTGAAGATAATTATGTAAATGTTTTTAAGAATCCGTCGTTATTGTTTTTTTTTCTTAATCGTATCTGCGATATCATGGAATCATCATGTATAACTAATGTATATTTCTAGCAGGTTCCATGTCACGAAAGTACAGTCAACAAAAAAATCAGGACTCAAAACAGTCAACAAAATATATACTTAGGCAAAAAAAAATGATATGTGTCAGATTGAAAGAATTACTAATGTGAAACATTTTAATTTTCATAAGAAAAGGGATGGTGTGCGGGTCGCGAAGGGTGCTGCGGTGCGGGGCGGGCGGGGGCTGCGTACGAGTAACAGCCACGCACGCCATAAATCTGTCAAGAGACGGCCCCCAACAACGCCTTGGACCGTCCGCAAAGAACCGACAGTTTTTTGTTTAAGTACCTAGTATAATAATTTTCTATTTTTGGATTAAAGAATCAAGATGTTTGAGATTACCTGACTCCGTGGTGACTGGTGACATGTGAGTTCTATATTAGTTCTTTTGCGGTAGGTGGTTTTAGGCTCACAGTTAAGTGTCGTTTGGTGATACATAGTTATTAATTTATCTAGCTTTTAGTCAAGTTACTATTAAGTTAACCTAAACCATTTCAAACCTTGTTTTTACTTCATGCGTTTAAAAAAAATAATAATAGCAATGTGTATTTAACAAAAAAATGGATCTGAAAAATAAATGATTTAATTTCATTTACGTATACAACGTGTTACCTACTCCACAAAATAAATAATTGCCTACTCTATAAAAATATATGTATGTAGGTACGTACCTAAGGTACCCAGTTGAACCAAGACCATTATGTTTTTTTTAGTGACGCTACAAAGTGCAATGGATCAACGTTTTACGCACTCATAGCATTTCATACGGTGCTGTGAGTGTGCTCTAGAACCAAGGTCCTTCTAGCCAAAATACACTCTTAGGTATATTTACATACATAACATAAACTCACGCCTATATCCCCGAAAGAGTTAGAAGAGGTGCTAGCACCCACATTTCGCCGGTTTATGTTTAGGTCCCAATGTAATAGGTGGCGAGTCTACTGTCACTAACCGGGTACGTAGGTATAAAACCTTCGATAAATATACACATAACTTCGAAAAGCATTGAAAAGTCATTGATGTGTGCCATGGGAACGCGGTAGCCTAGCGGCGGTATGGGTGATGGACTGCTGAGACGAGGTCTCGGGTTCAATCCCCAGTTTTCCCAGGTGTATTTAGTCTCAAAGAAATAGAGTTGAGCATTATTCAATCACATACAATTAGAAAAATGCAAATGAATAACTTTGCTTGTTTCTTGCATCCTCGGTTTCTTTCTGCCAGTAATGTTTGCAGATCTTTTTGGCTAAGATAAGAGTCTACAAGGCGTGAGTTATTCTTCCAGTGTTACCATTCATGCATTCATAATACGCATCGGTACATACGGTAACCGTTTCACGTTACTTACTTATCTAGATATAACACACTTAAATCTTTCGAAATGAAATGAAAATTTACAATTGTCAATTTGTACACCAGTACAGGCAGAATATGAGATCTGACTTAGTAACGTAAACATCACTTTTGTACCATATTCAACAAATAAACAACTTGAACTTGAAATTGGAAAAAAAAAAACAAAGGATTCAATAAAATAAATACTGCCACAAATAAAAAATCCAAAATAATTTTACTTTAATATATTGATTTTGGTACTTATTGTAACTTTGGCTGTAAGTTAAAAAAATCTTCTAAAAATAAGTAAATATTTTTTATGTCACGCATGTACGAAAAAAACTAATGCATTTGCAACCCTCAAAACTGTGGGATTAAACCACTCGCCTACCAATCCGGAACTCCATATTTACAGTGTGTACGGGTGAACAGGGGTGCTCATAAAATAAACAACGCTTATCTAAAATTTTCGACAATACTGAACTAACCTTCAATAATTATCGCAAATGACATACGTCTGGTGCTAGTGTGGCAGTTAGGAAGCTCCGCCCGCCTCCGACAGTAATGCCATCTCTTGAGCAACGCGGCAAAACACCATTGTCACGAACATTGAGGTTATGTTTCGGTAGATTTCAACGAAACTTTATTAAAACATGCTTTCAGTATATTTAGTTCCGTAAATGTGTGTTACCAATTATTTTAATCCTATTTATCACTTTGCTATAATGTAACGACGCTGAAAAGTTTCTAAAACACTTCTCAAAGTACAGACGCTTTGTGAACAATAACACAACCTTGTTTACTGCAAAAATGTAATATCATGCAATAAATGTACTTGAAAGTAATATCATGCATAGTTAACATTAAGATTTATACTGTGAATCACTTACCACAAGTTATTTTCACGAAAACACAGAATTAAAACCACAATACATCAGCTCAGTTGATTGTGACTCAGCTCACTTCGCAGTCCGCAGAGCGAGAGGCGCGCTCCGAAGTTAGCCGAAAATGTTCGAAGCCCGACCCTCGGTGTCCCGCCCCCGGATGTTTGACGGGCAACGCTGACGTCTTGCAGCAGACGCGTCATACGCGCTCCATGATAAGTACGCGCGGCGCGAAATACGAATGTCGCGAAAGCGATTTGAAATCGGAACGGAATGATGAAACTTAATCTAGGCTGAACGTAGGTATTGTCTTTATCTCATATCTTAAATAGAAAAAAGTTTGTTAAAAACAATATGGCTGGCACTGGTGATGATAATTACTTAATAAAATAAATACGATAACTTTGAAAAACATTGCGGAAAGTGTAGAAAAGTGAGGGATTTTCTAGAAAATGAATATTTTGATGTTAATTCTATTATTGTGATGAATGCTTCGTGTCGTGATATTTTGGTAAATAAATTGTTTGAAAATAAAAGTCGGATGACGGGCGAGTAACCGGTCGCGGGCGATTTAAATTGAGCAGGTAAGTCGGACAATGGCCATCCAGCCACGATTCGTTTAATTAAACAGGAATAAATAAAAATATGCTTGCAGATTTTTACCTCGAAGAACGACCATGTTTGGTTTTTTATTGTTTTGACGACAACGTATCCTACTGACAACTGGTAAGAAGGTACTTATGGCTTTGTACCTATCCTAATAATCCCAATCTAAATAGTTTAATTAAATAGGTACGTACCTTCTTATCTATTTTTAAGAACAACTAAGAACACGTCGATTATCTGAGAACAAAAAATACCTATTGAAGATAGAGTCGTATGGTGTTGATAATGTATTTTTAAAATAACTTATACCCATAAAACACTCGTTCACTAACTACGTGTAACTGTTAGTGTTAAATATACTGGTTATTCAAGCGAGACGAATATTTAGGATTATTGATTTACTCCGATGCTACTAGATGGCGCTACCAGGCTGAAAACGGACGTAAGTTATTGTGCTCTCCTGAGGGACTGATATTTTAGTAACTAAATATAATATTTTATTTACAAAATAAATTTATATTTACTTTTAGAATGTAGACACCATGTACACTGGAGTAAATAAATTTAATTTTTTTTGGAGACAAATTTATTTATAAATTTATTACCTAAAAACTAAGCTAACAAAAGAAACTATCCACTCATTATTTTCTGAAGTATTCCTAACCCTCACACGCCTATTGAAAGTTTAAAAGAATTCGCGCGATGACATTTTTTTCCATCTCTAGGAAATCGCAAGAAGTTAAAGGTAAGGGAGAAACTAGGGTGCTTACTAAAATCTAATGTAATCGACAGCGAAGGGTTCATTTTAGTTTTAAAAAGGCTTAAAGTCTTATATTAGTCAGTTAGTCTTATAAAGATCTTAAGTATTTAATATAAGAGTATGTAACTAATTATGAACTTTATGTTAGACCTCAGAGTATTCTTGCTATGTATTTCTTTTGGGTAATTTAGTTTATAAGACTGTCAAAGGATGACAAAAGGTTTTCAGGAACTTTTGGGGCCCACTGTACATAATATAAGAAAATGGGCCCGATAACCGTTCGAAGAACACGAAATAATAAAAACTATACCTGGGGTTTAAGACATCCTGGCTGTAATATCCTACACGAAATCTACAAAAAACATAAATCATTTCAAAGTGCTCCATCGCCGAGAAATTTCTAATTCCGTGTGAAATCTAGTTATCGTTAAACTAGTTCGAACAAGTGCATATAACTCCGCTACGACTGGTACATGTCTAGTTCATGTTGGCCTATATGTCTTGTGCGAAACCTAGGCATTCTAAATCAATGATACACTTAAATATATTGGTACTATACTTCGAGCAACGGAACTGAGAAATGAGGCAAAAAACCTGCTGATCTACTTATAAAGAGTAACATTCTGGAAATAAATGCAAACATTGTAATGGTGAGGTTGTGTCTACTATGTTACACTTGGCTGAGGCTGACTGTACTGACATTTACATACTTATATCACGACAACGCACGCAACGAACTCGCAACGAACTCTTTCATAGGAATTCGTTGCCATGATTACTATGATAATATATCATACCAATTTATACCATAAACCAAAAAAATATAATCAAATCTAAATGCAGATCACCTTGAACAGAATAGTTCTTATTTTTACGATCGGAGTAAGAAAAGACAAAAGTATACGGTAAGAAGTCGGTAAGAAAAAAATAATAATTTGAATTTGAATTTGAAAAGACCAATGGAATAGAGGACGAAATGCTACCTTTAATGACATGAATACAAACCGATATAATGTCTAAATCATTCATTGATGAATTGAATAGTTCCACAAGGTGGTTTTATCAATAATAAGTATTTTGAATTTTGGGAAATTAAGCTAAGCACGAAAGATGCCCCTGAATACGCTCATAAATTAAATGTCAATGATGGATTGCGATTTATGAGATTGACCTGCAGTTTGTGTAAAGCGTGTACTAAAAGTCAGTTGGAAAATTTATTACACACTGGGAAGTTCTTTTTACTGTCAATATTCCGAACACCAACATAACAAACATACCCTTGAATTGCGACACGATATTGGTTCTAAAATGCTAGCCTAGCACCTATACCTAGGGAAAAATCTCTAGGAGAAATCCTTACTACCTAAAGAACCCTAGTGACCCTAATCTAGGACGTGGCTAATATTAACCGACGTTATGGATGGTTTCCATAATTATATTCGTAAATACCAGTATTTTCCAATCTAAATTTCCAAACTATTTGTATTTACATAAATATCAATTCATATTTTAGTGAAAAGACAACAAAACCTAACAACTCCACCATTTCGTATTTAGTTAAACTAAAAGCTGATTCTGAATCTAATTTATGTTATACATTCGAAATACGCCGTTGCTTCTCATCCCCGCCTTATTTATTAATAAAAACATTTACTACCCAAATGAGATTATCCACATCAGAAAAAAAAATGTAGCCGCCATCTCGCAAACACCTCTCATCCTAAAGGGGAGATTGAAGTGGAGTAGCGAGGTTATAGCCTCTTGCAATCTAACTTTGGCTCGTTGTCGCGCCGTTAGTGTTGCCAGTCGGGAGAAAATTCTACTATCCCAGTATAAATAGTAGGTGTTGCCGCTGAGGTCATCAGAGGGAAAGTTTTAATGAATTGGCATGAGCTGTGTTTTTGTTTGGTTCATTTCGGCACGCGCTAGTTCGTCGGGTCGCTGCAATTTTTATGAGGGCGCCAAACTTGTGAGATTTGCGAAAGTCGTTCAGAAATAGTGTTTAGGAAAATAGTGGCGGACTGACGACAGTTGTTTCATTTTCCATTTAAAATGACAAGTATATTTTTATTAAGAAACATAAGTTTAGATGAAATCAAGTGAGAAATCATTTCTTTATCTTGGATATAATTAATTATTTGCAAAGGTTAGAAGCAGTTTAGTTGCTTAACTATCTATTGCTTTTTGTGATGTGCCGTCTGACTGATCTGAATAAATCTGAATATTTATTTACTAACAACTGGCAATCATGACAACACAGCTGATGCATCAGACAAGTCATACAAACTAATATTGGATTTCTATGTTAGAAAAGTCTCAGTCTACCTCACCTTAGGCAAATGATGGCCTGAGACTTCCGTGGGGTTTTTAGTCAATTTGAGTCCAACATAACTGCTCCAACGGCGGGTATCCGTAGGGATTTCCGCACGAAAAAATAAGGTGTTAAGAGAACTTTGCCTGCTCCTTTGAGAATTCAATTCCTACTGAAAGCTATCACATAAACCAAAGTTCAAATACCCTAATAGTAATTGCCAGCCGTCTCAGTCAAGGCCGCCTATTCTAGGCGGTACCACGTCACGAAGGTCGGCACACAAAGGTAACTTACTCGAAAGTCTACTCGTTTGGCGTGGAACGAAGGGAATCGTAAATATCTTGTGTTATCACCAAATGAACTCGATGTTACGGCGTGTAGTACTGCCGTCTGCGGGGTCTACAACACCGTGAAATATTAGTTTTGTGTTTAGACTTTAGCTACTGATCTTATATTGGTGGTTATCTGGTATCTGTTGTCTTCCTAGGAAGTGACTTCGCAGTATGTGTTTCATCGTGTCATCATCCTAATGTGCGTGGTTCATCATACCAATCTGAAAGAGCGGCCAGTAAACGCACCCATGATTTTTAGAGTTTTGTCCTTACTGAGATTGCTTCATTCTCTTGCTCAACCTTCCAAAGGAATTGCTTATGAATTCCTTGGAACGTGTTAGGTCTGGTTTGGTCTTCCATTTCTTAAGCTGCCTATTGTTGGCATGCTCTAAAACATTATATAACACTTACATTTTTCCCTATACTACTTCGCCCACCTAACAGTCTTTGTTGCCTTTTAATTGCATTAGTGGTATCATACTCGTACATCCTTTTTACATACAGGGTGGTAACGTTATATCCCGCTAAAGAAACCGCCATTCTAGAACATCTGTTGGTTACCGCAGTACCTATATTAAACTTTCTGATATCTGCGGCTCTGCCTGCGTTAGTGTCGATAATCGCATATTTCACAATCCGTTCAGTAGTTTTGCGATCATCGCGAACAAATAGACAAGTACAAGAATTCCAAAACATACTTAAACTAATAAAATTCACTTGGAACTTCGATATCGCCATTGGTCATTGGACCATTGGTTGTGGAGGTCAGATGGCAGTCGCTTCACGCAAAATATCGAAGTTCAGCCGCATCACAGTTAGACTGGAAAGCCGACCCAAACTGAGTTGGGAAAAAAGGTTCAGAGAATGATGACTTTAACTAATAAAATATATATACTAGGGCAATCTACACAACGCCACCTAGACCCATGGTAAGCATAGTTTGTGTTACGCGGTCTAGAATGCGGATTAACATACTTAGATATTTTTTTTTGTAAATACATACATATTACATGGAAACACACACGCCATTTAAAGATTTCACTGTTGGGATCGAACCCCTCCTGCGTAGCAGTCGTACCCACTACCGCCACATATTTGCTAATCTGTCATAGCCAGAAGTTTTTTAAAATACCTTCAATATGCAGACACGAGTAATTTAAAATATTGTAATAGTATAAATGCTAACTACACTTGTACAAAGTTATGCCAGAGGCTCCGCCGTGACATTACCACACAACATGCGCCCCGGGAAGGCGCATTTACACGCGAATATGACAGATGGCGTAAAAAGTAACACTCAGTACATTGATAACTTGAGATATCGAGGTTTTTATTAGATAACGAATGATAGTGTACGATTCGCGAGAGTTTACAGGTGCATGGAACTGCAAGTAATTTACATGCAATGTGAGTAGTAAGTGAGACTGTACCATTTAAAACATATAGTAAGTATCTGATACTCTTCAAGACGTTAATTGGTAGTACTTGTGCGGCTAAGCACCTTATTAATTTCCTTGCGATTTGCACCGCGTAGTAAGGAATCCGGTCAATCGTCTCGGGTTCGATTCCATGTTTTACCATGGCACACACCAATGACTTTTCGATGTTTTTCGAAGTGGGTGCTAGCACCTCTGCCTACCCCTTCCGTGATATAGGCGTCAGTTTATGTTATGGGTAGCAGTAGGCTGCATGGTATTCTGAAAAACCCTCCGTAAGGCTCACCCCTAGCAGGTATACATCTGTACTAAACATTTTTGAAAAGCAATTAGTATGCTGACTCTTCAAATAAAATTTAGTAATGAATAAGTGAATGCTTCAGAGAGATTCGAATTTGCGGGAACCCTGTAAGGGAAAGATCGGGGGTTCAATTCCCGTCGAAATCTTTTCTATTAATTTTCTACTATTAAAATTTTTCCTATTTAAATTTAAGATATACAACTAAACACATACTTGACTATTGCAAATATACTCGTAAAATATAGGTAGGTATAAGAGAAAAATATACTATGAGTAAAAATTTAATTGGCAGAAGCTCGTAGAGTTCGTTATTTTAGTTAAAGTATACATATGTATTGTCGCATATATGGACTCACTGGTCCACTGTCTTCAGTAGAGTTAACACGCACGCAGATATGTTACTAGATACACAGTACCTCATAAAATTGAAGGCTAAGATACCCTTTAATGACCTACAAGTAAAAGGTAATTACTAGAAGACTTAACTATGATAAAAACTAAATGTTAAGTTTATTAAACTTGTCTTCTTCACCATTAATATCCATTACAAGAAATGTAGGGACATGAGTTTCACCTTGGGGCACACATATTGGTCTCAAGTAGTGAGTGAAACGCGGGCCCCTTTTTTATCGTGTGAAAAACCCCCACAGTTGCCTCTGTCGCCGGAGCCGGTTGGGGAGATTATGTCGGACTCGAACCGATTAAAACGTACGCCGTTTTGGGTTTTTAGTTGCCGGAGGTGAGTTAGTAGCCAACATATTCCTCGCACCCCGGTAGAGCCGGGGCCCTCTCTTTTGGGATGAGCCACCTATGGTTGAAATGATGATGATGATATGATTGGTAGATGTGAGCTTCTCCGCCCGTAGCACCCCGCGCTATTCTAAAATGAGGCCTAAAACCGCATACTGCAGGTACAGAGCAAATTTCGAGTATCTTTTAGGTCCAAAATATATGCCCCGATCTGTACCTATTTTTCTTTGCATACCTACCCACATTACGCATAGTTAGTACTGTATATTTATCAACGGAATAGTCGGATTTTATCAGTATTGAAGTGCAGGCATACCAGTCTTGATAACGAATGTTATTTTATTTGGTAGAAGCTGATACTAATTATCCGGATACTACCTGTCTTGTCCGGAGTAATGAGTTCTGGGTATGTGTAGTGACGACGTGCATAGACTTCATTAGGGTATGTGGTCCCACTAAAACTCATTGGGTTAATGTTTATATGATATGGGTAGGATATGTACCGTCTTTTTAATCTATCAAAGAATCAAAGAATACATTTAGTTTATTCAGTTTGAACAGCACTTATGAATGTCAAAGTTTTACAATTACATTTGTCAAAAATATTATAATTTACTTATAATAAATAAAATAGTAAATTAATCATTTGAAAATGATTCTTTCGCTGGTTCGCATACATCTACTGGGAAGAGACCAGCAAGAAACTCAGGTAAATTATCGTTATCCTTTATTTTCGTGGATATGAATGAAATGGCTCGCATGTGTCGCGGGTGGATCATCTGTTCGGCTGTCTCCTAATGAAAATAATAATGCTATTGCTCGCCTTAACTATCCTCAAAACGGAGACACAAATTTTTCGGAGTCGAAATAATGATATATCGTTAACTCTACCTATCTTCGCTTACTGATTACTACCATTATGAAACTAAACATTACACATGATACTCTTCTGCAAGTGTTGGTTCGACCTATTGTCAATTATCGCATTAATCAATTGAAAATCTTGTTGGAAATCGTCTAACATATATTAATGCTGGCTAGAGTTTTAAATCCTTGATATTTTGTTTTCGGGAAGCGTCATGATTGTGCGTGACATTGCCGAGGTTTATTTCATGTGAGATGCAAACGGCTGTACTATAAGAAAAGATATATCCCAAAACAGAAGCTCGTAATTCTGTTCACTTAAGAAAAATAGTTCTATCCGCGTCCATTCAAACTATCTGGCGCACATTAACGTGAAACTTAGTCGTAAACGTGTGCGTTACTCCTAATTAGCCCCTCTAGTTATTGCTCTTAAAACGGTTTCACACGCGTTTTGCCGCGTTTTGCGATATTACCGACACATTATATACCTTTGAAAACTCTACGTATGCCTTTGAGTTCTGTGAATAGTATACAATATGCTTATATTTATTGCAAACTTTCAGATCTTTTTATCTTGGTTTCATTTCAAATTCTGCACAGATTTAACCAATCAATAAGTCTATCGCAGTCTAGTGCTGAATATCTCCCAATGTGCACCATTTTTCTTAATCTATCACACATATCGTTACGTTAAAGTTGTGTATATTTTTCTTTCATTAAGTAAAACAGCTATGAACAAATATGTTTCCAATATCGTTCCTGAACGTCGTTTGTCATAGAATCCTTCACCACTAGATTATCACGCATTATATCACATATAGAGGCAATAATTTAATTGAGAACTGTTGCAATAATTGCATACCGCTGCGCCTGCGCTGGCCCTTTATCCGTTATTGCAATGTTGCTTAAAATAATCGCGTGTACAAGCCTACAGACGTACGAACCTTATTTATCGATGTTCTATGAAATCGAATACTTAATGCTCAATATGGCTGGCAGACTATTAATTTTCTCCCAACAGTACCAATATATGCAAATTATGATATTTCATAAGATAACACACGCCTTATCGTGTACAGCTGTAACTAAAAATAAAAATAAAATCCCTCAATTTCACCATTATCGGGGACTATTAAGGGACTCTTTATTTTAATGGCCACCGCACTTGGCAGATTTAATCGATCTCCCCGCGGACCAATACACTCGCCTCGTCCGCTCCCGATGACAGATAGCAACGAAATGTGTTTAAAATTTTAAAATTGGAACGTGGACATGCGTGCGCACGCGCTTCGCTCGCTGAAATTCCGTAATGAGCAGGTGAGTAGGTACCGTATCTGACTCGAAACGTCTACTTAGCGTCGAGAGGTGATGTTGAGCGAAATAATTAGTGGTTAGTATTTGTTAGTTCACTCAACAGGGAGCCGCTTTTATTGAATTGTTTATGTAAATGAGTACTCGATGCTCTTAACCGATGTTGTTGCCCCTATATTTAATAATCCTTAAAGGTATATTTATGTGTGTGTCATAGCGAATTGTGCGCGATGACTTTATTCGAAATTGTAGTTTTTATTGCATCTTGTTTCGATATAAAACTTCGTATAATTTTGTATAGTAGAAATCAACTATCTTTATCTTTGGGATCAGTGAAACGTTTGATGTTCAGTGGGAAATAAAATTCTAGGTTTAACAGCAACTGGTTGACGACACACATGCTAAGTGACACCTGCAAACAGCAGATGCTCGTCAGTACAGGTAAAATAATCAGCCGTGTCAGATTGGTGACTCGCTAAATAGTTGTTAGACGTTGGCATTAGTTTGTCGAATGTGAATGTACTTACGGTAGAGGCAAAGATCCGTTGTCGTAGCAGTTTTAGTTCATGTGGACACGAAACAAAAACACTCAGACGCAAAAAGATGCAAAAAATGTTTGCCGCCGCGCTATCTGCAACTCACGATCCTGTCTCAAATAATGGCGCGGGGTGAGCTATGGAGAAGAGTTGTTATTTTAGATTACGATTATAATTTTAGGGTATAATCTATATTATCCTTGTTTAGGATAAGAATCTTAATTTGAATTACTTCTTCATCAGATCTGTTGTTAGGTTTGTGAGGTTTAAGTGAAACATAGGTTCTGGAATATCCTCGGGTTAGTCGCCTACAAATTCCAAGTCTCTACACATTTTTTTACATAACTACTTAAGTTCACTTTGGAGGTAATTGAGGCCTAGGGTTAGACTTTTTACTCTGGCGCAAGCCTCAAAGAACTCCTGAAAGTTTAGCTAGTGTTATTGAATATAGATATTTTTATACTACATCTGCACGTGGTCTATTGATTATAGACGACTTACGAACCTAGGTCATTTGTATTTCTTTTTTCTTTTTTTTTTTCTTTTTTTCATAAACTGGCGAAGTTTGGGTGCTAGCACCTCTGCCTACCCCTTCGGGGATATAGACATGAGTTTATGGTTATGTTAAGTTTTTTAAATCGTCTTAGGTATACACTTACATACATATATATAAGCCTGTAAACCGAATGTGTAGACTGAGTTGTATTATTTTTAGCTCCAGGTAATATTGGTGTACCTGTTACTGTTAAGCGAGCACTTTGTTTCGACTGTATGTTGACTGTCCACTGGACAGCAGTAGCACTAGCATGAACTCCTATCGAATTCGTAATGTAAAAGTTTCGAGAGAACGGAACATTGTGATTGGCAGTCCGCCTCTTGTGAACCTGTGTGCGTGTGTAGCCCGCCAATCGCAATGCTCCGTTCCGTCGATACCTTTACATTACGATTTTGAAAATATTTCGTGCTAAGGCTACAGTTCGCACGGTAATCTCGATATTAAATATATTTGGAGCCGAGGTCGACTCCACACCAGTCGGCTGGTCAGCCCGGCCAGTAGAGCACGCGGGGTGCGCGTAAATCAGCATCAACACACTGTCGCCTTGTTTTGTTCGCTTAGCAGTCTCGTCTCCCGAGCGCTGACCAGCAGACTCGCAGTGATGTCACACCGTGATATCTTCGACGATAAACGTGTTTAATTAGTGGGGAAATTACTATCATCCGACCTGTTACGATTTAAAGATAGAAAACTTTATTAACAAGGTACCAAAAGGCTACCATGAATCCATGAAATTGTACTCAATTTCATGTATTCATGATCCCCTAGTAGGCTTTCAATATAATCTTGAACCCCTTTCTTATCTAATCTTCTCTCTCTTCGACTCTTCGACACTGTTGGACCCTAGAACGTGCGTTTGTGAAGGTATAGTGTTCCCAATTAGGGTGGCAATTTTTCTTAACTGTAGATTCCCGAGAAGATCCATACGTTGTATTCCAAGGCCGTGACACTCGCACAGTATTTTTGTCATGGTTTTAATGTTACAATTAGTATTTATATACAGTCCCGGGTTCTTTAAGCGGGGCGTAAAAAAGCATCTGATGAAGCCTGACTGAGCGTCACCATTATAACACTCTACGTGTTTATAATGGTGACCCTCTTTCCTGAGACTTTGCCTTCATAGAGATAACGGGATATTTGCTATAAATACTCGTAGTTTGTGGTTTCCGGTAAATATATCGATCCACCGCCTTTCGAGTAACGAAAACGCTAAAGAATACATGGTAACTATCCCGATAGCTCTAATAATCAATTGCTTACTTTAGACTAGAAAACGCTATGTGATATGTCGCAAAAAAAATGCACATGGTAGTACTTGTTTACACTACATATTGGCATAAAAAATACAAGTTGCCATTTTTTATATATTTTACTAGCATTATTTCCTCTCCATCGTATCAGTAAAAGCAAAACGAAACATTAATCTTATAAAAAAACATCGCAACGAAAAAAAACAAAAAAGCGGCAAAATGCGCAGTCAAAACGTAATTTTTATTATACTAATATCTAATATACAGTATCTTATTTCTTTTTTATAATGACTAAATGTAAATACCCACCGAACACAGTAAACTAGACAGTTAATTTAATATACTCACTAACACGAAACATGAAAAATAATGGTTCAGAATAACAACTGAGACCCAATTAGTACTTAAGTGAATGCATTTAATTAAAGGTTACAATTTACAAGTGTTGTGATGAAAGATGTCACTCGTGTTGTCACCTGACGTGCACTGCAGATACTGGTAGGTACTTATTGTATGTAAAACTTGTAAAAGAATTATTATCAACGGGTATTGTGTGAAAACATGAGTCCAAGAATATTGTTACTTTGTACTACTAATTAATGTTACTAGTGGTTCCTACAAACTAATATTACGGTTGTTATTTTTTTTTTTTACATAACATAACATAAACTCACTCCTATATCCCCGAAGGGGTAGGCAGAGGTGCTAGCACTCACCTTTCGCCAGAAGTTATGTTTAAGTCCCAATATAATAGGTGGCGAGCCTATTGCCATTAACCGGGCACTTATAAACCTGCGATAAATACACACATAACTTCGAAAAGCATTGAAAAGTCATTGGTGTGGTGCCTGGGATCGAACACGAGACCTCGTCTCAGCAATCCATTACCCATACTACTAGGCTACCGCGGTCATTTTTGTTTTTATTATTTATAATATTGTAGTTTAGCTGTTATTACACCAATGTACTACATTTATTATTCTGTTCTGTGAAAGTTGCCTAATTTGCTTTGATCTGATAAGTATTTACCAAATCTACACACCTGTGGGGAAACATGACCTTGATGTTTCAGCCAAAAATCATCACGATACATTCATAAGTACTACCACTGTCCCCCTATTCTACCTCCGTTTTCCCCCCAATCAAAAAAGTTGTGTGTTAAATCAAAGAACTAAGTGCCAAGTAGGCATGGTGTAAATCGGTTAAGAAATACGTTCTCTAGACCAAAACTGACACACCCACAGACATAGACACCGAACAAAAGCCAAATCGACCACCTTCAGATTATTCGGGACTCAAACACGCTCTCGTAAAAGTTAAACTAACCGCATTAAAAAAAGTTCTATATTCCTCTTAAAGGATGCACCAGCAAGAGCGAACAATTAGAATTTAAAAAAATTGGCGTTTGCAAAAAAAAGTAAAATGATCACTCAATGTCACAAGCATTGTCATTTCATCCTGAAATCGCGACATGTGACGTCACAGTTTATAGCATATCGCGTCAACGTCAATCTCTCTATTTAAATTTAGAACATCGCTTGACTGTTCGCCCGTCATTTTGACGGCGGGCCTGTCAAAACGACGAGCGCATGAATTGACGCCTGCCGATAACGTCAGTCGATTCGAATTCTAAATGCTGATAGTATTTTGTTGGTTTAATTTTCGGACCAATAAAGGTTTTCGTGTAGTTCTGTTTTTGATTTGTATGTAGGTACGTACTACGAGTATTTTGAGGTACAGAGGTTTTTCCCGACTGTATGTTTAAAGAAAGGGTCTCTTAAAGGGCGAATAACTGATAAATTCGCAGCCGATATCGCTATGAGAAACCCTGTACCAACCCTTCTGGTCGGGCGTGGAAACAGTAAGCTCTCAACATTGGAACGAACCTATGTCCTACGGTATTGATTGATTGATTGATTATATATTTTAATCTCAGATCTTAAATGTACTTATTTCAAAACGCCCCTTTTCAAAACGTATGGGTATGCCAAATATTTCATTAGTTGAATTAATGTTAAAATAATAAGTAGCAAGTCTTATAGTATATTTATATTTATACCTACTGTGATTTATCTATTAAAAAATATTTTCATTTCCTAAATTTTCGGATCATTCAAACAATATCAGTTGATTGATGGAAGAGGTTTTGAAGTTCTTGCTGCAAAAACTGTAATAGAATATTTTTGATTGATGTTTTTCCGGGATCCCCCATCTGACCTCCCAGCCTCGAGAGAAAAGCCAGCGCCAGAGTCTCGTCCGTTATTCTGCAGGTGCAGACTTGCAGGTGAGATAGTCTTGGGCTTCGAAGGTGTTAGCAGATCCCTTTATAGCTGCAAGAAATAAAATAATAATTAAAAAGCAAGTCTGCTACTTTATAGTTCTTTAATTACTTTTTCAGTGCACAATATTTCATTGTTGTATCTCATGCTGAACATAAAATATATTTTTAACGTCTAGATATATCCTGTGCGCATAACTGATCAGATAACATTTATAGTTGGTTTCATACACTAAGTAATATATACACAAATAAATACCTAGATTTGAAGTGTGTCTGTTTGTAAAAGATCTAATACTAGATATAAATTACACAAATGCTTTAGTACCTCGGAGGTCGCAGAATGACCTCCGTCCTCCATGAGCGCGGACTTGGGGGCGACGGGTGGGACTGCCTGTCACCCTAGCAGTAGCAGGCCGCGACGGCAGCGCAAAGTGCGTCTCCCCATCGGGCTAGATGGGGAGATCATGGTTCACATCATTAGGGGAAGGGGGTCATCTCAAAAGAAATGTCCCCGGGTCTGCCGGGGTGCGAGAAATATGTCTTGTATTATCTCCGGCCATAGACAGCGTGCGTTTTAATCGGTTCAAGTCCAAAATAATCACGTCCACCGGTTTCGGCGGGGGGTGGTATCTGTGGGGATTTTGCGTAAGATAAAAAGAAAGTACCTTCAAGGAACAAAAAAATTGGTACTGAAATGTGAAAAAAAAACTACTAATTATGCATTCACAAAATAATTGCCTATGAAACTACTAGTATCATTGCGTACGGTCACGGGGAAAGCATGGTTGAAATAGTAGTTATTTTAGTTTTTTTTTAATACCACTTAGG
Source organism: Pelosia muscerda (assembly GCA_963691645.1). Classification (NCBI taxonomy): domain Eukaryota; kingdom Metazoa; phylum Arthropoda; class Insecta; order Lepidoptera; family Erebidae; genus Pelosia; species Pelosia muscerda. The sequence goes on along the minus strand of OY829102.1, from coordinate 19,619,405 downwards.
TGGCAGATAAGCACAGCCGTGTGCTTGTCACGAACTGATGGAGAGCGGGCACTGTGGCCCATGGACATTTGCAACACTAGGGGCGTTACACTCGTGTTGCCTACCCTTTAGAAACCTTCTAATGCCCTTCTTCCTTTCTGAGGTTCAGAGGTTCCACACCGCCTGTGTATGGGATTGTTGACAATCCTTAGTGCCCGTCTTTGTACCGAGTCGAAGGGGTCAAGCTATAACGTAACTTATATTACTATTATTTTAAAGAAATATTTTTTTTTGTTCAAAAACAAAACCAGATCTAAGACCACGCGGGCGAAGCCGCGGTCAAAGCTAGTTTCAACTAATTAAACAAACGTAAGAATGTTCATATCGCGAGTTATGAAAACGAAGTTAATTTTACAGCAGTTAATAATTACAGGAGTTAAAGGTCACGTGGCCAGTTAGGTAGTTACCTACGTGTATTAGCATAACGGGCAACGCAATAGGATAGTCAGTGTTTTATGTTTATGTTTTAGTCATGTACAGTCAGCAAAGGAAGTAACTGAAAAGTGAACATTTAAAAATTTACAAAAGACGACCACTGCGGACTATTACTTCCAACCGTGGAATTGCTGCTACCATAGATCTAGGTACTGTGCTACTGCTAGTCATTGCATGTGCATTAAATAGTAGAAGAACTGAGTGTAGGTATAATGTTTTTATCGATGACTTCAGCTTTCTAGTGGCGAAAGTAGGAGATCTCACGCTCAACATCTTGCTCCTGGCGCTGCGTGATTTCATACGAGCAGTGCTCGAGAAGGAGATGGCGGGCTGGGATCGGAAGAGACTCTTTGCCCGCACAGCTTGCGATAAGCGAAGGCGACTTGACTGTTGGTTGTCGTAGAATGACCTCCGTCTACCATAAGCGCGGACTTGAAGGTGACTGGTAAAACCGCCTGTCATCCTAGTAGAACAAAGCTGAGGCACCGGCTCGCGTTGCACGCCTCCCCATAATCCCCACAACCAAAGAGCCCACCTATTTACAGATGGTCCTGAATCGGCAGGAGTGCGAGGGATTACACATCCCTAAATAACCTATAAACCTAAAATCTCACTTCCGGCAACCGACGACACAAAAACGGCGTGAGTGTTAGTCGATTTGAGTTCAACATTCGAGGTTTCACTGAGATTTAGCTCATAAAACCGATGGTGAAGTCATCGGTTTTTTTATAAGCTAAATGCTGTTTTGTTAGTGGTAATCACGGAACAATTAGGTACTCATATGAAGACTGTTAATCGGTGAGCTTGAATGCGAACTAAATCAACATGCGTGAAGGTATCGTAAGCTTATTCAGTGCACCAGCGTTTCCTATGAGGATACACTGGACAAAAAACTATACACGAGAATGACAAGTGACAACATGTTGCGATGACCTCAAATAAATGGTGCCAAGTCGAGCACAAATTCAAGAGTGCGTAGCTACTTTTTTCCTAAACTGTACTTAGTTACGTGTTTTATAATATAGTATTTTGTTGAAACTTTCAATATTGTAATGTGTTCATTGTTAGTCTTAATATGAATATTTACGCACCTTTCTAGAGCTCTATGCACCTGCGTCAACACTTGCTGGCAATAAATTGTGCTTTAGTACTTATTAGACCGCCTACAGTGAATGATTTACGACGAGTAGATGTAGGGCCTATTCTAGATCAAAGCAATAGACACGGTATTAAACTGTACTAATTAACTATGTGAACGGCAGAAGATTACGCCTGCTTGGTTACCTTCAGATCGCGAGTTGGATCCCGCAATTATCGCATTAGAGATAAATAAATCAAAACTCTTCAGTGGCTTAGGCTATTCATTAGCGAATTTGGTAACTGTATGTACAGTCGACAAAGAGATGCGGTACCACATAACATACAATATTATATGAAAGTGTTACGGTATCACCTTTGTCGACTGTACACAACAATAAAAAACAGACTGACTGTGCTCATCTTGGGTCTAGATAGGTAATTGTCTGCACCTTGCTTGGTGGTAAGCAGGGGTACAGACAAAAACATGGTGCCTGCCGATGAAGGTGTTGTCCCTGGAACGACGATCCTCACCCAAACGACCTCGACAATCGCTTTTTCACACGCAGCTTAAAGGGCCAGAGACTGACGATTTCTCTGCTGTGGTTTTTCCATTGGGTTCTTCAAGAAAAGCATTAGAAGGTTTTTACAAAGCTGGTAGCACGAATGTTACGTCGGTGGGTTGCATACATCCATAGGCCATAGTAACCGCTTCTCATCAGGTGGACCGCGTGCTTGCCTATTAAACTTTTTATATCACTTACGTAGCAGACAAGCACATGACTCACTTAATGGAAAATGAACCTCATACAGACATACAATAGCAAATTTTCTCAGGCACATACGCAGCAATTCAAATCGTTTTATTTTTTTTAATCAATCAACGGTGTATCGTACACTTGTGAGTCTGTCTCTCACGGCTGAATACACATCGTCTGTCAGTCAAATGTCAGCGCGGAGCTAGTAAATTATAACTTTTTTCTGCGCCGGCGCACGCAAATCACAGACGTACCTGGAAATAGTTACTGCCTATTGAAGTGATATCGCAGTGATGATTTGAATCTATATTGATTTAATTTATATGTGGGTACTTTTGAGATGTCATTATCAGCTTACGAGTCCAAGCCTTCTTTGACTGCAGTATAACTCACTTGCTGATTGACGGTTGATTCAGACTTCGCGTCCTTAATTTTTTTTAATATTATTTGTTGTAGGTAAGCCAAACTGGTAATAATTAAAGATAACGATAACTTATTTTTTTTAATTCATTTATTCCGATTAGATACATTAATTTTAATTTTAACAAACTTCAGGTCGCCACTGCTCGAGCAGTTTATTGACATAAATGTTTTAACTGAATAGGTGAAATGTTTATGTTGCTTCCTTTGATTGACTATCTAAAATTTAAAAATACCTTCAGAAAGTAAAAAAATAATAAATCGTACGTTGTTGTGTCGGGGGACCTATAACTGGTAAACACTCCCACGTGTTTTCGAAACGATCCAAGGTCCCTATTATTTACTTTTTTACGTTGCCATCGTTTTCACGTCGGGGGTTAAAAATTATTCATCTAAAATATTTAAATTATTTAATTAAATTTTGACTCATTAATATTCTAACTTTACAAATTGATGAATGAACGACAAAGGTAAGCATATTAATACCTCGAAAATTCATTAAAATAATTGAGCGGAGTTATCACATAACAATATATAAAAATGTTTGAAAAGTCGTTCACTGTTTCTGATTGATAGCTGACTCTAATGTCGCCTCCTAAGATGTATCAGATCAGATCGGCCAGAGTCTCTGTAAAAGACTAACCCGTCTGGATAATCACTTTTTCTAATTGTAAATCGATCATCAATGGTTCTTAGGCAGAAAAGGAAGTCGACTCGACATACTCTTTGCTGGCATAATGCTTCTCACGTACGCTAGGGTGGGCAAAACTGGGCTATTACCATATTAATTATCGAATCCCGTCAAGACAGTCATGGGCCTGCGGTTCGCGTGACTAGACCGAGTTTTGTAACTGTATGGGCTTAGAATTAAGTTTGCACACGGCTAGGGGATCCAACAGTGAAGTCGGTTAACAGGACTTGTAGAGTTGAGGCGGAATTTTACGATTTATTAGGGCAGATTGAGGTCTTGAGTACGAACTCGTGTTAGTTACTAGGTAGATAGCATAAATTTGTATTTGAATAAATTTGAAAATATCTATTGAATTTGAACCACCCCATTTCTTCCCATTTTTATAGAATTGATACAGATATCTTAGAGCGTAGGGAAGGATATTGACTAAGGACATGGGCTATAGCAACTAGTTTTGTCCTAAAACTACAAAAAATACTGAATGACTTCTAAATATTAAAATCTTTTGGACAAAGTTTGTGGAACAGTTCCCAAGGAGCAGTGAAAATGGGGTATTCCTTTTGTAGTGAAGATCTCGGAGTCAGGAAAAACCAAGGTTTAACTAACGGTTGGTCACCCTTCACACAATATGATTTGTTAGTTGGATTACAGTATAGAAATTGTTTATATACTGTAAGCATTCTTAATTTATACAATACAAATGTATACTAGAAATTGACAATACACACGAATTTAAAAATAATGTTTTACAGTTACTCCTAACGAAGGCATACTACACTGTCGACGAATATCTGAAAGACGCATTGTGATTTGGACTCTCATTGCCTTTGATATTAATTCAATTTGTATGTTAATTTAGCCTGATTATGTATTAGTACAGTAGTATTTAATAAATTGATTGACATTGAATATAATTATAGAATTTAAACTGACATTATAATAAATTGACTGTATAAATATTATTTTATGACATCATTATGCATTGACAATATTATTCTTATAAGTGGACATGTCGGAATTATAAATAAGGTAATGCTGTATTAAAGTGATGAGTTAGCCATATTCTTGTCTAAAAATAATGATGATCAGATTACTGTATTAATTAATGATTATAAATATTAGACTTATTGTATTAAGCATTCTTAATTTATACAATACAAATGTATACTAGAAATTGACAATATTAGGGCTCCAGATGGTTTTATGCAGGTTCAAAGAAAGAAACGCCAGCAGAAAACCAATCAGAACCGATGCGGCACTGCACCTGCGATGCCCAACCTTTCGCTGCAGGCCGCTAAGCCGAATACCCCGGTGTATATCTCCCGTCTACACTACACGACGACGGCAAAGAGCATCGTGGAGTACGTGCGCCAAAAGCTCAAATACACGCCGAGAGTGCAGCTGTTGGAGTCGCGCCGCAACGTTAACTTTGTATCGTTCGTGGTGCGAGTACCCAATTGTTACTTGGACCTCGTTATGAACGAGAACTTTTGGCCACAGGGGTGGTGTTCCGTCGCTTCCGCGGACCAGTGCCACAGGAACGCACAAAGACTTAGTGTGTAGGAAGTGCTTACTAACATAGGTCGTTATTTACTAACAAGTTTTGTAATATATTTCTATGTATTCTTAGTTTTAAGGTATATATCTATGGGCCGTAGAATAAGTTTATAACAACTGTAACTTTTCTCATGTTGCCTGAAATAAATGATTATTATTATTATTATTATTAATAGAATTGCATGCCTATTCAGGTGAAATATGGTGACACTACTTAATGTATGTAACATCTTATGTAACCCATATTTGCAAGTAATAAATGAATATGAATATGAATATGAACAATTTCGATCCAACGTCGCCAATTGTATGATCAAAATATGTTTAATCTAACATACTAGTATCGAAGATTTGATATTCTATTAAAAACCAAAATTAAACAGTAGGTACATAAAGAGTTAAATGAGAAGAGATTTGTCTAGATAAAACGTGTGGCCATAGCTCCACCCTAACTTAATGGCCAGTCCGAGTATCCTAGGGTTAACCATAAAAAAATTTCAACGTCAATGTTTTTGAAATATCTAATATGGCCTTCTTTGAACCCTCTCATTGAGAATACACTAATTAACTGCTCTATTCTAATGAGTAATTACACACAAATCTCTTAATATATTTTTCAGCCAAAGGCAGACCATATCTTTCGAAGGACCGATGGCCTTTGGCGAAAAAAATCGAGTTCGTTTGTTTACCGTGGTACCCTTACATTGTACCATTGATGGTACTGTGGCAATTTTTATTTGACATGGTATTATCGATTTAATGGTGACCACGGTTAACAATAAAAAATTTGCCACAGTACCATTAGTGGTACAATCTCAATTTACCACGTCAAACAAACCAACGAGTCATAGAGTGGAGACATGAGAAGCAGACTGCCAATCGCCATGCTCCGTTCTCTCGATACCTTAACATTACGATTTTGATGGTGTTTTGTGCTAAGGGAAATAAAATGAAAAAAACAATAACCCCGGAACGCCCCTTAGCCAGATGGACTGACGATCTCAAAAAGGTAGCAGGGATTGAATAGATACCAATGCCAGAGAATCAAGAGGAAGGACGCACATTGAGAGACCAGCAATGGAGTGCGATAAGCTAATTGATTGATTTCAAAATGTTATGTCTTATCAGGCGATTACTTGACTCATAAAACAAATTTATTGATACCATATACCTAGGTACTTTCTCATACCACTCACACTCTCCCAAAATATATACCTACATACAAATTGTAACAAAGAATCTAATTAGTACATTTCACGATCGCACGTGATAACCACCGTATCTCTCATAGCATCAGTACTATCTAGTCTCAGCTCAAAATTATTGAGGAACAATAATTATTGATAGGCCGTGCACGGTTCAGCTTGGAGCCTGATCCGCTATAGATCAGCGCCGACAGTGAGGCATCTCGTCGACTGGGAACAGAGGCCGCTACTAACAGCCGCTGTCGATGCCTCTGTGTACAGACCCATTATACGCCGTCATGCGCTAAAGATGGCGTTGTTAAATGTACTTATAATATTACTAGGGTCTTAAAGTTAAATCATTTGCTTCATGTATGTTTGCGCCACCATTGTAGCACTGTACGTGTTGGCAATAGTGACCCTCTTTTATGAGACTTTTCCTTCAGCTTAACATCAGACGACGTGAAGTCAAATTGACGTGTCATAAAAAAAAATGTTGCTCTAATTTCTCTGATTTTTACTTAAATCTCCCTTAAACAAATATAACCTTAAGATAATATCATGTTTATTATTTTAGCGCACATTGTGTTAACTATTTGAAACAGTTGTATATTTGTTATGGTGAATAGATAGTATGAAAGTCAGACTGCAAGACTTAGATATTAGTATAGGGAGGACACGCTGATCTAAACCTTTCGATAAGTATATAAGTAGAAGATACTTTTAGTTTTAGTTCGCCTACTACCGTAATCAGTGTATCTACAATACATGAAGAGATAACATTATGGAAAAGAATTTTTCTATGTTAAAGTCTGAGAATTTAATGAAGATTACATCCTAACTTTTGTTAACAAGAAATTAGTCATATAAAAATGTAAAATATTCTTGTTATTCATCTTACAGGTGACTTTTTTCCTTTCCAAATATCGTGCCGAGACATCATATATTTGACAGGCGACTGTTTACCTTTCCAAATATCGTGTCGTGCGGTCTAACGCGAACGCACCAAACAATGTCCGCGGTATCAGATGACGAGGTGAGCCCGACGCCGCATGTTTATGAACACAATCTAATTTATTAGACGCCGCGGCAGATTACTAGCCTCCTTACCTTCGCTAGATCGCTGGCTTACCGGCGTTTTGTTGTTCTAGCTTGCTTTATCGGAGATATTTGCTTCTCTATTTTTTGTGAAAGTGTCTTAGCATGCGAAGGGTTACGGCATATCTAGTTGATACTTTGTGGTGTGATTACCTGGTTGAAATAACTGCTTTTTTATTCCACTAGCTAATATAGTAATAATAATAGTGTGATAAATCTTCAATCCTAGTTAGGCTTCGTAGTCCGGGTCTACCGGGGTGCGAGAGATATGTCTTGTATAATCTCACCTCCGGCAATCGAGGACCCATGGACGGCGTGCGTTTTGGTCGGTTCGAGTCCGACATAATCACCTCCATCGGTTTTGGTGGAGGTGGTATCCGTGGGGATTTTGCGCACGATAAAAAAAATAGTTAGGCTTCGTAGTAATAAAACAGACTTACGCTTCGCAATCTCTCGGACCACATGACTTGTAAAATAGAATACAATAAAAATTAATTAGACAACTCAAACGAAACTTAAATTGTAAACTGGAGTTACCACGTCTCAACAACCAATCAGCAACTATCAAATAATTAGATTGGTGGAGTTGAAGTTGACGAAACTTCAGTATTTCTCGGGTTGTGTAATGTAAGAGTCTTAGGATGTAATGATTATGTCGCAGAAAAAAAACAGAGCACCTTTTCGTCGGTTAGGTTTTTGATATAGTTGTTTATACTCACAACTTTTATATTGAAAGCCAATAGGTACGTAACAGATCGAGATATCCGAACCAGTCGGCAAGCAATCAGACTTGTATTACAATGTCCGTGTATTACAGCGGGCATCCAATTAAAGGGTGTATAATTAGGATGCGCGCGCGCAAGCAACCGTCGGTGTCCTGCTGATCGATTTAATACACACGCGTACAGAGCAAATCATATGATTGATTTAGTAATCTATCTGTTAATTGTGTTAAAGAATTGTATTACTAGGAGTCCTCCTGACCCTTCCAGGCAACTTGCTTAAGTTAGACTCACCATGTTGGGTATCCATGATAGTCTACCATTATGACGAAATTATGTCAAGAAAAATCTACTTTTATTATCAATTTCACCATTCGATGTCCCGACTCTAATACCCACTCATGGTGAATGTTCTGATGAGTTCTTCCAATTAATCCCACCCTCTCCTTTCCTATACAGGACAACACGTGCTAGATGTCACCCGCATACGGTGCAGAATATTCTATCAAGAACCAAGCAGTTCGGTGAGTCTTTTCTCTGCCGCACCATTAAGTCTTGGAACTCCTTACCAGCGCACGTGTTTCCTTCTTCCTGCAGTCCCGGGTCCTTTAAGCGGGGCGTGAAAAAGCATCTGATGAGGCCGTCAAGCTGAGCGCCACCATTGTAGCACTGTATGACCCTCTCTTTTGAGACTTTGCCTTCAGCTTAACATCAGGCGAGGTGAGTCAAATTGACGTGCCATTAATAAATAAAAAAAACCATCGGTACTTTGATAGATGTAACCAGCGCACTGCAGTTTGTTTATTCAGCGTTAATCTAATTTTCCTTTGCCGCACTAAAATTTATACTTCGTTGCGTAAATACGCACACCAATGACAGGCGTGCACCGACTACATCACACTACCACTGGTTTTTTGTTTTCCTTTATCGCATTTATATAATTATTTCGACACTTGTCCGCAGAGGAACTTATGAAATGTTACATTGGAAAAAAAATGATAAGGTTATAGGCGCTGTGTAGTCCGTGCCCCAGCCAGGTGGAACTTGAAATGTCACGCGCATTAGCGGGCCCTTTGAACGGCTTGCTTGTTATAACGACCTGTGTGACGTAGCGAACCTAGGGCTACTACATCAGATATCGCGAGCTCAGTTATCCTTCAGTGTAAATAATTCTTGATCAAATTTCAGTAGGTATGTAGATTGCATTTTATGAGATAATGCCGACAGATGGACATATAACAGACATGCAAGAGTTACCTGTTACCCTTCGAGGCAGAACGCTTAAAAGATCGTATGATACTATACATGAACTAAATAACTTGCAGTATAACGGCATAATTAAGTTCAATCAACTGATTGATTTATTGCATAATTTTATTGAGAAAGGAATAAAAAGTTAGCAATATAGTTGCGCCGGCGCACGTTTGATGGGTAACACTCAATCGATGCTCGTTTCTTGTGACTGTTACCTAGACCTTGTCTGATAATGCATAGCTATTGTTCAGTACCTAACGCTTTCCATGGAGGTAGTCCTCGTTAAAGGGAAAAAAGTGTGAACTTAATGCAAATATACATACATATCAGATATCAGGAACGAAACTAATAAAAGAAAATTTGCCAAATTAGTTTGAGAGCACTTATTAAAATAAATGTAATTGCCCATGCACGAATAAGACAATAATAAAAAATAAATAAAAATATGATATGAAAATGTCCGCATGTAAAATAGTACATAGGTACTTAGAAAATTTATAGTTCTGTGCCCATAGTCAAACCATGGAAACGGTTTTGTGGGGCCATATTTAACATTAACACACACACATATGCTCACACTTTTTTCACAGACAACATTCTGTAAATAAATACTAAGGTACTTCATGAAGTGTGCCCATATTCAGGGGCTAGATGGGAACACCATTATCCCCATTTTAGAGGAAGGGGGTCATCTCAAGGAGATGTCCCCGGGTCTGACGAGATGCGAGAGATTTGTCTTTTATAATCTCATCTCACGTATTCCGGCAGACCAAGTTTTAGTCGGTTCGAGTCTGATATAACCACTGACTTTGGTGGAGGTGGTATCCGTGTGGATTTTGCGGACGGGAAAAAAAGGCTCCCTTCTATAACAGAATGTTTCCTTTGATGACTCAAAGGAAAGAACCCAACTATTTATAGTACCTTCTCTCCAGGTAAAGTGAAAATCTTCTACCCATCTTTGGTACCTACTTATACTACTATATGCTACCGTAGTCGCATCGTATTCTTCACTATTTCGTAAAAAAAATGTTAGAAAAACATATTCATAATGCACAGACTCCTCGATTCTAACTGTATATTCCTCTCGACAATTACAGCTCCCGTCGCGAGGGTTGAAGGGGTGGGGTCGAGTAAGTAAAGATATCGTCACCGCTATTGTTTTCCGATACTAGTCCGGGGCGACACTTAGTGGACTGTCTAGCAGTGCTGTACTGTAACTAGGTCATAGGCACTCAGTGGTGTGTAAGTGTGACTTTATTTTTATTGCTCTATTTATAACGTTCTGAATTAAATATTTGTCCTGAAGGCTAATTCTCTTATTAAAAATGTTTTCAAAATTAAGTTTAGATTTCATTTGACACTTCCGAATGTCAAAAACGATTAAGATTTCATTAAAAATAGGGTCAGTAATAGGTAGCATTTTTTCTTCAAAATGAAGCGTTATCACGATGTCAATGTTCTTTCTTGAAAATATTGTTATGAGAAACAGTTTTTTTACAAATTAAGTCTGAATATCTACACAAATATTTAGTCGCGATCTTTAAAAAACTATCCACGACAGTGACGAAGGAAGAATAGCGTCAAAACATTACGTGCGAAGGGCCACTATCGATATTATACGTAGAATTGCGATATTGACCACTAGTTGGGAAACTTGTGGAAATCAGATGACATCACTTGACTGAAAACATCGAAGTTCAGTTGCATCACAGTCTTACTGGAAAGCTGATCCCAATTGAGTTCAGTAACGAGTTAGAGAATTATGAATTATTATTGACATATTATGCGCTAAAAGATCCTGGACACCTTAAGATCTATAATCCTTTGACAGCCTAAGTTTAATTTAACCAAAAGTAACATAGATAGCGTTAATAAAATACTCTAGATCGAAGTCTTGTTTCTTTATAAAAAAATAAACTCATACAAGTAGTAGGTAAGCTAAATTTATTTACATTAACAAGTAGATCTATTATCCAGTAGCTTCTAAGACTAGTATTTGTGTAGTGTCACTTCATACAATTTTAGTTTCTAATTGTCCAAGAACTTTTGGAACCAACTGTACATCCTACTGTCTCTGCGAGCTTCAGTTGATAAACCAAACATTTTCAAAGCATAATTAACCAGTACAGTTATAAACATTGTAATGTGTGATAACAAGAGATTCTCTACGAAGTATACACGTCAGCCATGGACCCCCCCTGACGGTACACCGTGTGCTGTTAGTCGGTTCAACTCCGGTGTAGGCATTCCGCAGTCATCGTACCGGGAACTTCCTGACTTCAAAAATCCTAATTTAAATGTACTAAGCGATTGTATATAATTTATAATTACCGTAACTTAATTTAGAGACTTCCGTTTATAATTGATATTATCATTAGTAACAGGAAAGTTACAATTAATGTTTCAACAAGTTGGCGCATGGTTGGTCACTAAGTGAATGACCATAATCAGCCCCAATATTATGTTTAGCTCGTTATTTTAGTAAGTATTCCGCGTGTGGTGGCGCCTTAACATGATCAAGGACTCTTTATAACCAGTTATTAAATCTAGTTTTTTTTTATTATACATTGTTTTGTCAGTATTTTGTAGGAAGCAAAATTAAATCGACTATCTGTGTTAGATATAAAATTAATCAGTAGGTACAGTCGGCTCCAAAAGATACGAACAATTTGAAAGTAAAATTATTATGAAGCGATGTCACTTGACAACTACTAGTTTTAGAAGCTACAAGATAATATATCTACTTATTCATGTAATTAAGTTTAGGATACTACTTGTATGAGTTTATTTATTTTTTATAAAGAAACGAGAAGACGATTGAAGGTAAATTAATGATTGAGTTAAAAGCAAGCAAGCAAGACTGACAAGATGTTCTTCTTCATTCAAGGTTTTAATCTCAATGGCATCCAAAGCTTTCACCTAAATCAGGAGTCCACTTTTCCCGGTCAAACTGCAGGTTTGACTGAACTTCAATATTTTCGTGAAGAAACTGCATCTGACATAGACCAGATGTTCGACTTTTTTGGGCTATTCGTATGACAACCAGGACTTAACGGGCTCTCCGAGGCACTACCAGACGCACTGAGCAGGGGTCGAAGCCGCGTTCTCTGCATAGTGGTCGCATTCACTACCGCTACACCACAGAAACTGTCCACTTTGATAAGATAATCTTCTTTTAATTCTAACAACATTAAATCCTTCGAATATCTGCTCGAAGCATCAGCTAAATCAGCAGTATCTTTATTGTTGTATGCATGTATTTAGGATGATCGCAAACCGTGCGATCCAAACGACACACAATCAAGTCTATAAATTGTGAAACAAATGTCACGTGAGGTTTCTTACAGCGTTTAGGGAAATGCTGTGTTGTTCCGATAGTGAAATCACGATTATAGCTGCACTTAAGATATGTATTTACGACTTGTCGATCTTCTAGAATGGTGAAATCAAGTTTGATGCTTTCTTGCGTGCAATTTACATTTTGCACTATGAGTTTTAAGTGCCTTTGTGACGTGGTAGTGAACGCTACTATTACGCAGGAGGTATGGGTTCGATCCCCGCTCAGTGGTCGTGCCTCGAAAAGCACGTTAAACCGTCAGTCACGGTTGTCATAATCGAATATTTAAAGTAATCAATACGGGTAGTTGGAGCGCTAATCCAACAAATGGTCTGATTGTAGTAGTTCGATATTTCCTATATCAGTAGGTTGTTGAGGTCAAATGGTAGACGCTTAGAAAAAACGGACTCAACACTAGGTACATGTATACTTTCCTTTCAAACAAACAAACAAAAGAAAACAACCAGCAAAAAAGCTCTACTCCTGAATATTTAGAACTCATCTAACGTATTACTCATATCTCTGCTATGTCCATACCATGGCAGCTTTTAAATATTTCATATCATGACTCAACTTTCATACTTCTAAACCATAATATTTAAAACTGAATATAATATGAACAATAAAACATTATAATTATGTTTAAATACCAAACATGTCATAATAATCTTTTACTCTCATTGACCATTAAGATAACGACAATTATAAAGCATATCTAGCGATTCCATCAAAATTAATATTAGCTTTATGTACTAATTAATTAATTTTTTTATTAACTAATTGGTAATCCCTCCCACATGCCGACAGAAGCGACTTCTTGGAGAAAACAACATGTCTTCGACACAACAATGTATTTAATCCGAATGGAATAAAACCGCTAAATAAAAACTAATCAAAAGTGGTACCTGTTGATATTTCGTCCATCAACTGTCATATAAAATATACTTAAAAATCAAATCATAATAAATACAGCTCAACCCAATATTAACCCTTAAACGCTGAGGCTAATGGCGAGTCGTAAGTTGTCACAAGTTAGCACCTTGGGCCCGGCGATGTTTGCCATAATGTAGATAAATTGATCGCCCAATCCTTTATTGGATTAATATATGGTAATATGTTCAGATCGCGATAGTAGCCCGAGTTACGATTAAACAGTTTTTATGTAAGTGCGCTGGGTTGGTCGCAGCTCGTGTGAGGGCTGCCGCAAGTGTAAAATCTGAACGAAGTTGAAATTCAAATCTTAATAAAAAAATATACATGAGACTTGCTGTTTGAACTTCACAACGATATATTTTATCATTTACTAATTGATGCCCGCGGCTTCGCCCGCATACAATTTTGATCCCGTACCTACATCGCATGGGAACCTTTTCCTGAAATAAAAACCACAGTCCATCTTTTCTTTTAAGTATTTTTCTTGCCTTGAAATGAAGTTAAGTTAAGTTTCGAAGTCAAGTAAGAAGATCTGTATCTTACATAGGTACTACGGATATGAATTGCCAAAACATTCTTAGACATTAGAATTCCTAAGGTTTGAAATGAGTATATATATCTGTTGAACATAGTAAAAAAAATATAACAAATTAAATGACAAACTTTAACGCCGATATGGTCGCTGACGCTTACGACTTAGACCCCCGCACAAGTTAATCATACCTCTGGTATTTGATTTTATGAGAGCCCGGTCCAGCAGAATGTGACAAGTTTCCAATACATCCGTAGCGCCAAACTATTCGCAATACGAACAACAATCTGTTTTCTTATTAGTGATAAAACCTTAATGACCTTAGAAAGCGCGCAGAAGGGGACAAAGGTCACCATTGTTCGACAATGTCAAGTCGACCGCCCGGGGCCGCGGGAGTCAGCATTTGAGTGTTAAATAAAACTATATTTTTCTTGTTTTAGTTATTTTAATGGGTTTAGTAGAATTTGTTTTTGTTGTTTGTTGTTATAGACCCCCGGTAGTGTTTGAAGTTTCTTATTAAATATAAAAGTGTAAAGAATGCGGGTGCTCACTTACTAGAAATTACTAAATATTTATTTAGGTTAATGAATACACTTAATTTATTCCTTATTGTTTTATTTTTACATTTTTGTGTGTTTTAATTCGAAGTCATTACAATAAAAGAAATATATAACACACTACACAAATGTGTGTTTATAAAATTGGTTGAGCCGTTGCTTACTCGTTATTAAAAAGCAATAGAGAGGTCAAGAAGTTAAATTTATGTTACTAATAAAATGTTATGGTCCAGTAACTTAGAGTTGGTGCAACACAAACAAGTATACGTTTCGGTTCGAGTCGAACTTTGGGCATTTTATCAGAAAATTCTTGGCACCAAGTCACTGGCATTACGACTTCAAAGCAATTAAGAAGTCAGACACCATTATTAACGTCATCGAAGCAAATCAACAAAATATTCAAATCCTTTCGAACATTTTTTCCCCAAAAAAGCAGGTACACATCTGATAAACGACTTGATACACTTTGTTCAATTCATGAATCCAATAAGAGGGCCGAATAACCTCAGAACGAAAGGGAGAAACGAAGAAATATTCCTAAAGTTTGTTCAATAAACAAAGAGAGGCGAGATGGCAGGAAAAACGCTTTCGGCCTACATAGCAACACATTTTATATAAACGATGACATAAATACTCATTTTCAACAACAATATCCGATATTGAGTGAGGCCTGTCTTCCCGAACGAGCTGATACAATGCCGGCCCAAAAATTGGGTACAGCTTAATTTTTTGTTCGTTCAACGAATATCGGAGCGTATCCGATATTTTCCTTTTTGATATCGTAAATATTTTTGGTATAGCATCATGAATATGTGATACAGTTGGTTCCTTTTTAAATTATGTAAGTAATTTTGGAAAAATGTTGAGAAAGGAGTCTTACTGCTATAATTTCGTTGCGCTACCTATAGTCAGTCAGTCGGTTGAAATTTTGTATCCGTACTTACTTGCACACAGTAGAGAGTTGGAGCTCGTTGTACTTAATACTTAATACAACCTATGACTTACTTACCTTAATAATAACAGTACTTATAGGTTAACTATTAGGTACTTAGAAGTTAAATAAGTTGTACGCATATGTTATTCTGGAGACTTGAATTTAAAAGATCCTTTCAGGTATTATTAAAGTTTTTTTTAATTATTATCAGGATGTTGATGATAAATGTGGGATTCTGTACCTAAAATCAATATATTTAGTAGTAGTTCCACATCATAAAAAAGAAACTAAAAGGTCGGTGGTAAAGTATCTGGGAAACTCTACTTATTATAAAGTAGACGAATATCTTGATGATAAAAATGCATGGTCATAATAATCTCTTGCTCTTGCACCCATAACTTATTAATATTATAAACAAACGGAACTAATTAAAAAGAAAATAAAGGATAACGATAATCTACCTGAGTTTCTTGCTGGTTTCTTCTCAGGAGATTTAACTACCGAACCAGCAAAATAATCATTTTCAAATGATTTATGTACTTAGTATTTCATTTATCATAAATTATATTTTTTTTTGACAAATGTAGGTATATAATTATTGTAAAACTTTGACATTCATAAGTGCTCTTTATGTGCCTAAACTGAATAAACGAAATTGATTCTTGATTCTTTGATTGACTGTAGGTCTATCACGAGCACTTTTTCAATTTATATATTAATCACCACAACTTCCCTTGATCGTCGTCGCTATATAAACTCGCACCGTTAAATAATCGCACAGTTTTCACGTCCGACAGTGTATCATGTATATTCACAAGCTCACTCCGCCTGCCTCATATTTATCGGTTTGCATTCGTACGTGGAATACGCCGCAGTGACTCTTATCCGTCTCACACTTAACTCCTCCCCAGAAATATAACTCTCGCACTTTGTGGCTGCAACGGGCATATATGAGTGAATAGCTGATAAATGAATTATTTAGAAAGTTATTGCAACTGCTGCAAAGATCTAAATTTAAGAGTTAGGTCGTAAGAAGTAGGTAATAAATTCGAATCAGAAAAGTTATTTTTAATCTCTAGGAATATCAATTAGTTCATATATACATACCTAGTTACTTGCAGCATTGTGTTTATCACGTATAACGTATGAAACTATTTACA
This sequence comes from Pelosia muscerda, assembly GCA_963691645.1. Lineage (NCBI taxonomy): Eukaryota > Metazoa > Arthropoda > Insecta > Lepidoptera > Erebidae > Pelosia > Pelosia muscerda. Next base: position 19,602,717 of record OY829102.1, on the reverse strand, counting down.
TATTTTCTTCATAACATAATATAACTAAAGTCACATCTATATCCCCGAAGTGGTAGGCAGAGGTGCTAGCACCCACATATCGCCAGTTGCCGGTGGTACAATATGGGGTTCTTCAAGAAGGGCATTAGAAGGTTTCTACAGGGTAGGCAGCACGTGAGTGACGCCCCTGGTGTTGCAAACGTCCATAGACCACTAAGTGGTATAAAAAAATAAAAAAATCCACTCCCATCTTAAGTTGTCAACTCAGAGTCTTTAATATTTCCCGTGCTGCGACTGCCACTTGACCTCCACACCTATTGGTGATGTCAAAACATTGCAATTAGACCAATTGTTGAACTATTTAGGGCTCTAACAACTCGTAACGACTGCCACGGATGTTCGTATGACAACCAAGATCGACAGTTTAACGTGCTCTTTGAGACACGATCAGACCAATGTTGTTAGAGTTGTTGCCCTCGCCTCCTTTCTACGCTTGCCACAGGTGGAAGTTCATCTTCATACCTTAAGATCAAAAACAGTGCACACTGTGCGTATGAAAGGAATTTCGTCCCGTACTTAAGCTGTGGAATGAACTACCTGCTCTGGTTTTTCCAAGCTACAATATGAGGGTTTTCAAGAAGGGCATTTGTAGGTTTCGGTCTCTTCGGTAGGAGTGGAACGCCTCTGGTTTTGCGTTCATTGGTTATGGTGACCACATTCTATCATGTGTGCCGTGTACTTCCCTACCACAAATATTTACACTATCGCGTTCACTATCGCCCGCAACAGAGGCTGTCAATATGGCATGTAATCTATTCTAAATGTGTGCTCCATTCTTCCTATACTATTCTACTATGTCCCACAAGAATATTTAATAGTCTTTGAAGTAGGTAATAATCGTTTTATTGCCACGCATAATCGGCAACTATTCCGAATCTGTTCTCTTAAACCAAGAGGCCGTTGTAAACCTGACTTTACCGAGTGCGCATGACGCGGCCGGTGAGTGACCTTGACATTAGCGAGTGACTGAAGTTCAGTCACTCACTCACTCAGTCACTGAACCCATTCATAAATGTGTGAATGAGACGCACCTACGCACTTAAGTGCCCTGTAGACTGCATTGCACATTCGTGTAGAACTAACAGTAGTTTGAATGGTTTGGATTCATGATAGAAGACTAAGGTTGATTTTCAGTGAAATTAATTGATATCAAATGTAACTAAACTAAGTTCTCACATTTTAGTCAATGATGTTCATGCATTCTTAATTAATCTCGGTTATTTGAAAACTTAAACAGCATTTTGATCAAGGTTATTTCTGTGTTGAAATTTGACCTAAAGTGACAAACAAGGAATCTCTACCTACTCTTTAAAACTATGTAGGCGCATAACTGACGCAAAAATCGGTTTACCTATATTCCATCAGGTGTGTGTTGTCTGCCGAATAAGTGGTAGGTATAAAAAAAATTCAAAATGGAAGTCAGTACAAAAAGAAAATTTGCCTCGATCAAGTTTGTCATGCGCCATGACCCTTCGGGAAGCCGGTAAGAATCGTGTTGGAGGTACCCCTCGCCGTTATGTACAGCTAGATAAGAATCACGTCAGTACATCACTCAGCCGTAACATGTAAAATAATTTCTTAATTACGGCTGATATAAATCTCCAATGAAGAGCCCGTGTTATTACCAGCTTGGTGGTTTTTCGACAGGCACTAATGAATATGCGAGCTTGATTAGACTACATTGTGGGGAATCACTAGGGGGGCTAACATTTCTAGTGATCGAGGATTTTCCCAGTTGATACCGCTCTGTGGTGGTATCCAACCCTGCTTAGTTTTCTGCACTGAATGTACAGAAACTTTTAATCTTCTTTCAACCCTTCCCCATCCTCCCTTCTACAGAATCGGCAGTACAAGTGTAACGCCCCTGGTTTTGCAAACGTCCATATGCCATAATAACCACTTTCCATTAGGTGGGCCGTGTGTTTGTCTGCCATCTAAGTGGTGTAATATAAAGATATCTAGAAAAAGTCGCGGAGATAACGGAACTGTCATGTGTAACGCGGTTATAGATATGCCACGTGTTGTCGAAAAGGAAGGTTACCGACTCGTAGTCACACCACATTATCACACCAGAAAAATCCTGGTCTTTATTTTACCTATATATTTATATAAATGAATATTCCGTAAAGGTACTGACACCTTTTTTTATCGTGCGCAAATTCCTACGGATACCACGTCCGCCAAATTCGATGGAGGTGATTACATAATCACCTCCATCGAATTTGGCCTCGAATCTACTAAAACTTACGCCGTCTATGGGTCTTTGATTGCTGGAGGTGTGATTATACAAGACATATCTCTCGCACCCTGGCAGACCCGGGGACATCTCTTTGAGATGACCCCCTTTTCCTTATGTGGGAACTATGGTGTTCCTATTCAGCGCCCCGATATGGGGTGACGCACTTTGAGCCGCCACCGCGGCCTGCTTCTGCTAGGGTTACAGTCTGCTAGTCACCCCCAGGCCCGCGCTCATGGAGGACGAAGGTCATTCTGTGACTTCCGACGCCACCTATAGTATTTGACGGTATCCCACGTTTATATTTGAGTCTTAGCAGTATAATATACAGTTATGGTGTGGTCGATCAATTAGTTTGGTCTATTGCAGTACATTACTGGACATAGTCCTCTCCCAGTTTGCGTTGCGTGCCAATGCTGGTGATCCTACGCCATCCGCATCCAGTGTAAATTGTAGTGGTGTATTAGCGGTAAATTCCTGAGAACTGATGGACCACATGGGCACACTAGTTCCGTGTATCATTACATGCAGCAGGCGCGCATTTGTGCGCGTCGTCCATCATGGCGTGTCAATAGTCAAATGTTTCAGTGCATTGCCTTTTGAATTATGGGCCTATCGAGGTGAGCGGACCTCGGTGATTTCATTACAGAAAAGCCCATTAACATCCAAGTAGGTGGTATGTGTTTTCCTGTAAATAAAGGCTTTGTTCAACCCAAAAAGAACCCAATTACCCATCATCACTTTTAAGATTTAGACAGTTTATTTCCGAAGCACATAGAGGTCTATACCTGCCTACGTATGTACCTATGTATTTTTAAACTTAATTGATTATATGTGTGGTGACAGAGTAATAATATCACCACCCCATCACGCCAATCGGAAATCGAAATATAACCTTGTACCAAGTTGGTACAGGTTACGAATTGTCATGCATGACAAACTAGATCGTGGTGAAGAGTTCTTTGCCCACCGGCTTTCCTTTTGACAATGTTGATCTTACTGCAACAGAGGATGATAGATTAAAATTAAAAGTAAATAATTACAGAAACTTTTTGAAAATTACGCGAATGAAATGAAAGTGGTTTCATTTCAATGTTACGGATTCTATCGTAATATACTCGAATTCAGTATAAATTACATTTAGTCCGACGTTTCGACTACTTTTCAACAGCCATGGTCTCAGAGTGACTAATAAAAGTAGTTGGCATGTAGTTTGAAATGTTATCTCAAGTACGAACAGTGATAAATCAAATTGTTGGTGTTACCTACTATTTACGCAGAACGAACTCTTAAGATGTTCTCTTTTGAAGTTTTGCTGCATTTTATAACGTTTAAGTAAATAAGAATTATGTCCCAGGCTACGGGTACGCTCCAATCATTTTCTCTATAAAAATTTGGGTGCTTTTTTAGTTACAATAATAGTCTATAAATACAGTTAGTAAATAATTAGTCACATTACTAACTTAACCAATGAGTTAACTTTTAAACTTTCGCGTTCTATGATTATGATAATATGTAAACGGGAATTAACGCGATCATGGTATTTAACCAATGAGTCTATCAATCGTTTCAAATTAACATAAACTTCGGAACTACTCATTACAATAGAGTATGAAAGCGTGCGAACACCTTATTTATTATCGGTCTAGGTTTCTCCCCTCTGACATAAGCAGGGAGTAATTAAACGGCTGCGTTGGCAACATCGGAGGCCTTCCGACATCGCTTCCTTTGCGCGAAGTTCAGTGTTCGTTCCCGGACAGGCACGGCTACAGTTGCAATGGAAATATTGTTTTTACGTGTTTATCACGCCGGAGGAAACGGTTGACTTCACTTGCAAATGAAGCATGATGTTCTATGGATTCCAATACAAGTGAGTTCTTTTTTCCAAGTCTGAGTTAGCGGTTTGTTGATTTAGAGTTTGATTTTTTGAACATACTTTTCATTGTTGTATATCGATCATACTTTGCGTGACCTGTTTTAATAAGTTTTTAAAAAAAATTGAATGTAAAAATTCCGATCTACAAAGTTATAAAATGAGAAAGTTTGTGAAAATATGGGTGTGTGTGTGTGTGTGAATGTTTGTTACCTACTCATTCACGTAAAAGTGACTGAACGATCGAACGATTAAGAAATTTTTGCTGTTCAATCAAGCGAAGATCATTGAATGAATCTGGATGAAATTTTGCACAGAGGTATTTTAGTAAGGTACATGAAATAGAATTGCACTCGAGCGAAGGCTCGGGCAACGACGAAACGTAAAATAATTTACTATAGTAGTCCTGAGACCCATTTTTCTAAAAGGATCATCAACTTCTTCCAATATCGATAATTAACGGAGTCTTTAGCGGTATATTTCGTACAAAGCCATATTATTAATAATAAAACAATAACATCCAATAAAAATAATACAAAACACGAGAACCACAATGGCTCATTATTATTAAAATCCTTGAGGAACATAAGTGCATAACCTAATTTGTTGGCAACTGGCTCAGTACGAGAAAAACGGTGCGTCTGCGCAGCTTATAACTATAATTTGGCGCCATAAAGGTGCGCGGTGATGACAGGAACACCGCGAAAATCACTCATTTTACGAGCCGAAATTACGATATAGCCTTCATATCGAAACAATCCGAAAAATAATCTTCATCCCATTTTGAATCTTATTCTTTTGTAATACAGATGGTAAGTAGTTTTCACAGTGGAAGGCTGCGTGTGAGACTGTGTTCGTGTCATGAAAACGTTGACGGATGAGGCTGATTGATGCACGTCTTGTTCATCTGTTTGTGCGTCTGATGTCAGCTTACAATATCGATTACAAGGTTTTTATGTCCGAATTTATATATTTTATTAGTCGAGCTCAATTTAATTTGGTTCACCGCGTAGGTGTGGGGTGGACCATTAAGTATTGAGCCAGGGAAGTCTTTTTATGAGGCTGTAAACTTCAACCTACGTCGTTTTATATATATTTTATTGGTTTTGTGGGCGTTGTGTTTATTTATTATCAAAGAAAACAACATCGATAGTGTTTGGGTAAGGAATCCTTTTGTATGATTTACCGACTGACCAGTGGCCGTGGGACCCTCCCACTGAGGGCCTCTAACTTGAATGACATTGACAGGAATGACTGTCACTAACTGCACAGTTTCTAAGGTGTATACGGAAATGGCGGTGTAATGGTTTTTATTGATTTCAATAGACTGTATTTTGATTGGGCACACTGGCGAAGAGGTAGAGGATAAGATGGCTTGGAGTCAGCTAGTAGTAGTATATCATCTTCTATTCATATAGGTAGTAAGTCTCCCCAGGTAGATAACAGCACATTCCACACACATTCAGTACTTTTTTGTAATAAAAATTCGATTTTTTCAATTATATCTACTTCATTTTTTATGGCACGTCAATTTCACTTTACCTCGCCTGATGGTAAGCTGAAGTCAAAGCCTCAAGAAAGAGGTCACGGTCACAAGTCACCATTTACAAAAACATACAGTATTAAATATACCACTATGCCATTTAATTTGATATTACTTTTGTATAGGAGTACTAACATCTATGTTAAAATTATAAGTAGATACGTGAACAACTTTCTGGTTTTATTATTCATTTATTAGTTTGAAAGTAGATAAGGTCAGAGGTGAAAGTAAAACAACATATAAACATATCAGATAAAATAATAATTACGTTAATGCAGACTATAAATTGACCTCAGTATTGCCACGCTATAAAAATGGTAAACGAGCTAACTTATTTAATGTATAATTCATACGTAGGTACTTACCTACCTACCTTCATGAGCCATAGGTATTTTATAATACACAAAAGTAGTTAATATCTATGGCACAGAATAAATGATAGTAGTATTCGTTGGTAGTCGATTTGTAGAATGGAATAGAATTAGGTACCTATAATGTTCAATGTATGGTATTGACACATATTTTGACGGTTATGACATTTATGACAGGCATGAACGTATGATACTCTCCAAGACGTAAATTGGTAGTGCTTGTGCGGCTAAGCACGTAATTAATTTCCTTGCGATTTACAGCGCATAGCAAGGAATCGAGTCAAAACATTTTGCCGATTTTATTTAAGATTAAGATGCAACATTTTCGATTAGTAATTTATTTTCGGCATACCTACCATTTTCTTTTCAAAGTGCACGATTTGCGGCAATAGGCTCGCCCCCTCATACGTGGGACCAAAAATCATAGTTGGCAAAATCCTGTTTTCCTGTTTTTGTTATTCTATTTTGTTCTCTATAGATAACTTTAAGTATAATTTTAACTGTGTAGGTATGTACATGAATGAGTAGCGTTACAATCCAGAACAGAAGTGCATTTTATTCAAATTATTTTTAAATATTCGTAATGTGTTTTGCAGATAAAATTAAATATTGGAAATGAAAATAATTTCAATAATCTCAATTGTTACTAGCACTAGTAGCTCACATTTGCCCGAACATACAAATATTTGCACTGACCGCTAATCGAACCTGCCAGTACCACCCATGATGTCAGTGTCGAGTGTCGAACAGTCGTCTGGACATCTCGCCACACAGGTCATCAAAATTAAGTTATGCTTATTATCACGATTATTAAAAACTCTTAAAAACATTCCGCCATCAATGTAAAAAATAAACTCGAACCACAGATAACTTAAAAAATCAAACAAGAAGTGTGAAGTTCGTCAACCCTTCAGATGGCGATTAAGTCGCAATCAAGTGCGACTGTCAACCCGTCAACGGGCGACATAAACTGTGTATATTATGACAGCAGTGGATTTTTAAACTTGTCATACGAATAACATTTATTGTCGTATAATGGTGTACGACGGACCTACGCCATAGGGGTTAAGTAAAGAGGGCGCTTATAGAGGTCGCAATTGGTCTGGGTGATGATGAGAAAAATATGACTTGTAGTAAAATTAAATTCTTGTATGTAATGCAAACGCACAATTTTTACTAGGTTATAATGTACCTACTCGTATTTAAGTTTTACTAGTTAACATAAAAACGGAATATACAAAATAATAGTTTATTAATAGGTAAGCAACAAATATGTTCATTTTGGGTTCATTGTATCATTAGAACTGTTTGTCACCAAACTTTTTGAGGTAATCATTGTCTTTATCAAGAAACAAATTGTAAATTGCCGAAGACTTTTCAAAACAGTATTACTTGATTTATATATTATTGTAATATAAGTACAAAACTTCTATACACCCTCATTACACACGTGCACAATACTTTCACACTTGGGTTTGACGGTTCGGCGTCAAATTGGGTTCCAGTTGAAAACTAGCGTCCTATATACCTATAACCATCTTTGAGGCGATGGTGGGTTATTTAACATACTTATTACATATTGGACAATTTCGAGTGATTAATTATGATTAATGAGACTTCGTGGATTAGTGGTCAGAGCGTTCCCCCTGTGAAGAAAAAATCGTTGATTCGAATCCCGTCGACGCATTCACTTTACTTTTACTTAATAGGTATAATTAGGCATCATTTTTATGACTACAGGTTCTGGTCTTGAGTACTGAAACGGCCATGAATGTCACACATTTTCACTTAAGGTGGTAGGGTTTGTGGAAAATTCACCAGAATCTTGTCTTAATTAGTTGAACTATTGTTTTGCATTCTGGCTATAACTAAATGTAAAGTTAAACACATTAATCTTGATGTTCATAAAAGTTATTTCATGTCCTAAATTATTAATAAATAAAATTTAAAATTGAAATTTCACTAAGACTATTAACAAAGCGATACTTACATAACAAGAGAACTTCATGTCAACCAATTTATGCGCACACCGGTTTTAATATTTTAACACGTCGACCGCTAGATGGCGTGCCGCTTCGTTACTTGTCCAAATTCTTGATTTACGACTCATAAAAATATTATTTATATTTTTATTTGGACGTGGTCGTAATTTTTCTAGTTTATGAATTAATGACCGCTAGGCTAATGCTATTCAAATATATGTGAGCAATGTGCGCGTGCGCATCTAGTTACCACAGTCGCCAGTGTTGCCACACATGCCGCACATCATTTTGTCTAAATTATTGTGTTGATTTTCTATAATACGCAGGAATGTTGGTAAATTATTAGTTGATTAGTTAGATAGATGGAAGTATGGATAGTTTTCGAAGAGAATTTGCATAATTATTTTTAAGTCTACACAGTAGTAGCGACTATTAGGTAAATAATCAATAGATAGGTATACATAGGTAAAATAATAATCGAATTGAGAACCTCCTCGTTTTTGGAAGTCGGTTAAAAATTTAATGATATGATAAAAATCAGTAGGTACATTTTATTGCTGTATTTATTTTATTTACTACTTAACTTAAATATATGTTGCTTTAAATATATAATAATAATTATTATTGTTTCTATATTCCGTAACTCTCGGGCCTATGGAGTCTCGAGTCCTAGAAGGATTGCAGCTAGAACAGTTGTTGCACTGACACGTGGGTATTATTCTGCTAGTAATTCTTTTCCTGGTGAAATTCATTCTAATTGGGTCTTTTACAATAAGATAAATATCAGACTTACTGGCTGCATTAACTTGGGTATTGATTATAAAACAAGTTCAGGTATGTTGAGACGATATATAAAATGAAACTTGACTCAATCTTTTTTCGATTGATACAGATAAAACACTGGTCAAGTGCGAGTTGGAATCGCGTACTGAGGATTCCGTTCAAAAGTAGACCGCGGGCTAATATAACATTAATTTATATACTAATACGAGAGAAGAAAATTACAAAAAAAACATTTTATGAAAATTGTGGGCAAGTAGAGTGACATTTGGCATATTTGTAGTTTATGCGGAAGAGAATTGTATAAGTCCAATATTTTTTTTAAATTAGGCAATAAAATGTAGGCTATAATTTGTGCTAAAATAAACGATACACACACTAGAACTATTTTTTATATACACCCATACATGTCACTTATGTTTTCATTTTTTTAGGCTTCAGACAAAGTCTCAAACATAGACAAAGAATACGTAAATATAATATTAATAAATTATTCGATATTCATCGAAGTTTTACCGCATCTTAGACTAGAGAATCGACCCCAACCGACTTGGGAATAGGCTTTGAGAAGGGAATAGGCTCTGAGAATGATGATATTAATAAAGTGATAAATTATTGAACAATAGGAGTGATCATTTACGAAAATTGCACGAACGGAGAACTATATTTACGACATTTACTAATGTTCAAACTTGGCCACTCTTAATGAATTTTGGTCGAATTTTGACCACTGGGCGACCAGCACCTTAAACTTAGGTAGAACCTTTACCAACTTTGGAGAAAAAATTCATGACACACAGACAGACAGGCAACGAATTAATAATACAAATGTATTATTTCCTCTTGCGCTTTGGAACTCTAAAAATATTGAAACAGTAACAATAAAAACGTATTCTACATAATGGCACAAGCCACATTCGATAATTTTCGCACATGAAGCGTTAAGTTCATCAGAATCATCAGATTTCGTCAAAACCCATTCGGTGAAAATCGAAAAATAACCAATTTTCGTATAATATGTAAACTTAAACACGTATAAAATTATATTGATACAAAAAATAATCGAAATTTTACGATTGGAATCGTAAAATGACGCGTCTTGCAGGTTATTATTATTAAAATTAGATTTTTTTGAATTCTCACCTCTATTGGTGTAACAATAAGAGTGTATGTTATATCTATAGAAAGTGATCGGTAACCTTACGTGGTAACATAATGGAAATATGAGAATTTTATGGAGTACGGCGTTTTAGGGTTGAAGAGTGAATGTAAAAACTTTTTTTTTATTACCAGAACGTAATGTGGCTAATGAATGTTCTGTGAATACGTTGATGATGAAATAAGGTGAGGTTCAGTGGCTGCGGTACAGTCAGCAAAGATAATAAGTATAGGTACCTATTTACTCTTTTTTATACGACTTTATATGAAAATGTGTAACTTTTTTTTTATACCACTTAGGTGGCAGAGAAGCACACGGCCCACATGATGGGAAGCGGTCACCGTGGCCTTTTCTCCAGTGGGCAGCAAAATGATAATGTTGCTAACATTATTGTTATGTCACGCTACTGTCCATCCCAAGGTTGCCTGGAATAGATTACATTGTACATAAGAACAGCTGTAACTTTCACTACTTGTCCTTGGTGTTTATTTATTTTTTATATTATTAGTGTAGGTACAATAAAGAGTACCTAATACTTAGGAGTGTTGTAAAAATCGCGGTAGTGCCTAGTGGTATGGGTAATGGACTGCTGTGACGAGGTCTCGGTTTCGATCCCAGGTTTTACCATGGCACACACCAATGATTTTTCGATGATTTTCGAAGTTATGTACCTATGTATTTATCGCAGGTTTATAAGTGCCCGGTTAATGGCTATAGGCTCGCCACCAATTACCTTGGGACCTAAACATAAACTGGCGAAATGTGGGTGCTAACACCTCTGCCTACCCCTTCGGGGATATAGGTACGAGTTCATGTATGTTTATGTGATGCAATAAAGAGTTCTATCTGAGCACCAATCTCCGTGACCACTGACTTGGAGGCGTGGGTTTAGTCCCGTTCAGTGCAAATATTTTAGTATGTATGAATATATTGCATTGGCCTCGATATTTCTATGTATAATATTTATTTATTTACAACAAAATTGCATGTAGGTACATTAGCATTCTAGAACCCCCAAACTATTTAAGCTGTGCTTACTATAGGTCCAGATGGCGTTGTATAGATTGGCCTGTTAAGTAGGTACCTACTATTCATAGGAGTCTAATAGAAAAGGTGGCGGTCATTTTAATCGGACTACCATATTTTTATATTAGTTTTACGATATTTCTGTATACACAAGCGATCTCTCACTCACTTGCTTAGAGTAATTCCTAAGTTAAATACCTACCAAAGTACTTACCTAGGTAAGTCAGTAGGTAGGTAGGTACTTATTTTAATATGCATTCTTGGATCTGTGGTTTAGTTAGCGTTTAAGTTTGCAGGCGATCTTGAGATTCTGATACTAGGTACAGCTAAGTACGGTTGACAAATGATATATGGTACCTACATTTTTTTTTTAAGTAGGTATCGTGCGCAAAATCCCCACGGATACCACCTCCACCAAAACCGTTTGAGGTGATCATGTCGGACTCGAACCGACATAATCACCTCCTCCGTCCTTGATTGCCGGAGGTGAGATTATAGAAGATTATTATTAGGTAGGTATATGGTCCCTACCACTTTTTCATGTTTTGTATGTAAATGTGGTACTGTATATTTTTGTTGACTGTACCTACCTTTTCACTTGAGATAGTACCTACTTGATCCATGTTTTGTAGCTAGGTATCTTAAAAAACATTAATTTCTTTACATTAATGAGAACCTACCCAAGAAAGTAAGGTAAAATAGGTATAAAACATTATTGATAACACACTTGTACTTCTCCATGATATTTATTATTGTGCCTAACCGGTTTCACCTTGCGGCATTCTCAAAGATTTACACAGTCAATTGAGAAATACAAGTGTGTTATCTATGTTAGGTATATAACAATGAGTTACACCAAGTGCCATCCGTCAACAGTAGGTACCTATATCTATCTAAATAATAGATATACACAATTATGAGATGGGAAGAACGTGCGCCCTTACAAGGAGTTAAACACACACACACACACATAAAAATGATTAATACCTACATTGGTACCTACTTACCGATTTTTTTGTTAGCCTCAAAGACAAATCAAAAAAGTATCTTAATAGGTACCTATGTCATTGTAAAGGAATGGTTCTTAATTCATACCACTATTCAATTTTAAGGCAATATTTGACTTATAGTGTAGGTAGATAAGGTAAGTATCATGGAACTCTTTTTCTTTCAACATGCCCGGGTATGTAGGTACGAAGAACTTCAAACTTTGCTTAGAGGCATCATATACCTACCTACATATTTTACATATTTAGGTATATAAAAACGTAAGGCCTTCTGTATTTTATTGCGTTATTTATGTTTAAAATATGTATTATTAGTGGGTACCTACTTAAGTTTGTGAAATGAATCAAGAGATAATAAATAAATAATAAAATAATAATAGGTAGATAATAGGTAAACTATAGTATTAAATATGGAGGTATTTAATATTCCTACTTAGGCCTCCTACATAAATACAAATATCTCCAGCCAGCAAACAATAAATTTCTTCAATTAAATCAGAGACATAATATAAAAATCACTTCAAAATAAAACATTTTATTCAAGCAGCTGAGCATTTGATTGCATGTTAATGTAAACAGAACCTAACGTTTAATACTAATAATAAAAACATGATAAAACATAAATAGAAACTAATTATTTGAATAAAGAACTTAAGTAGTGTAGGTACAATCGTAACGAAAGTGAGTTAGCACGGGTAAAAAGGTAAAAAGGCGGTGCGGTGCGGTGGGCGGGGGGCGGGGCCAAGTCGCCGCCCGCGTGCGAGCGGGACGGCGCTACTGCACGCGCGCCCGCCTGCACGGTGCAAGGTCACGTCACAAGTCCGATACTTTTTGCAATGTTTTGACATGTACATTTTTCGCATGGGATTCTTTTTCAAATATTTTCTGTTTCTTCCTTTTTGATTTTGTTCGGGATTGATTCCATTTATTTATGTTTTCATATCTTTTTTTTTAAGTTTTGGGGAACTTTCATATTTTTTAAATTCAATATCGAAATGTAATGAACTTTGTTTAGTATAATTTTAATCCATTACAAAGTGCGTCGCTAGCTTTACATTTCTAGGGGTAGGTACCTACAATTTAAAGCTTAGAAATTTTAGAAGTTCACATGGAGACGAAGTTTCAAGCAAGTACCTATCTACTTGGCAAGTAAATGTAGGTAAATATTCATACGATTTTCCTAATCAATAAAAAAAAGAATGCAGTGCATTGCAATTTGCAAATAAGCAGTTGCATGTTATCACGGGCGGACGTGTGATTGAGTGCGCTAGTTCTGAAGACGGCCGCGCGGCGCCTGTGTCGCGAGCGCTGGCCGGCGCGTCACTCCGGCCGCGGCTCGCGTCGCCTCCGCACCGCGAACCGCGCTCGCTGCCGCCCGCGTCCCGCGTAAACACGCCGCGATACACGCGCTAAACGACCCAATGACATGTTCACGTGTTGTGCCAAATATTGTGTCCAGTTAACTTAGTGCCAGTTGTTTGAGTGAAGTGAACACGTACGCTGTGCGATTCCACTGTATATTATATTCGTATTTGCTTGGCCGAGACACCGTCGCAGCCCATCTGTTCAAATACGGTTGATTTGTTTAAGTTTACTATTGATGGATTGGAAAGAGGTTCGACGACATCGTACATGGTGTTTGATGTGCTGAGGAATTCGTTTCACGTATTTCGAAAACAAATAGAAGTTTAGAAAACAATGATTATATGAGAAGCTCTCGAGTGGCATTGCTTGCTTAGGTGCTCTCTGTGACAGGTGGAACGCTGTCCTTATTGTCTATCAAATAAGAATATTCATTGGAAAACTGAGGTAAGCATACTTTGAGTGTACGTGTCAAACGCTAACACAAGCTGTTTGAAGTTTTATCGCTTTTTGACTATGTTCGTTGCATTCAAAAGACTTTTTTTGTATTCATTATCAGTTGTTTCTTACTTTTGTATGTTTATATTCGGATAATATAGTTTTACGTAGTGCTGTAACAAGTTTTACGATGCGTGGTGGCCTCTGAAAACTTTGTGACGGCTGCTGAATTCAGTGAGGATTCGGCGACGGCCCGCGACGGTACTGTGCCGGGCGGCAGCTTACTAAACTACATTGCCATGTAGAGAAACGAGGCTGGAACGTGAAAAAGTTTCATGAATATATTTTTATTGAAGAACATTATAACTTTCGTATCAATATTTAGTTAATTATTCACTTTATTATTTTTTCAAGAGACGAAAATGGGTAAACTTAGCCTAGAATTATAATTTTACTGAATAAAAAGCTGATTTCATTCATTATCAGGTACCCAGTAAGACTGGGATGATTTGGGATGGGAACAACATGATGCTTTCGACAACCATTACAAATTTTATGCCACTTGTATGTTTTGAGATTGACATGTTCACTCACATATTCACTTTTAAATATTTCTTCCATAAAATATCCCGAAATATTTAACAGTCAATTCAACTTATTACAGAATAAAAATACTTCTAACTACCTACTTGTGTAAGCAGGTACTACCTCTAATGCAGATGTTTCATATCCATGTTATCAAAATAGATATTGTTCTTAACATCAGTGCGTGATCAAATAATAGATAATATTTAGCCCATTATTATTGTTATTATTTTAATATGGATTAGAAAAAGAAAAACCAACCAATTTTAGTATTACAGACGAAATATCTACCACGTTTCAAATAGTCTACTCGGTTTTTTACTTTTTTTAGAATTGTATACCTCACATACTAACTCGCCAGATGTTAATTTATATATCTACTTTGTACTACTGCACTCGTACCTTGAAGGTCTATCCGCGTCCTATAGTATCCTATATATTAAATATAAAATCATTTAGGTCTTACTTACCTATCTATACCTATCTCTATCTATAGGACGTAAATACCTCTCTGAACTTTAGACAACTTTTGCACGCAGAAATTGAATGTTAACTGTCCTCTTATACGAGTAAATAAGGCAGATAAGTAGAAAAGTGCAAACGGACCGTGCAATATTTTTGCATTCTCTTGCGCCTTTTCCCTACGTCCGCCATCTTTATTTTTGTAAAGCAATGCACACAGTCGTCATTTTAAATAGTCGAGTGGCGCGCGCCCCGAGCGTCTGCAACGCGTCTATGCTGCGAACGCGCGGGGTGTGGCGGGGACAGCGGGCGCGGGGCGGGGGGCGGAGCGTTAGAAAGAGACACTCTATTATAAACATTGTGTACATAAAGACGTTTTGGAAAATGCAATAAGTCTATTGTGCATTTTATTTACGGCATACCTGCAGTCAAAATTTGAATTTCGAATAATTTATATATTTTTTCAAATGATACAAATTCAAATTTTATATTTATTCAGAATTCAAAATTTGCAATAAAAACTTTTACGTTGAAGTAGGAACATAATTTGTTACATTGTGTACATTTGTACGTTGTAACAATTATGTTTTGGTTCATTTAACGTGTGACTTATGAGGCTATACAATGTAACTAAGTAATTAGTAACTTAACAAAAACTGTTGAAGCTAGAGCGAGTAATTAATTACCTATTTCTATTATGTAGGAAAAAAAGGCAGAAAATTAATCAAACAATGTCAAGTTACCTGCTGAATGCAATTAGCTTCGGTTTGACTTACCTTAACAGTTTGTGCTATAATTTTTTAACAAACAAAGAAACTTAAATATCAGATGCATTTGGATAAGTGATCCATAATATTTGAAAAATAGCATGATAGTTTTATTTTACAGATTAAAAAAAAAAAATTATTCTTCATCATCAGGCATTTTTAAAAACTACTATTATTCTACATGTAAGACATTGAGTTATACTATAACAATGATATCATCTATCCTATCCTATCCTTATTACGGTTGAGTAGGTAGGTATAAAATAAACCAATGGAACGCATGAATTTGACAAAGCACTTGCTTCTTTGTTTAAAAATTTCACCATTGCTATATGCAGCAATTAACTTTTCTAACAAGACCCAATATATTTACCATTACATTGTTTCTAAGTTTAAACTGTCAGTAAAATTGCATCTGCCTATTGAAATACCTCAATACTTGCTTGCTTACACAAGGTCAAGATTTACAGGAAAAAATATTGCGAACTAATTGTTACAAAATGTGCAATACTAGGAAGGTAATAATTGTTTGAATGAACAACTATTAGTTTTCCTCTACCTCCTACCTAAATAAACACTTACCTATCGGACAGTCTTATTCCTGTCTTCAATTTCTTGCAGACCACAAACAAACAACAAACACAAAGGGCTACCTGATATTTTTTATTAATTAACAACTTGGAAACAACAATAATGCTAACTAGCTATGTAATGAGCTGGTTGCTGGTCAGGTAGATAAGGGTTCCATCAAATCTCATCATACCCAATAATAATATGTATGATAGAATTGTCATATTGATCTACGAATTCATAACCTAGACTTCAACCATCAACCACCATTGAAGACTCCAATTAATTGTTCACGTTGGAATATGCCTACCTGAAATAAGAAAATAATATAGGTACCTATCATATAGTAGTAAATAATTGGTAGGGATATTACAAATGCACTATGCAATATTTAATTCACATTATTTACTTCAGCCTGTTAATTATAATAAAAATAGTATGAATATTTGTGAAGCAGTTTCGTCGTTCACTGTACTGTGTATTCTATTTCTTGGTTAAGTTAGTTTCGCGTTAGAAAAACGATGAATTTATTTTATTTATTTGGTTAAGGAATGCGCAATCGTTCAAGTTTAGACTGGGATAAGTTTTAGTGGGATGAGTGTGGAACAACCCTAATGGACAGCCACAAGTTTTTATTTATTATATTAATTTTTTTTTTATATCAAAAATAAATTCACAAATCCTGTAAACAAGTGTTGAGTTGAGACTGAGGCTAAAATCCTTCAGTTCCATTATGTATGTATTTCAAAAAATACCAATCAAAATAAGAATCTTCTTTTTTTGTTTCATTGTATATTTCTGAGGTTATAATTCGTCTAAATAATTAATTTGAATAATATCTGAAAGTAAAAACATACCTAACTTAATTTCGAAAACAGCAACCGCCTGAGTGTTGTTTCCCTAAGTTCTATTTCATATTTAATTATTTATGTATAGATGACAATACTTGCATTATCAAATGGCATAAGAGTAAAAAATGTTCCTATCAATTAACCTATTACAGTCCACTGCTGGACATAGGCCTCTCCCACTGCTCTCGATCCTCCGCCCTCCGCATCCTGACTGCCCCAGCCACTTATTTCAGGTCATCAGTTTATCTGGCTAAGGGCCGTCCTACCTTCCGTTTGCCTTCTCGCGGTCTCCACTCTAGGACTCGTTTACTCCATCGGCCATCGGTCTTTCGGCAGATGTGGCCAGCCCACTGCCACTTCAGCTTGGATATTCTATGAGCGGTAACTTTAGTTCTTTGTCGGATGACTACATTGCGAAATTTTATCCTTCAAAACGACAATTGTTTCCAAAATATTTATTTTAATTATCACCAAAAATTGTATAATCCAATTTATTGCCTTTTCTATCGTAATTGTCTGAATGATAATGTCTTGATAAAATTTTTATGAATGCATTATTCAACACACAATTGGTCGCGTACGCATAGAAAATGTTAAAACAATGAAACTGATGACAATTACATCTAGGTACATTAAACAATAGATATAAAATTGAACCATTAAAATTAATACAATATAAAATTGAACAATTAAACTACATAATGTTGTTTTAATTGTTCGCTTTTATATCGTATTAATGTAGATAATAGTACCTACTAATAAAACTTATATGGCAGAATAGTTAAAAAACGGAAGTCGTCAGCCCTAGATAGATACACCAATAAGATTTCTTAATCTTGTACTCAAAGAGGAAGCCCATGGGAATCGTATTAAGTGTTCGTACCTATTAAGTATATTTGCGACTACTGAACATCATCATAGTTGCAGACAATGTTTTCAGTTTGGAGCTCGTGGCACTCAATCTGTACCTTAAATTAGCCTTAATTATTTCCTCTGAAGGACATTTTAGCACACCTAGCTATAATGCATCATGTTATAATTCTTATTGAAATTAGTTGCATAAGTAATAAGTATCAAAAATCTGTGTTATCAAAATATCCGATATACCTAATGGTAATTCTGCAGATAAAATTAACTTAAATATATTCAAATTGTATAGGTGCATAGGTGTTAAGCATAGAAAAATGCGTGTACAAAAATGTCACAATGAAACGCAAAAAATGAAAGCAGTTTAACCTAATTATAATAATATAATTTAATCGTAATAATTATTTGAACATTGAACGGTCAAAAAATTTAATAAATGTGCCAAACTCAAATAGGTACCCATAACATAAACTCTATTAAACTTACATAAACATTATCATAGAGTAAAATAAACCAAGTGTAACATACTATATATAAAATAAAGTAACTATATATAAAATGTATTATCAAAATTATTTAATATCTTTCAATTATTGTTTTTGTGCAGGTTGTTCTCTTTCTTTTAGGGTATTGTTTGTGTAACAGAAAATAAAACTATCAGTTTCTATTTTAAGTATACTATCTGGCTATTGATAGACAAAGCTCGGTTCAGAACTCAGTTCCTTGTTTCGGTAAAATAGGTATATTAACAATGTAACATATCTACAAAGGTTCATTCAATTATATTGGGTTTTCCTGGTTTTCATATTTTACGCAATAAAATTTATTCAGTAAAATGTGATAACGCATTATACCTGCAAAAAAGAAAATATATAAAAATATATAGAAGTTATAAAAAGAAATTACTTACACAAGTAACATCTCTTGTCAAGACATACCACCGAAATTTAATCAAATCTATAAATTTAATTAAAATACCTACAATTAAATTTTTAGAAAAATATGCTTTCGATATCCAAATTAATTATTATTAATGGGCTAAACGTTAAAGATATTCCACACAAAAACTCGGTAGTATTAAACAATTCGAGGCGGACATTTTGGATACGACAAGTTAAATTTATCGACACCATGTGACGCGACAGCTGCTAGATATACTCCATAACTTTGACTTGTTTATGCTCCTCTAATATTTTAAATATATTTACGAGTTTATCCTTTTTTGGAATTCAATTATTATAATCATATTTTCGTGTTATTTATATTTTATAAACAGTTGATAGGTTATCAGGAATTGAATATAGTTTTTAAAGAACATCACTTTCTTCTTTTGTTTTGAAATATCATAAAACTAACTGTGTTAGCCTGGGTTTATTGAATGAACTATACGTGAATTTTCACTTATGGAGACTTTCAAATAGGCTACTGACCTTTCAGCATTATTATTAATTTCTTCTGACCTTTGTTCTTTGGATTTCATTCAAAAATTTCGACAAGTTACTGGAAAAGTTTACTTGACAGTACATAAAATGTCTTAATGCATTGCATTTTGTATTTATATGAAAACTTATTGTTTTTATTATTGTAAACAAACGTAACTGCTTCTGTTGATTGTAAATAAAAAGTGCGAAATATGAGATGAGTTTTGAAACTAAGTTTCTGTTGTTTGTAGTCATCACTGGTTTCGATTACTTGATATAATTGAGTCTTTCATTAATAAATTTGAGTCCTATCCAGCTTCGCAAGTTTTTTATATACCTACTGGAAACTTATTGAAAATCTAAATATTTTGGAGTAAAAAATAGATGGTAGGTATAAGCAAGGTATACATAAGTCAAGAGCTAAAAAGTAAAAAAAAAACTGATAAGTTACCTCGTAACACCCGTAGTTTATATTCATTTGTGGACAAACCCTCTTTAAAAAATTTAGATTTTGATCTTAACACCCGTAGCCTCAGAAGAATTAATATGGGATGGAAAGGCTGAATGAATGAAACTTACCCACTAACAAATATTAAAAAAAAGACAGAAGCTTGTTGAAGCAACAGGTGAATGTGTACATTTATTTCATTTTTAACTGATATTTGTAAATGGCCAACTGTGAAGAAGTAACGTTATTCCAGTATCTAGTTTAGGTACACAAAAAGTTTATTTTGACGTGACAACGTCTTATAAATTGGCTTGCCGGGTGACACTTCAAGAAACTGCGTTACGCTCCGCTCACGTTATGCGCTCACAATGAGAGCGAGTGAGAGGCACGCGTCCCTTCCACTCGGGCATGGTTAGCCCGCCTAAGAGCGAGAGAGACCGACATAAAAAGTGAAAGGCACGCGTCCCTTCCACTCGAGCACAGTTAGCCCGCCTAAGAGCGAGAGAGACAGAAGTCGTTGTCACGTAAAACTTTCGCCCGTATACCGACTTTACAGGCAACCAATTTTTTCTCAAGGACATAGAGTTGACTATTTTATATTAATTTAGAAGCGAAACCCGGGTATAAACATTAGTCAGCTTGTGACGACTTCTAGTTCAACCTAACCGAAACGCCAAGCAAATCAAAACGTAAATTAATGGTAGGTATTCATCAAATGATCGCGTTAATACCCGGGACTCACTAACAACATTTGAAAATTTGGTTTAAAAATGAATATATTTACAAATATAATATTTAGCTATCAAGAATTATGTGTCTTAGTGGTAAATTACGTGTAATTAAAGAGGCGTATCTGCCACTTAAGATAATTTGCATAGCATATGATTGGACTGACGATTTGAGAATCAGTTTAGTCGAAGTAATTAAAAATGTAAATTTTTGACTAGGTGTCGCCACAAAACAAATATTCGAACATCCGTCTACAGTCGATGCGTGACTGATTTAATGACAGACTGGCAATTAGCTGGCAAGATGGCCGCTAGCGCCCGCGCAGCCAATGTCAATAACGCCATAAATCATCCGCCATATTTATTTCGAATGGTTAAGTAATATTTATTTTTATTCGCTTTATTGGTACTAGTTTCGTTGACTGGTCTCATTATTCAAGTATTGATGTATCGTAAAACAAGTATTTTTTTTTGTTTCGTCATTAAAATTCACCGCGGCACATTCAATGAGCATCAGTTAGCCGCATCATTATACATAAATAACAAACAGTCCCACGGTGTAATCAAACACAACACAACACACACACAGTTTTATGTATCCCAATACGATTATTAGACTCGCTACGATACATCTTGATATTACAATAATTTATATTACATTATTAATATTATTTTTATGATATCCATCCACTAAATAGTGATTGAAGTACGATTCTTTATTAATAATTAGTGTTGTTGCTAAGCTCGTATTATTAATTCTTTGTAACAACGATCACATATACATAAATTTTGTTAGTTTCTTGACTATTATATACCATAAATTTGTTTGATGGTTATTATACTAATGATATATTAAAATAATTTTATGTCGCATTAACTAATTTGCATTATTTTGAATGTTGATTAGCTGGAAATTTTGTGTGCTACCAATTTTAGATACGGGTCCATTCTTTGATATAATTAATGTGGTAACTATTGACTTGGGCAACAGAGGTTATAATCCTTACCAATGACATTCTCATTCTGTGAATCAAACATAACATAACATAAACTCACGCCTATATCCCCGAAGGGGTAGGCAGAGGTGCTAGCACCCACATTTCGCCAGTTTATGTTTAGGTCCCAATATAATAGGTGGTGAGCTTATTGCCATTAACCGGGCACTTATAAACCTGCGATGAATACACACATAACTTCGAAAAGCATCGAAAAGTCATTGGTGTGTGCCATGGTAAACCTGGGATCGAACCCGAGACCTTGTCTCAGCAGTCCATTACACATACCACTAGGCTACCGCAATATAGGCGGTTCTGTGAATCAAATGACATGTTAACCCTTATATGCGAAACGCTGATCAACCCATTGATTGGTGACGTTCATTACGTAGAACCAAGCATATATTTAACTCATTTGACATTTAGAAATACCCAAGCGTACTCGGGTCGCATCCTGCCGACACTCTTTGTGTATACCCAAAAATGTCCGTCAGACGTATATTAACATAAATACGACATTAAACTGGAGTTAATTGACACATTTCACGATTTATAAGATAAGTTACCTAGATGTGAATTCACTAAGAATTTTAGTAGAGGCGATAAATAAACGTGTTTTTTTTTGTAATGGCCCCTGTTGAATCGTAGGCAAGGACTCCGTTTGATAGTGTGCTTTCTAGCTGGTATAATGGATATCGTGACAAGACCAGCGTCGTGTAAAGAAGGTTCACGTAAGTAGGAGAGACCCCTTTTGACAGTTTTATTTAGATGTTCCCTAGCTTCTTTATGTGATTACACGAATCTGGGAAAAGCGATAACAGTTCAGAATGTTTAATAACAAATGAAACAAAACAATCGAAAAGCCATTAATTTTACATAACAGAGCAAGTTGATGCAGAAATATAGGATGTAAATCAATATTTATCGATACATGTGTGAACTGATCAGGACATTGAGACAATCACACAGAAAATATCAGAATGGATAATATGGAGAGAATAAGATCAATAAACATACGCAAACGAAAATTCTCACAATATTATCACTGAACAAATTTTCACGGAACAACATCTATGATAGTCATGTGAAAAAATTGATCGACATGGATTAACTGAGACAAGGACACTGACATTTCTTTTTATTTAGGGCACGTAAATTTAACCTCGCCTGATGGTAAACTGAATGACATGAAAGACTTGATCATCCAATACATTGCGGGAGAAGAATCTGTCGTTATGGAAGCATTAAGTCGGTTCGAGTCCGATATAGCCATTCTCACCGACTTCGAAATAAAAGAAACTGTTTCTGTGATAGGTATAAATGAACACACGATACATATACATGAGAGAGATCAATTGCTAGGGATTGTCTAATGACGAATAATATACACAAGTAGATAATAGTTAATAAAATAAATTTGTGATATTTTTAGTTACTAACTTATTGCGAATATACGTACTAAAATAAAAATATTTATCTACAATTCCTACCGCGACTCCCTATTCAATAAATTCACTTGATCAAGTCTAAGAAAAGGTAAAAAACAAAAGACAGCAGTGCCTTAGCACGAAAACTATCGAATTCGTAATGTAAAGAAAAAAAATACTTACTAGAACTGTTCCAGTCGTCTTCGAGTTTTGAACTTGGCAACATATTTCTGGATTCATTTTTATATTACGAGTATAGGTATATTAAGAAAAACTCTGTAAGTTATTGATGTTTGTTATCCCAAATAAAAAAACAATCGAGTCGCTGGGATAACAATAACAAATAAAAAAATATTCATTAAAAGCAATTAGTACAAAAGAATCAAACATCTTTGCCAAAATTTGCCCCTAATTAACACTTATTTATTACCGTCAAGAATAATGTTCCTACTTTCTTATTTCAGCCAGATTCACATGAAAATAAGAAAAGCCTGTAAAACAATTTTTTAACCTTTGATCTAAAACAAATTCAGGACAACGCGAATCCGATTATAAAATTGATACATTGGAATGTTCTAAATCAAGAATTAATTATTTACAATAAACACAAGTAAACACTGAATCATGTCATCCCCCAGGTGCATAGTATCATATTAGCCCAAATAAATGTAGTTTAAACAAAAATGTTTTAATATTTGTACAAACGTATTAATCTTTCACACATCAAGGCTGAATCTTCAGGCCCGGCTTTGATCACCCATCAATGGCGCCAATCATCGAAACATCGAGCATCGATGTTACACAATCGGATACAAAGAAATTCTTCAGTACCTACAAATTAGCACCATCAGGAACTTGTGGGAAAAATTACAGTGTGGCAACACTACTCTCGCAATTGTTGGCGCGGAAAAAACATGGCGCCCAATTTGCATTCGTTCTCATATAAGCCATCTTACGCACAAAATTGCGCCTTAAATACAAACCTTAAGAAACTGGTACTATTGAACTGATTAGTAAAGATATTTTTGTGATAAGACTTTGATCTCGATGGCTCGTAAATTCCTTCAATAATGTTTGTGGAATCGAATCATCTGTTTAAGAATGGCATGTAAGTGTTTGTTTTCTATCATCCACCAGCCAAATGTTGTTCGATTTTGCTAGTTAACGTTGTTTTGACAGTCTCAATCGTTGGCGAGCGGCAATAATACTGTCTTCACTACATTCATGCTGTGTGGGCTATACCGCGTTGCATACACAAAGATTTTTTGTGTATGAATTTCATTTAAATGAGTCGTATCACGTTTGATTTTCGACTATTTCTGTCTATTATTTGTTTTATTACAAAATTCTGATTCTGTTATGCGCTTGAGTTTGATATGATATATCGGTTGTTGAAATGCTATGAAGGAAAGAATTAATGATTCTATTTGTGGATAAAAGAAATTTGAATTAGGTGATAACTTGTTTTTTGCGTTTGGTTAATTGTTTATTATGGATACGATATTGTCTATTTCTCCAACCAAGGACATAATCTCGAACTTAACATAGACTCCAATATACCAGAAGCCCAATCTCCCTTCGATTTGTTTGTCCTCCATGTTCCCATTTGCCAAATGCTTTTACGGCTCTCTGGGCGACTACCAAGAAATATAACTATTCACCATCCGACTGCGTATAGTAATAGGCGGCAAATAGGCTCGTTTACTTACTTACCTTTTTTTTATCGTGCACAAAATCCCCACGGATACAACCTCCACCAAAACCGATGGAGGTGATTATTTCGGACTCGAACCGACCAAAACGTACGCCGTCCATGGGTCCTTGATTGCCGGAGGTGAGATTGTATGCTGTATCATAATGTTTAGTACCTATACCAATAGGCCCGGATCTTGAACCCAAGATTCGTGTATCTGAAGCTCGACAACCACTGTTACATGTAGTGTTAACCTCAAAAGAGAGTAACCTTTGGGTCGTACCTATGTAACTATTGGAATTTCTTTCTTCCAGTAGGTTCATGGAACTGGTATCCTCCCCTTGTGTTGCACCTCTCATTAATGGAATATATAACTTTATAGTCCTCTGCTCGACGTTTAATTTTTGCACCCAACTGTCAGTGTACCTACCCGTTGAACATTTCGGCACCTGACGTCATACAAAACTGGCAGCAGGAGTATAGTAGGTATAACAATCAATCAATTATCATCTCGCAGTCCATCGCTGGACACTCTCAATATTGGGAAAGGTTGATACATGACGATCAATGACGATCGAGTATTATTAGAACTTATTAAAATTCTGAAGCTAATTACACTATTACAACTCAAAATAAACAAGCGCACAAATAAATATAATACAAAATAAATGTAACAGAATTAAGTACAACGTATTGCGATACACCCTACCGTCAATCCAAACAATTTTAATTTTTCCACCCCCTACTCAAGCGAAGCTGAAAACTCCGCAAGGCGTAGGTTCGCTCACGGGACTAAATCAATATGATATGACAGTTACGGTCAATTTATGGCCCTCAGTTAATTACAAACGGGTGCGGGCGCCCCCGGGGCTGCTGTGGAGGGGGGGGGGGGGGGGGGGGGGAAGGCACGTGGGGACCGCGGGTGGGGAGGGGCTGGCACGTCTAATGACTTGTAAAGATGCTGTTGCGATGTTATTGAGTATGGATGTGTGATTGTTTGTGATATTCAGCGAAAGTCGTATGAGTTTGTTTGGGTTGATAGCACCTATCGTATTTGCCCGTATGCGATAATTGAAGTTCGAATTGTAATTTCTACGACATGTTTATTACAGAATCCTCTTTCATTCTCAAGTTTTGTTTAATTTGAGTCAAACGGAGTTCTTTATCAGTACACATGTTTCCTTCTTCCAACTGTCCCGGGTCCTTTAAGCGGTGTATGAAGTAGCATCTGATGAGACCGACAAACTGTACGTCTAATGAGGAACCTCTTTTACGAGACTTCGTCTTCAGCTTAATATCAAACAGGGTGAAGTCATATTGACAAGTCCAATATAAAAAGATAAAACTGTTTTATTACTCTCTGAGGGAATCGAATCAAGAACGAAGTAATTCGGCAGAAAACTAAAATTATCGACATAGCTGTTGAGTTCTGTTAGCTAGCTGTTAATTCGTTGGAATTAGCAAGCCGAACTGGCAGTGGGATGGTCATATCTGCCGTAGGACCGATAACCGTTGGGGTAGACGAAACCTTGAGTAGAGACCGCGAACCGGCAAACGTAGTGTGGGGCGCCCTGTGACTAGATGGAGCGACGATATACGCAGAGTAATGGTAGGAAGTGGAGAAGGACAGCACTGGACTGCCGCGGGCTGATGATGATTTGATGATGATATTTATTTGACTTCTTCCCGCCTGATGGTAAGCTGAAGGCGAAGTCTCAGAAAAGAGGACCATTACAAAGACGTAAAGTGTTACAATGCTGGCACTCTGTTTGACGACCTCATCAAATTCTTTTTCACGCCCTGCCTAAAAGACCCGGGACCTTCTTGTCACTGATTTCACTAATTTAACCCTGTTAATACAGAATGTATTCAAACTGAACACGACTATCACTTTTAGCCACTACAACAGAGTTAAAAAGCTGCACGTATTTTGGTTAAGTTGCCACTCGATTGCATTCACTGCGGGTTGATGGATATGCTGGCTGATTGGCAGGTGACAAGCACACTCGTGACGTAATAGCCCAGCAAATAACCACCAAAACTGCTTCTAAAGTCAAATGATTTATTGGCAAAGCATTTTTGTGGTCGATGTGGATATTATAATGTATTTGGTACGTGATATTGTAGAATATTACTCGAATATTACAAACATAGAAAAATAATTCAAAATGTATAATATAATCGGTTTAGCGTCGGTAGCTTAGTAGTGCAAGAAGTTTAGGTCCCGGGTTCGATTCCTAGCCATTACAATATCGACGTGAATACACTCATATAGGACCCCGACCCCTGTCAGAATGAATATTAGCAATTTATACGTCACCAAAGTTATTGAAAAAAAAACAACATAATATCGATTTTGTCCGGAATCGAAATTTGAACCCATGACCCATAACATCCTTCCTAGTGGGAATACTCTGACCAACTAAGCTACTTGTATCGTTTTTTTTAAATTTTTATTGTGCGCATAATCCCCACGGATACCACCTCCGCCAAAACCGGTGGAGGTGATTATGTCGGACTCGAACCGACTAAAACGCACGCCGTCCATGGGTCCTTAATTGCCGGAGGTGAGATTATAAAAGACGTATCTCTCGCTCCCCGGCAGTCCCGGGAACATCTCTTTTGAGATGACCCTCTTCCCATAATGTGAACATCCAAGACAGATAATGATAGACATGACTTGAATATCTCCTATACATTTGCCTCGGAGCGACGAAGGTGGAGTCAGCAACCGATATTCTTACAAACGAAAAGAAAATCACTTTTGACTTTATAGTCGAGTTACGATATGCTACAGGTGTATTTTACTCTGTGGCTATTCTACTCGTGTTTCAGTTTTCGGCCGCACCCCTGCCTCGCAAGCAGCTGAATCATTGAACAATGCAATATATTTCCAACTAATCATCTAATTTAACCACAACGGGCTAGAAGGATCTTATTTAGTCGCCATCAAACAATCATCCAACGTACCAACCGTCATGTTTGTAATCTCTAAAGGATAAATACCCAGATATGACTTTCGATGACGCATTCGATTTTGAACTTTAATACTTTGTAATAGAGGTAAAATGAAAAGTATATGTCTACACAATTGTTTATTAACAAAATATGCATTGTAATTATATCCAATCAGTGTGTCTGTCCGTCAATCCGTCAATCATACGTCGCGGCTGGCATTGAGCGATCTGGATCAATGGTCTGTTGTACGAATAGATCGATTTGAAAAAAAAATAGGTCAGTTGTTTTTTTTTTCAATTAATTAATGTTTGTCTGGTATTTGTTTTATAAGGCGCCAATGTCATTTGAACGACATTAAGAGAATTGTTTCAACGGAAGACGATTGAGTTGAACATCTTGTAAACAGTTTTAACAGATTTAGACTAAGGTTGATATCAAAAGCAGTTTGTCCTAGCCAGTCGTGTTGAAGATTTTTTCAGGTAATCAATTGATGGATAGAAAAGGAGTAAAAAATGGGGTCGGCCCATACTTCATCTAGGTTCTCCACCTGGGTGAAGCACGGATACTGATAGGACTGTGGTAATGAACGCGACTGCTACGCAGGAGGAGTGGGTCCGCTCAGTGTAAATATTTGTATGCATGAATATAGCTGGTCTGGTCGTGCTTCGGAGAGCACGTTAAGCAGTCAGTCTTGGTTGTCATAGGAACGGCTATGGCAGTCGTTATAGGGGAAATACGTGAAATGGCCCATTTAGAAGAGCTGATCACTCGTTCGGTCATCGGCGTCCCCACTTACTTAGTGGTAGTATAATATTTAATAAATTGTTTTCGGTTATAGTTACCCGACATTAATCCTTAAGCCTTCTATCGTTGCTTTTCGTAAAACAGTTTATTTACTAACATCAGATTAGAATATAATTTTATGACGTCCGATTAAAACGACATTTGTGCCACTTTACCTTTAATGTCATTTAAACAGATTCCGTAGTATTTATTTCGTAAATAAATATAAATTCTATAAAATTAAAATTAAAGATCTTTATACCTCTTTCATTCAGTTCTCGACCATATCAAGTGCAAGATCTTTATGTAGTTGTTCATGTAATGTACCTGTAACTATTCTGTGGAATCGCTTAAGATGAAAGTTGATAACGTAAGTAATTACAGTAAGGCTATAAAAGATAGTTACATCTAACTAAAAGTACGTGCTTTATGACTCCTTCACGGTTGGTGACTGTTCTTTATTGCAGATGCAATTTGTAAGTGAGTCTTTGTGTTTACCTATGTAGTAATGATTGAAACAGACCAGAGACTACAAAAACACCCTTTAGTTTCTTGCCGGAGTCACAGAATAAATAATAATAATACGTAGTCGGAGCCTTCTCAAGACTGCCAGTATTATCAGTCCGAGAGATTTCACCGCGATTTCAAAAATGCCATTAGATTTTAGATTTCACGGCTATACTGTTAAAGTCCTAAATTAAGTGGCATCGTGTAGAGTGATTGCAACTAAACCAAAATTATTTTCTCGTTCGACAAAGACAAAAAATCAATGGCAGTTTTTGTAATGTCACTGGTTTGACAATACGAGTAGTTGAAAATTAGTAAAATAGGACTTTATTAACGCTATGTTAGTTTTAGTTAAATTAGACTTACGCTGTCGAAGTATCATAGATCTGAAGGTCTCCAGAAGCTTTCGGAGGCTACTGTATGTATGTATGTATCATGCTTAGAAGACTTAAGACTTAAGGACTGAATGCTATAGACGAAAATGTAGTTCTTGGTGAAAGTTCTAAAATAGTAAGTCAGCGTAACATTTGTACATTTCACAGTCGGCCGGCCACCAGAATAGTACAATTGTAATTTTTACTGAATGGTATGATATCATTTATGTGTAATGGTCGGTTTATAAATGTAATTTAATGATCCATAAGTTTCGTTTACCCTAATTATTGCATGTCGACTGTGTGTGTCCGTGAGTCGCCTTTACACATTAGGATTTATGCTTTGATTTAAAATAATTATAATACTTACATAGATTCAATTTAAATTACAGCATATTACAAATATTGTTATATTTTCGTTTGTATTTATCATTTAACCTATAACCTCTCAATGTGCATCATTGCTCCCACTGAAATAAATACTAATATATAAATGTACAAATATTGCATGCCTAAATCGGTAGAACATGTATTGCACTAAGATCACCTTTGATGTACCTGTGCGTGATTAATGTGTTCATTTTCAAGCAGTAATAAATGAGTTGATTTGATTTAGTTTTTTAGTTAGAAAGTTTATGATTAGACTTAAAATCTGATGTAGGTACATTTGCTATTTGTTGCGTAGAACGGGATTTAAATAAAATTGCAATGCTCGACATTACAAGCTGAGGGTATTTGCTAGTTCTTATAATAATTGTGCAGTAATTCTTATCAGTAACCATCTACAATTATTATGATAATTTAATAAAAGCCGTATTTAAATTATTTATAGTTACGCGACATGGAATTCCTATTAAGGGAATATAAAACGGTATATTCCCTTAATAGGAATTCCAGGTGTTAAACATCCATCTGGAAGTTATTTCTGAATAATTGCTGGAGCTTATATTTTTGTTCCTCTTTTTTCAGATAATATCTAAGTTGACATACTGATACGGTTTATCTAAACGTCACTGTTGCTATAAGGAATTCAATTTCTATTGTTTTGAGTCTATTTAATTTTCATATCATCAAGATGAATATAAAATACTAAGGGTTTATATTGGGGGAGGGAGGATTTGGCCCACCGCTCACCCGCGGTTCAACACTCCAACAATATATATTGGCATGTCAAACCACCCACTTCAAAGTGCTTATAAAATTAGCCGCAGAAATGCTGAAGGCGGATGTAGCTACAGCTGCAAACGTCCTAACGCCTCTACTACAACGCATTTGGAACGAGGAAGAACTACCTCAGGACTGGAACAAAGGCCTTCTTATCACCGTGCCTAAAAAGGGAGACCTCAGTCAATGCAGCAACTGGAGAGGCATCACTTTGCTTTCGATCCCTTCCAAGGTGCTTTGTAAAATCATTTTGGACAGGCTCTCGAGAGCCGTTGACCCTCTTATTCGCAGTGAACAAGCAGGATTTCGCCCCAATAGATCGTGTACAGACCAGATCAATACTCTACGTATCATACTGGAACAAGCATCAGAATGGCAAAGGGAGATCTACCTTACCTTTGTGGACTTTGAAAAAGTTTTTGATACGTTGAGATGGAAGGCCATCTGGTCCCGTCTGCGCAAAATTGGAGTCCCCGACAAGATTATTAACATCGTCAAAGCCATGTACAAGAACTATTCTTGTCAAGTGACACATAACGGGCTCGTATCGGAGGACATTAAAGTTCATGCAGGTGTTCGCCAGGGTTGCCTTCTTTCACCACTCCTCTTTCTTGTCGTCTTGGACGGTGTTCTGCATAAGACCACAGTAAACAAGCGCCGCGGCATAGAGTGGGGCTTAACCAACATCCTCGA
Organism: Pelosia muscerda; assembly: GCA_963691645.1. Lineage (NCBI taxonomy): Eukaryota > Metazoa > Arthropoda > Insecta > Lepidoptera > Erebidae > Pelosia > Pelosia muscerda. The sequence goes on along the minus strand of OY829102.1, from coordinate 19,571,608 downwards.
AGATTTGGATTATGCTGACGATATATGCCTCTTAAGCCACACTCGCGCAGACATGCAGACCAAACTGGATGACCTTCGAGGAGAAGCCGAAAATACAGGGCTTAAAATCAACACCGGGAAGACCAAGGAAATGAGGTGCGGGACAACGAGTTCATTCCCGTTGGTCATCGGCACAGAGGGAGTGGAACGTGTCCACAAATTCACCTACCTCGGTAGTTGCGTGTCGGAGACTGGTGGAACTGAAGAGGACATCACTTCGCGGATAGCCAAGGCACGAGCAACTTTTGCGCAGCTTAGACCCGTATGGGAATCACGGAAATTGACTCGGAGAGTTAAACTCAAAATATTCCGGTCCAACGTGAAATCCGTATTACTGTACGGGTGTGAGACATGGAAGGTCACAAAGGACATCTCGCATAAGCTCCAGGTCTTCGTCAACCGATGTCTTCGCAGAATCCTGGGTATTTACTGGCCAGAAAAAATTTCCAACGAGCAGCTTTGGGAACGTTGTGGTGAAGTCCGGATCGACCAGCAGATCAAACGCCGTAAATGGAGTTGGATAGGCCACACTCTCCGAAGGGATCCAAACCATATACCGAGGCAAGCCCTAGACTGGAATCCCCAAGGAAAGCGCAAACGTGGTCGTCCAAAACAGACCTGGCGGCGGACTATCATTGACGAAGCGAAAGCCATTGGAAAAACCTGGAGCGAAATCAAACGCGAAGCTCAAGACCGTACGGGATGGAAACTCACTGTGGACGCCCTCTGCCCCAGCTAGGGGACAAAGGACCTTAAGTCAAAGTAAGTCAATGGATTTCCGCCAGGTAACGCCTGCATCTATATCGTATATAAAATACTAGTTGATTTTCGAGACTACGCCTGCATAGATGTCGATAATCGCGAGTTTTGGCCATAATCTCTCGCTTTACCTACTCGAATATTTTGGTATACATGTTGATTCAAAGTGAAGTTCAAAATATTCTATTCTTTTTTATCATTCTGAACTCACCGGATCCGACACGACAACACGATCAATAAATCGTCCTATCTAAAAATCTCCAAACGTTATCTTATTTTGGTTTATCGTTTATCCAGTAAGTATCATACATGCCGACACACGTAATTGCATTGTTAACCTTTATCGACATGCAAATAATGAGATGCGCGTACGCATACTAATGGCTGCCACGAGGTGAATAAAAATATTTTGAACCAGAACGTGAAGCGCTCACCTGCCTTCTAATTGGATAAGATTACCCCTGGGGACTACTTACGACTTACTTTCTGATTATCATAGTTCATAGGACCATAAGCGTTCACCAACAATAGTTATAGTTTTGTTGGGTACAGAAATAAATAAACTGCCTCCAAGCGAATCCTACTAAATAGCCTAACTTGATCTGATTTTACCAATTTGGCAGACAAGCGCACGGACCATCTGATAGAAAGTCATCACTTTGGCACATGGACGTTTGCAACACCAGAGGCGTCACACTCGCGTTGCTTATCCTGTAGAAACCTTCTAATGCCCTCATTGATAAATCTCATATTGTAGTCGCTTGGAAAACTGACAGCAGGGAGTTCATTCCAGAACTAACGCGTGCGTGAGATTAAGTTCCTTTCATACCGCACTGCGCACTGTGTGCCCTGTTTCCAGACGTAATGTTTGAGGATAGACTCCCTGCTTTGGTTTCTCAAAGCGATTACAATATAGGGTTCTTCAAGAAGGGCATTTGAAGGTTTCTACAGGGTCAGCAGTACGAGTGTGACGCCTCTGGTATTGTAGACATCCGTGGGCCACAGTTTGTTGGGTTTAGAAGAACTCGAAATGAAGCCCTGTACTAACCCATCTGGAACGTGGAAGCAGTAGCCCAAAGCCTCCCTACATTGAAAGAGGCCTATGTCCAGTAATCAACTGCGATAGACTGATTGATTGGTTCACTTATCATTTATGATCGATCTAGATCATTCGTTGATCAGTCGTCAATTTCTCTTTTGCAAGTGACTACGGGCAAGTGATGCCTTTGACATTTTAAAATACCCTAGGCCAATGGTCGGTAGCTATGAATATTTATCTCGACATAACCGTCGGTTGTCCATCACTACCATGCATCACTAAAGGGCAACTGATCGACAATTAGGAACACAACGTCGGCTATTTATCTTTAGGTTGTAAAATACGGATAAACCGAGTCAGGAAACCTAACCTAATTATATTAATATTCCATTTTTTATACCACTTAGGTGGCAGACATTCGTGCTTTTTTTTATACAAGTTAGGTTGCAGACAAGCACGCGGCCCACCTGATGGTAAGTGGTTACCGTGACCGATGGGCGAGTGTAACACCAGAGGAATAACACTCGTGCCGCAACCCCTGTAAGAACAGAGACATTCTGTGTCGTCAGCGCAAAAGATGTAGGACAAGCCTTTGGTTTTCCTACGGACAACACAAAACCGCTAGAAATACAACACAGGGTTATTATTAGCCGCGGTATTCTGTATGGCGGAGGTACTTCCCCAGCCGAACTGCTCACTTAGGACGGGAGACAAGATACCTAAAGGACATGAAAAATAGGTCACATACTCTAGTATATGGCCTATTTCCCCGTCTTGTATTTGACCTCCAAAATTTACTTTAAAAAGTTAATATAGTAATATGAACAAGCATTCTTCTTTAAACAGCATGTAAGACTTATTGTTAATTAAATCTGTAATAGGCAGCATTGAAATTAGCATCATAATTCCTGCATATATTCATACTGTCGTACTATTAGCAATAAATAATAGTTGTGTGACAATAACCAGTCTATTTGTCACTATTACGTAGATTTGTTTGTACAAATTAACGAGATTAATATTTTCCATTGACTACTAAGAGCTTTGGGGCCCAAGTCAACCACACACTCTGGTATATTGACTGACCGTCAACCGGTGTTTTCAAGAGATTTACTCACGAGACTGGGAGGACATATGGCAGTGTTGACATACATACACTCCATTTTGGATAGGAATTTACTTTGTGTTATTAAGATGTTTAAAAAGCTTCTGAATTGATAATAATAGAAAATTAAGATAACTATTATACAAATCTTATTCTTAGAAGAAAAACTTAATAGTTAAGTTTTAATTTGATTTTCAAGTTTAAGAGCTTAATAATGATCGAGTGTTATACCAGGGGTCCATAAGTCACTGTAATGACTTTCCATCAGGCCGGTCGTGTGCTTGTCTGCCACTTCAGTGATGTCAAAAAAGATAAATAATATTGCATTTAATGAGCTACTTTTGCCGTTGACCGTACGAACTTATAAACGAATATGAATATTATATTGCAACTTATAAAAGTTACGAAAATGTTTATCATAGAACATTCTATTGTTTTATTTTAAATTGAAAATGTACACGTATCAGAACTATAGAAGTGCACAGTTGATACGTGTGGCGTGGACAGCGCATGTCGATCGTGCCCGTCTGGCGAAATAATTCCATGTCAATCAGAGCTATGGATGCTGTTTTGACAGCTACTGGTGAAGCCTAAAGCTATACCTACCCACAATGTATTGTGGTAGCCAGGTACCTATCAAGGTGACCTATACGTTCCAGTTAGCTATGTGTAGCATCTTTTTTTTACTGTAGGTACTATTATATTTTGTGGCATATCTAGTAGGTATGCGTATCTACATGCGTGTGACTACCCACTATTAACTTTAATTTATTTTTCAGTTTGTTTTCCATTGAAATTTATGACATATTTAAAAAGGGATTATGCCACTACTGATTTTTTTTTAAATTTATTAAGTACTATTTATATTGTTGGACGTGATTGGTCATTTAATTTGACGATTCATTTAATTTGACGAAACCGGTAGACCTGCAAGAATAGTCTGGCAAAGGCTTTTCTTTCATGATTCAGAGGTCAGTTCAGTAGCTCAAATACAAATCTCAAATAAAATGCCAGTTCAAATAAAAGCCAACTCTAAAATCTTATTAAATCTAATAATCATCTAAAATCACAAGAGCAAACAGACCCACTGACGTAGCATAGACTACAGAACGTATAGTATACTGTGACCATTTCTTCTGTCATTTCTCTATGGAAGCTTAAAACAACTGCATTATATATTATAATAGTCATTCTCTATAATAAACAAGGAATCGACAAAAAATTACCTACTTTAGTGTGTTTTGCGTCCATGACAGCTACATACATGTCACTCCTAGTGCTGTCCCCGCGAAATCCTAAGAGAAAAACTGTAAACAATATACTCGCATAACGGCATCGGGCTAAGGCTGAACTCACACTTCCGGAATATCTCTCTGCAGGCATATTCCTAAATTCTGGCAGGTTTTCTAAGGAATCAAAAGCTAGTCGCACTAATGCTTTTCGGTCTGGCAACGATATAAGAATTTAGAATCCGAATTCAGGATGTGTGTGTCCGTATTATCTGAAATATCCCAGTGTAAAATACAACAAGTTCGTCATAAGTTCTTCACTGTCATCCACTAAGTGTTGCTCCTGGATCCGCCGGCGTAGAATTTAGATTTCGTCCCCACAACGCATTCAAATTTCAGCCGGATCCGTTCAACCGATGCATGTAGCGTATAATAAACTGAAACCTTCATATCTTCACAAACTTTCACATTTAGAAATATTAATGTAGAATCAGATCAAACTAGACAATTCATAACTTAATTTTTTGAGGACTAGCTGACCCGTGCAACTTTCTTTGCTTCATAAAATACCCCGTTTATGCTATATTTGTATTTCTGTTCCGCACCGTAGCATGATGTTATATACCTACACTACATATAAACCTTCCTCTTGAATCAGGCTATCTATTAAAGAAAACCTCATCAAAATCCGTTGCACAGTTCTATAGATGTCAACATACATAGGGACAGACACGCAGACCGCGGATAGCGACTTTTTTCTATCTAATGATTGTGTGAACTATAATGACTATCAAATTCTGTGCGTTCTAAATTCCTAGGGATATTTCGGACGTGTGAATCCAGCCTAACAGCGAACAGTGCAGTTTCATCTTAGATCAGCATAAAAACAGGTTCTCGTTGAAATCGGTGTGAATCGACTCGATATATCATAGAGTGGGGACGCATTAATCGCAACGCCACGTCCAACAGGTTGACGGAAACGGCTGACCTCGGCCCTCGACTTGTCTGCAGGCAGGCCGTGCGTTGTTGGAACAATACAACATAGTACGTAGTTGTTGCGCGTACAACAGTTTCGTAAATATGTTGCTTGGAGTCGAAGAGTTTTTAAATATTATACTTAGGTACTAAAAACTATATATAGCCACCGCGGTAGCCTAGTGGTATGGGTAATGGACTGCTGAGACGAGGTCTCGAGTTCGATCCCAGGTTTACCATGGCACACACCAATGACTTTTCGATGCTTTTCGAAGTTATGTGTGTATTTATCGCAGGTTTATAAGTGCCTCGGAGAGCACGTTAAGCCGTCGGTCCCGGTTGCCATACAAACATCTATGGCAGTCGTTACGGTTAGTTGGAGCCCTCAAAAGTCCAACCAGCCTAACTTGGAACTTCGATATCGCCATTGGTCATTAGATCATTGGTTGTGGAGGTCAGATGGCAGTCGCTTCACGGAAAATATCGAAGTTCAGCCGCATCACAGTTAGACTGGAAAGCCGACCCCAACTGAGTTGGGAAAAAGGTTCAGGGAATGACTTAGGTACTAAAAACTCTTCGGTTGATATAGATATAATAAGCAGTAAGATCTAATGTAGATATTGATACTTATATATTTATATATATAAGATATATTTAGCAGTAAGAATGTAATACTAATATAGATATATAAGATTTATTTAATACTAATAATATAATAGAGATATTTTAATAACTAGCTCTTCTCAGCGGCTCCGCCCGCGTGGACTTCTGATCCCGTTCCCGCTGCTCGGACTTCTGAGCCCGTTCCCGCTGCTCCATAAAAACCTTCCGTAGTGTTCAAGGAACAAATAAAAAAAAGAATTACTCGAATTGGTCCAGCCGTTTTCGAGTTATGCGCTTACCAACATATTTCGCGATTCATTTTTATATATATAGATTATAATAAGCTAAGTATATGTATACTGCATTGTTGTATTGGGCAAAACCTGTAAAAACCATGCAAGATTTGTAATAAATAAATAAATAAATAAATGTTATGCTCTGGTAGTATTCGCGTATTTTTAGCGGATTTACGTCAATAGCTTAATAGTTAATGAGTCGGTTTTATGATTGCGAGGTTCTGTTTTCGAATCTTGGTCATTATACTAGACTCTTAGCTGGAGCGGTAAAGTGAATTTAAGTAATTCTATTTATATTATCTTAGATAGTTATCTATTTTACTGTTCACCGTCTACTTGTCATATCAATTGTAATATTGTGACACTACTATTTGCCTAGCATTTGTCCAGCAACGTGCGTGGAAAGGGACATTATGGGAAGTTGACATTTTGGAACCAGGGGACATTTTGGGAAGTCGCTATTCTGAGCCTCAACGATCTAATGCCATAGAAAGGTAGTAAAGGTAGCCTAGTGGTCTCGGGTTCGATCCCAGGTGTCGTAGCACACACCAATGACTTTTCGATGCTCTTCGAAGTTATTTGTGTATTTATCACAGGTTTATAAGTGCCAGGTTAATGGCAATTGGTTCGCCACCTATTACATTGGGACCTTAACATAAACTGGGGAAATATGGGTGCTAGCACCTCTGCCTACCTCTTCGGGGATATAATCGTGAGCTTATGTAAATGTAAATGTATGTCTATCAGTTACAGGAATTATATTAGTCTCTCTATGTGTAGTCGTTTTCTAGAATCGTAAACAACCCTTTCATATTTTTGAATCAAGATACAAAATTGTGACTTGAAAATATATTTTGATAATTCATAACAGAACCAGATTAGCTACAGAGTAAATTATTAATAACAATCTGTACACACAGTTCTCAATATCCTTTCTCAAATTTAACAGAATTTATGATAATTCTGTAATTAATAAATTGACAAACTGTCGTTCGATCAATAAGTAATATGCCAATAACAGATCAAAATTATCATTTTTTAATAAAAACCGTCCGTTCACTAACGAACTCGGATAGTCAATTTTTTTGAGAAATATCTTTAATTTTTTTTAATAATTCAAATATTGTGTCTATCATATAATTTATGTCCTTTTGAAACAGTTAAAACTATAGTATCTGTGACAGTATTAATCATTAAGTCTTTATTCAACTTTGCCGATGGCTATTTATTTTTCTTGTCATTTCATTTTATTACTAAATTAATGTGAGCACCGGTTTTTTGGTACAATCCGGTGGCAGTAGACCGTTAATCTGTGATTGCATTAGAATAAAAATATAATTATATTGTCAATATTTGTAGATAGTCAACGATCAATTTCCCAGCATGCAAGGTGATTGTAATCGATTTTCAAACACAGATACGTGTTCGAAATCAACATGGCTAAATTAAAATCATTATATTATAAATACTATTTGTATTATTTTTAAATTATACTCCTTATCATTACTTATAAAACTGGTATCCATTATTTAGCATGTGGTACTAGATCTACGCACTTGCGAAATATTACACATACGAAATCATATCTCCATGGGTAAGAAGTCTTTTTACTTTCTTTGAGCGGGTTTGACATTCCTTATTTTTTTTCAATATTAGTGGATTTTGCTATTGCTATTTTGGGATTGTTAAGCCGTGGGTGAGTGGTGGGTTCACCTCCCTCCCCCATTTTAGTATAATGTTATGTTTTATTGGTTTTAAAAAGGATTTTCAAATATGTTTAAATTTATGCAATACTGGGAGTTACAATCATTATAGCCATCGGCATGGATCTTGGATGTTTTTGACGTAGCCTACTTAGAGCACCCGTCCGAGCGAGCCACTATCGCTACACGCGCGTCGATTGATTTAATTGAATCAATGATTGGTTTGAACTTCTACTCCACCATTACACTACGTGCTATACTCAAAATATAACCTAAAAACGCGAGTTCACAACTCCTGCCTCTATCTATACCTGATAGCGGTTCCCAAACTAGGCTTACACAGTTCTCAAATTACAGGCATTTCTGGAACTTTGTCCTGAAACGCAATCATAACTTGAGGTCCTAGTAGAGCATTGACACTTATTATGCACTACAGTAAATATACCCCTTTACCATCCCCCCTCTTTTCTATATGGTCGGCAGCACGAATGTGACGCCCCTGGTGTTGCAAACCTCCATAGGCCAGGGTAGCTAAATTCCATCAGGTGAGCTGCATGCTTGCCTGCCACATAAGGTGCATAAAAAATACGTAAATTGACGTTCCCTACCTTGACGAGCAGTGACGGAATTTGTTCAAATAAATACACTCACAATCCAAGCAATGACATCCAACTATAATTCATAAACTTTCAACAATCAATTCGGATATCGATCAACAATGTTAAATAATTTCGACCCTTAGGCTGAAGAGAATAACAGGGGTGTTCCCCTAAGCGGTGTGACGTGGCACATTCCGCCGACTGTACCAGCCGGCCGTGGTCGCGAACTGTTGGCAGCATTGTGACAAATTTACTTATTTCACCACCAGCGACTTGGAAATGCATAGGCAATTACGCTTGTATGTCCTCGAAAGGGTTAGAAAGGTGTGTTATTTTGACAAAATCTGATTACCCTATTGCCGCTCTCATGGTAGCCAGTTGCCGTTTATAATAATTCATAGAAAGAAAAATCAAACAAAAGACTTGTTATTCGAGTATTTCATTTGTGCAATATTCCGCAAGTACAAAAAACAAACCTCGACATGTATGTCGCCTCCACACGAAGCATTTTCAGAAGCGCTACTGACCAACTATGTAGCGTTTCTGCAGATTTGTTCAGGGTGGTGGGTTGGCATTTTGAATGGGTAAACCGTACATGTATGATGGATGCGTCTCCCCCCCTTCTCTATAATTGGTATATTTTCTTATAATTTCCACCATATATAATATACCATCCATACTTCAAAATGTTATCATATAAAATTCGATTTCGTCCAACACTTTTATTGCGATGACCTTTCCGCGATGGTCTTTATAAAGTAACCCTGTTGACTATAACAAAATAAAAGCACAAGTCAATAGTGTTGACTAAAAAACCATCTCGCAATTTTCGCGCAATATATAATATCAAAGCTTATTTTTCTTCCCACACAGTTATTCGAATCAAAGTCAAAACTACAAATAGACGCACTCAAAAGCCTCCAGTCAAATCCGAAGGAGACTCCATCAGGCGTCTGATAAAAGCGATGACGTCACGTCTATCAATGGGCCCAGCAGGCCTATCATACATCACTTTCTAGGCCTTTTTGAGGCCCATTTTCTGGGCCCCTTTCTTGCAAACAACATCATTTGTTACTCCAGTGTTATATATTTTTCTATGCGAATCGAACGCTTAGTGTTCATAAAATCGCACTTCATGCTTTTTTGTCGATCATCGTCACTTAACGGTTGAGTGGCCACGCTTTCAGAACATTGAGGACTGTCCTCAACTGGGAACATAATGTCCAGATGAGAATAACGTGGTGCAAAATGGGTGGTTATAAGTTTTGGTGTTATTTTTTATATTTACCTACTGTTTTAAATATTACATAGGTATGTACCGAGACTTTTTTTAAACGAGCAACGTTTTAGGTCAACTAAGCACTGTTTGGGAATTGGCTCAATTTTAATCATATAAGGATTTGTCGGTTTTGTTTCTATTAAATTTGTATTTTTATTTATTTATTATATTATGCCTTTAAATTGATATTGTTTTCATTCTCAACATCTCAAAAACCCTATCGAATCAATCTAGCAACTAAAAATATACCTAATTAAGACCAACAGGAAAGAAAAGTAGAATTTTCTGAAAAAAAATTGCTATTTCATCTCTTCTTAATAATTTGTAAAAACAAAAAAAAAGAAGATATCGTTTTATTCTATCTTACTTTGAACATATCTTAAACAGTTAGTGTACTCACGTAATATGCTCGGCCTATTGAGTGAGTTGACACTTGTAGACCATTTAAAACTGGACGTAATTATTAATAATATTCACTTTCTAGTTTCAAAGATTTGGGCTGGATTCAAGACTTCTCTTCTCGTGTAATATATTACATATTACATACCTAACCTACAAAGTTATGCCAATCGTCCTACCATCTATTAAAATAAAATTCTCATAATAGATTTTGGTTCCGATGATTAGAAAAGTGTGCCTCCTCATTTATTTTATACGGAAATCCCGCTTTTGAGTGCGGTTATGCTGGACTCGAACTGACATAACCGTCTTAGGTTTGCAGATAAAATGTGGGATTTGTTGAGACATGTCCTTCGCACCCCGTCAGTTGTGCGGCCCCTAGCGATCAACAGGATTGCGCGTCGAGTCACCTCGGTGAGTGGGGCAGTCCGAGTCAACACGAGAACTGAGATATTTATAGCGCGTTTGCTCTCTGTCTCAATATTAGTTTAGTTCTATCACTAAATGTTTGTTTATTAGGACGTATCCAATATACTGTTTTGATTATACATGTATAACATAGGTAAAATAAAAATAAAATATCTCGGAGAACACGTTAAGTCGTCGGTCCCGCTTGGCTTATCTATGGCAGTCGTTACGGGTAGTTGGAGCCTCAAAAAATTCAACAACTTGTCTAACTGTTAGACTTCGATATCGCTACTGGGTTGTGGCGGTCAAATGGCAGTCGTGTCACGGAAAATATCGAAGTTTAGCCGCGACGCATTTACACTGTAAAAAGCGAACCCAGGACTTCGAGGTGGAAGCCTCGGATGCAACCGGGACTATTCTAGGATGATGATGAAAACAACCAGAATAGAAACAAGTAGGCTACAGTGTTATTTGTAAGGTATAGTCTCAGGTTCTTTAAAGGTGTGACATTGTAACACTGTACGTGTTTGTAACGGTGGCCTTCAGCTAACCATCAGGCGAGGTGAAGTCAAATTAACGTGTCCAATATAAAATAAGTTATTAACGTGACATATTTTTAATGGTCACAACGAGTTAAACAACTACAAAATAAGCATTAGAGGCGAGCCTATTACCGACAAAGGGGCACCTGTTCCAGACTTCACACTAATAGTTCTATGATAAGAAATCAAGTTATGTCATTAAAATTGCAGATTGCTACGCAAGTTTAGTGTAATTATGTTAGATACTAAGTAATTAACTGCCTAAGACTTGCATATACATGTATTAATGTCCATGATGAAGTGTTATGTTAAGCTGTGCTAGTATAGACATACATCAACATTTACATACAGGGTGTTGTGAAAGCTATAGACTGTAGAAGGCTATGGCGCCAGCCTTATACAGCCATGAGCATGTTACAGCCTGAAGTTAAGTTTCCTATTGCATCTATGTTATTATTTTATTGCGTGTACTGCCTACAACACATATACATTAATATTACTAGCGTTAATAGAGCCATAGACTCCTTCATGACAGCTTTACCGAATTTAAAATGTCAGCAACAGTGATATGACTATTAGTGTAAAGACGTCACTGCAATATCTATCTCCGACAAAGTTGATAATGGTTTATAAAAAACGTTTCACGGTTCGTATATTATGTGACTTTCTCAGAAAAGAGAAGAGACTATTATTAATATTTTACTATTGCTATCGTTTTCATTGTTAAAGCAATATTAAATATTCTAGGACAATCTACACTACGCCCTCTAGACCAAACGTTAGGCATAGCTTAACTAGCTTGTGTTATGGGTTTATTATGGGATTATCAGAGGAGGTAGGACACGACGATATATCCGTCCCAATCGAGCAGTCCGACTGGGGAAGTACCTCCACCCTACAGAATATCGCCGTTTAATAACCTTGTGTTGAGTTTTCGGTGGTGAGTAGGGTAGCCAGAGCTCACTAGAGAGGTTTTGTGTTGTCCGTGGGAAAACCAAAGGCTTATCCTACATCTTTTGCGCTGACGACACAGAATGTCTCTGTTCTTACAGGGGTTGCGGCACGAGTGTTATTCCTCTAGTGTTACACTTGCCCATAGGCCACGGTAACCACTTACCATCAGGTGGACCGCGTGCTTGTCTGCGACCTAAGTTGTATAAAAAAAAATGGGTCTGCCTACTCTTTCGAGGATACAGGTGTGAGTTTATGTTATGTTATACTTTCATCTTAATACTCGTCTTGATCGGTTTCAATGGCCAGTAGTCAATAATGTGACTATGCAACATCTCGTTACTGACTTCTACCTGTACTTCCCTTTCAAACCACACTAAATGTCAACCGCGAGTCACAATAGGTACCATTACAACTAAATATCAACTATTTCTTGAACGTTGATAAAGACTTAGTCACGATGTGACATAAACGGCGACCATAGGTCACGCGGTACTCGCACTTCACGCGATTATGTAGAATTATGGGTAATATTAATAATTCTTTACTTTAAATGTATAGGTACTATGGACGTGAAGATGGTACTTAGAGCATAGAAAGAGAGCTAGCGAAGGGCCTTTCGGAAGAATACCTATCGAAGAGGGACTTCGCTAGCTAGGCATATCCCAGAGGCAACTGATGCAACTGATGACCCAAGACAGCCGTGCGGTTTTGGTCGATTCTAGTCCAACATAAACATAATCGCGTTGACTTTTCAAAAAAAAGTTAGGTATCCTAGGTTTTTTAGGAGATACTAAAATCTTTGGAGTTCAAACTAGCCTTTTATTTCTTTTTGTCACCCCTGCCAAAGCCGTTGGACGTAGTTATGTAGAACTCAAAGCGACCAAAACGCACGCAGTTCTTGTGTCTCCGATTGCCGGAGATAATACAAGTCATGTCTCTTGCACCGCAGCAGACACAAGAACAACAACACATATTATACGTCCACCATTTTCTGTACTTGTCCGCACAAAACAATCCTAACCTCAGGATTAATGGTATTGAAATCAGACATTTTAAAATCGTGACACGGATTTCTAAACGCACCTATGAAACTCATATTTCTCACAACATTCTATCGTATTTTGAACGCAACTTACCAATTGTTAATTTTCGGCGTACCTTTTGTAGGTCTGCACATCTTTCTTATAAATCGATTAACGCAATGACTGTCCATATCTGCGCTGGAGTGCGTTTTTGTCGAACATCTGTTTCTGCGTTAGTAGCGCACAATATAATATTTATAATGATATAGCTGTTTTAGTGTGTCTAATAGATTCGTACTGCCTCACACGTGATCGCATAAATCGTGTTCATGTTATTACTTACTTTACAAACAATTCTATAGGTGTTTTGATTCATGATTGATTTGACATAATACTTAAGGTATTTCAAAGACTTGTAAGTTGCAATCAGATACTTTAATCTGTTCCATTTTCTTCTTTGCTACTCATTTCTGTAAGTAACTCCGTTAGACTTACCATTTGATGTTGCTCATTTCTCGTAAGTTGTGTTCTTATTTTTTATAGAAGTTACTAAAAAACCTCTATCGAACCTAGTTAAGAAATAGGTACTACCTCCTCAGTTTGCACAGCAGTTTCAAGAGTTACTGAACTCCAAGTCTCTTTTAAGGTAATAGCAATACTCATGTGTTTACGTATACTTGCGCAAGTCCCGGTCACAGGCGACACATTCACATTGAAGTCTTACTTTCTTAAGTTTAAATTTAGGTGGCAGACAAGCAGATAGCCCACCTGATAGAACTATGGATGCTTGCAACCTGTACCTAGTGCAAAAGTCAAAGCACCACACAGCAGTATTATCTTAGGCCCTCCGTTTTCCCACATACAACACAAAACCTCTCCACTGAGCTCCGGCTATCCTACTCATTGCCGGAGACACAATACAAGGTTAATATTAGCCGCGGTATTCTATAGGGCGGAGGTACTTCCCCAGTTGGACTGCTGGGAACGAGAGATACCGTCATGACCTACATCCTACACACTTACCATTTATTTCAATTACTGAATTATTATCCACTATGTTCTAATAAGTACTCCACCTTATCTGACATCGAGGCATCACCCGATAAAATGACATAGTATCTGTGGTGTTATAATGTTTGATTATTGATATTGATATGTATGTTTATAATTATTCTAGTGCATAGTAAATATTTGAATCAATAAAGCGGCAAAGTTGTTGTATAATGTACAACAATGATTAATACACACAAAGGTGTACAGTTGCTTCTTTTTCCCATTGAGTATACCTAACATCTTTCCACTTGGGTACTCGATACCAATTTGTCTACTCCGCTGGCGACACAGAAACTATTTTAACTTCACTACACTTCCCTACCACCTCTGCTATAGAAGGGGATTCCTATAGGGTTGCCAGCATGAATATCACGCCCCTGGTGTTGTAAACGTTCACGGAGCCCATTCCATCAGGTGGGCCGTGTGACCGTGTGCTTTTCTGCCACCTACCTAAGTAATATAAAAAAGATTTTTCATACTCGTACTCTTGATTATCTACCTAAATGACATACTTAGCTAGGTCAATCAATACAAACTAAACTATAAAATTTTCCCATAGAAAAATCTCAATAATTTCAATTCCACAATCAACAAACTGAACAAAAATAACTGAGATCCAAATGAACCGAGAATTGCAAACTCATGGTAGGGGCCCATGGTACACAAAAGTTTTAATTGTCGAAAAAAAAGAATACGAAAATGAATGAACATCAATTAAAAAGCATCAATAGTGAATCAAGAGGTAGGTGATTGACGATATGTTAGAAATGACGGGCTCGTTGTTGATAGGAGGATAATGATGATTGTGTTTAAAGATATGTCAGTTGTGAAGTTGTTTGGAATATTGTTGAGGTAATGTTTTGTTTGTTGCTAATTCGTGATTGATCATTGACATATTAAAGACAGTTTATTGAAAAATATTATTTCTGTTTTCAACAGAAACCTGATACTACGAAAACATTTCACTATACTGTATCTAGTTCCTATTGACAGTTTTTCCGATTGTCAGGGAAATCTAGCAGGATGAAAAATCTGTCAGATTGCAATAATGTTAGATTTGCTTAGTATAGATTTTCTGAAGTAAAATTAAGTAGATGTATTTAGATGATTAGAACATTAGTAATACCACTGTACAGGAGGAGGAGAAGTAAAAAAAAGTTAGAGCAGTTGTTGAACTTTTTAGGGCATCAATTACCCGTAACGACTGTCATTAGATGTTTGTATAATATGATACAAATATCCCAGAAATCTTTGTTAGTAATGTTAGTAACCATAACATTTTAAATATCGAAATTTTATTTATGACATTCACAGACAAAATTGGTTTCAAACCTTGTGTCCAATACTATATAATGTAGAGCCATACTTGTCTTCAATTATAATTTTTTCATTAATCTTTCTGGTTTAATAAGAACTTTATTAGTTATCCTATCATCACGCCACACCGCAGGGTGGGCAGTCAGTCAGCAAAACGCCCAGTCATCACGTCTATCACTGTGATCCCTTTGAGACGACAGCGCTTGTCCGAGCTGTGTGACGCAAACACCATGGGTATGCTCCATTTAAGACTCGAGATTTTATATCGATGGTTGGAGGCTAAAGGACGTAAGTGAATATGACAGTTCATAAGAAAATATCATTTAAGTTAGTTGTTTGTGATGTCGTTTTGTACATTCGATGTTGCTTACACCCTTTTGCCTTTAAATTGACCTTATTTATTTATGGTTAATATGTAATGAGGTATGTAAAAAAAGGTCTTCTTGAGCCGGGGTCGTGTTTATATTACCTAAGCTAACCTTTATCATATTTTTAATCTTGCCGTTTTGTAGGTGCAATTTAATGATACAGAAAAAATGATTTTGAGTTTCATATTTGCATTTGGGGATGTAAGTAAAATATGAATGGAAGTAGTATGCAGTCATCTACTTACTTAGTTAGATACTAACGTATTTTCGTACTCGTGCATTTCATTCTAAAATTAATGACAATTTAAAATATTATTCCAATTTGTCATTAAGAATATCAATTATAAAATAACTTTTATTATAATTGTTTGAAAATCTTATTGAATTTTAAATATAAAAAATTTGCATGGTTATAAATATGTATTACCTACATGACATATAGTAGTTTTTTTTATTATCTCAACATTCCACGAACGGTGCCATTACTGTTTTAGGAATATATTTATTATCTTCACGTCATAGACACACACAATCTGTCTGATAAGCGAATACTACTCTAGTAGCTCTTTCTATGTTAATTTATTTTACACTACGATTGATTTATACATCACAAAAACAATTTGCTGTAACCCAGGCGATATTTTAAAACTCAATTTATATACAAATCTAAAAGGACTATGTAAGAAAAATATATTAAAATACTAATTTAAATATGAGTCTCACGTAATTAAGTAGGCAGATATTTTAACATTTAATAAATTATATTACAATATCACTGACATATTAACACATAAATCAGCTCCATAATATATTAAGTAAATATTACATAAATAATTTTGCTGACTCAAAAAGTTAGACATGCCATTGAAATATTCTAGTCAATCTGAAATGTCAGTTCCAGCATAGGTATAAAGTGAATAATTTAGAAATTATTTTATAACTCAAAAGTAAAGATGCATATCACTGCATATTAACAAATATCTACGTGCCACATTTTACATTCATAAATAACTTATGAGTAAAAGTGTACTTGAAGACAATATAACTGAAATATTACAATTGATACAGTAAACACTTAAATATATCCAATACAACATATATGAAATATTCTTACACTAATAAAAGATAAATAAAAACTAGAATTAAAAACAAAGGGACAAATCACCGGTACCAAGCGACACGGACCATTCGCAACGAGTGAACCACCGACAAAGCTAGCCGACCCATACAGTCGATCAGTTCTAATTGTGTGATTTGATACCAAAACGCTTTGTTAGCCTCACGAAAATCTCTATTCTTGTCCATTCTTATCGGGACACAACAAATTTATCTTTTGTACCGTCTTCACGATTTTTCTTTGGTACTAATTAAATAGGAAAGCGGAACGATTCTGATGCTAAAATCTCGATTACTTTACTATTGTTTGATAAGTTAATTACAATTACAGAAATAGTTCTTATTGGCACAGTTTCATGTTATATAATAATGACTAATATTTATTAACAAACAGCTGCTCGGTCCTCGTGAACTTCTGAACCCGCTTCCGCTGCTCCATGAAAATCTTCCTTAAAGTTCAAGGAAGGGCTAAAAAAAGAATTACTCTGAACTGTGCGGTATGAAAGGAACTTCAGAATGAACTCCCTGCTGTGGTTTTTCCAAGCGACTACAATATGGGGTTCTACAAGAAGAGCATTTGAAGGTTGCTACAGAGTAGGCAGCACGAGTGTGAACCCCCTATGGACGTTTGCAACACGCAAACGTCCATAGGCCACGGTGATCACTTTCCATCATGACGGCTGTATGCTTATTTACTGCCGAAGTGCTATTTAAAAACATAGGTAACTTTTTTGTTCTTGAGTAGAGTAGCCAAGTGTCCCGATTTACGCGGGATGTTCCGATTTTTAGGGACTCAGATCGAGTCCCGATTCGCACCTGATCGGGACTCAAATATATATCAAAACATTTATTTAAACTCATCTCATCTCATCTCTCATAAACTCACGCCTTTATCCCCGAAGGGGTAGGCAGAGGTGCTAGCACCCACATTTCGCCAGTTTATGTTTAGGTCCCAATGTAACAGGTGGCGAGCCTATTGCCATTAACCGGGCACTTATAAACCTGCGATAAATACACATATAACTTCGAAAAGTCATTGGTGTGTGCCATGGAAACCTGGGATCGAACCCGAGACATCGTCTCAGCAGTCCATTACCCATACCACTAGGCTACCGCGGTTCCTTTTTTTTTTTTACTTTAATTTATACCGTTATTATTTTTATATTATATTTTTTATATATTTTATATTATAATAAATAAAATAATTTAAAACCGTTAACTTTTAACACAGTTCAATATAATCTCATATAAATACAGAACATTATAAAGTTTCATTTACAGTGTTGATGATATGACAACCGTTCCATTTATTGAACTGTTTTAATAGCTCATGATATGGGGCCCTGCATATTTCATTATCGCTAAATTGCGTTAAATTATCGCCTAATTTTCACCCTGCTTTAAATAATTAATTTCAAATGCAAGTCCTAGTATTATAGCGTAATAATATCAATTAAGAGAAGGTCCCAGACAGAGAAGCAATCTCCTCAAGCCGGAGTCACATAAATCCATCACATTTAACAACCGAGGGCTTTCTTTTAAAATATTAATTAAACGACTTGCAATATCGTTTGCAATCAAGTTCGGCTTTAATTAGTAATGTGTCGGCGTCACCGCAATGACTTATGGCATATTGGACGTGAGCTCGTAAATAATGTTTCAGCTAATATTGGGGTGTTTGGTTCGAATACAGATATTCATTATACTTATTGAAATTTTTCTTCAAGCACAGATATTCTAAGCTATGCTTTGTGTTAGGTGTGGGTTTATCGTTTTCGTGAGTAGTGTAACGACCGGGATTCGATCGTTCGTAAGGCCGACTCCTTAACCATTAAGCTTCCGGCGCTTCGCAGTTTGGTGTTCGTTGTCCGATTGCTCATTTCAGTAATCTGGTATATTTCCCATTGATTGTTTCCAGTCGAAAAAAGCTCACCTTTTCATTATTCTATAAATATAAACTGGGATTGGCGCTGTGGCAAATCATATTTTCTTACTAGTTATAAATTATTGTCTTGCAATTATTTTACAAGAAACAGTCTTTACTATTCCATAACTTAGTAAGTCGATTATGTAACTAAATTACGATCGCTTTAAATAACTTATCAAATAAATCTTTGATAAGAGGTTCTCGCTAAACCTTGACAAAGAATTTGTTGCAAACTATTTGCTAAGTACATATAAATTAAATGTGTTTGATCATAGATTTAGAAAAGATAGACTAGATACCTACTTACTCCAAGAGTATATTCCTTCAACCATATCTAGAATAGTTACAATCTTTAACGACCGCGTCGCGTCTATCAGTACGATTCGGTAATTCGACACTGGACATTTTACAAGTTTGACAGACTTCGGAATCGGGTATTTAATGTTTACTCAACCGGCAAAATTTAACGTATATTAATTATTAAACCCTGAAAAGTCGTGAAAAGCATTGCATCAGTGTAGACGCTGGTACGGTGACGCGAAGTGTCTATTTAAATCTGTCTTAGGTTCAATCGCCATTGAAAGAGCAGTGGCTGGTAGCGACTTATTAGACATGGGCGGTCAACAAAATTTGATGTTTGGTTTAATGTACTAAGCTCTGCTTTAGAGTCTCCTCTCAATGAATTAGGATTCTAAATGTCCTTTACCTTTTTTAACTTGAGAAATGTGATTAGGCATTACATATCGGATAACGGTGGTATCCAAAAGCCATGTGTAGCACTCACCTCTATAGGCATACTTACCCACGATGTCTACATAACTTTAGTCTAATCACTGCGTAGATGTCAACTCACTGCAAAGTTTGCTCATCGAAATCTACGCTCAGTGCCAGCACAGCCTTAGCTTAACGATTGCAAGATGTGTTTATGAGTCAAAGATTACAAACGCTTCGCGTGCGATCAATACATAAAACGCATCTTTATGCTCCGTGGGTTATTATTGTATTAATTTGAATATGACTGATGGCTAAGTTGTCGTGTCTAATTTACAACAATCGTGTTCCAATGTAGTTAGTTAGAAGTCAGGAAATTTTAGTACGTGGCGGCGATTGACTGTTACTACAAAAATATTGGATAGCCTGTTTGCAATGTTGAATTAGCTTTCTAATAAACTCTGTGAGAATCTTGATGTATTAATATGGCTACCTGTACATTAATATTACTTGTACTCTTATTTATTTAAGTGATAACGGGTTTTAACGGTGTTTATTACCTGACTACTTGAGGTAAATACTTTTTATTTGCTAACGTTTTGGTTGATTTACAGTTGAGTAATGGGCATAAGTACGATTGATTTTAGTTGATCGTAACATCGATAAGTTTGATATTAAATTCATCGGGATTTTCGGCACTGTTGCAAGCGCCATGATCACGGTGTACTGACGACCGGCGAGTTGCTCATGGTAAATATCCCGATGTATTTAATAGTGAATGTGTAAATGACCATGTCACTCTAAAATCATACAGATAAGTTTGATTTCTTGAAGTTACGATCCACTTTCAGTAATCGTGGTCGTCTGGTCCATCCATAACTATAGTTAGTTACTTTTGCAGTATTTTGGATAGTGGTGAATTAGACAGTTTGTGGGATTATGTTCGAATTGCAAATACTGGGTCGAGCTAAGAGCTCAAACCACAGATAGATAAATAGTTACTACGTCTTAACCTCTGTATATGTGTATATTTTTGGGCCATGTACTTTGTGTTCAAGTGGATAGATAATATACCTCTGCCTACCGCTCTGGGATGTGAGTAAAATGATGTACCAATAATATCATAATTGGAAACGGCTTTATCAATTTCGATGAAGGTGATCACTAAATTATGCGGTCGCGAGATCATTATAAATAGTTTTAAATTTAAATTAAATTTATGCTTTCAAAATTTATAGATCTAATTAGGTGAAACAAAATGAGGCCTAATCACAGATAGCAATAATTAATCCTTCATAATAATGTATAAGATTAATTTATTGTTGGCAATTAAAATAATGATTCAAATAGATAAAGATGAATATTTCAATGTGGCATTATTTTTTTTGTTTCAGATTTGTATGCTGTGATAGATATGAAATAAGAAGTTTTAAACATCGTAAGTTACTTTTGTGATAATTATATTTTTATTTACTTTTTGTGTAAAATTTTAGCTTAATTTAACCGAGTACGTCGCTGGCAATTTCAAAATCTTTCTATCTGAATACTGTTGATGCATTTATTATAATGGAGGCCTTCATTTATGAATCCCACATAAAAAAGATCTTGTCAAAACTAGATTTCTTAATATAACCATTAAGGTACCAAACAGGCGCTCGGCTCGTCTGTTTTATATACTATTTAGGTGGCAGAAAAGCACGCGGTCCATCTGATTGAAAGTGGTTACCGTGGCCTATGGACGTTTGCAACACCAGGGGCGTCACAATCATGCTGTCGACCATGTAGAGAAGAGGGGGAAGGGGAAAGGTGGCGGGTAGAAAGCTAAGAGAGCCTCTGTGCTGTCAATGCAGAAGACAAAAAAGGGTTTCTCGGTTTTCCCACTAACAACACATAATCTCTCCAGTGATGAAAAGCATTTACCAGAAGTATGACTGTTACCCTGAATATGCAAAATGCAGCATAGGTTCGATCCCAGGTTTAACCATGGTATATACCAATGACTTTCGATGCTTTTAGAAGTTATGTGTGTATCTATTTATCGCGGGTTTATAAGTACCCGGTTAATGGCAATGGACTCGCCACCTATTACATAAACATAAACTGGCGGAACGTGGGTGCTAGCACCTCTGCCTACTCCTTAGGGGATATAGGCGTGAGTTTATGTTACAATTCGTAATTTTAATGTCAGAAATCTTAAGACTAACATTCAACCTGTTCTTACAAGTCTGTCTTACTCTAAATCTGTGCGTATAGCGCTCTCCTGTTCTGTCAGTCTAAACGCTCAATTATTCAGGCGACAAGCCTCGGAGCCTATTCCATACATGTCGCGAATTAGAGCCTTGTTGCTGATGATTTATGTCTCGATCGGCGCTGTTCCGTGTCGCGGGTTGACATCGGCCGGGCAGGCACAAACGTTACCTGGGACTGTAGTCTTTTTATGAAATCGTTGATAAGTTATGGGCATTGAGGCTATGCTCAGTGGTTTTATAATTTTATGATTGTTGTAGAAACTGGAAACGTAGTGGTAGTGAACGCGATCGCTATGTAGTGAGCCTCGATCCTCAGTGCAAATATTTATATCCATGATTTTTTTTTTGTGGCACTTGAATTGGACTTCACCTCGCCTGATAGTAAGATGTAGTTAAAGAAGAGGGTCACCATCACAAACACGTACAGTGTTACAATGGTGGCGCTCAGCTTGACGGCTTTTTCACGCCTCGGAACCCGGGGCTGTAGAAAGAAGGAAACACGTGCGCTGGTAATGAAATAACCATTATTTTTCTCAGACATTACGTCACGAAACGACAAACAAAATTGAACCTAGGCCCCTTACAACAAGATTTGGAAGCAATTTGAGCGTATGTTTGCTATAATTGGTATAAGTAACAAACCCCTTCGTCAGCATTCACTTAGGGCAATCAATCTGACACCTCAGATCCTAGAAGCTGCTGTGCTAAATTTACTCGATACTATTACATTCCATGTCTGACCAAAGGACAAATTTGTCCAGCCGTCTGACCAATTAGCCTGAGGGTTGTACAGACGGATACAGGGTGTTTAACTATTCACACGACACGTCTTGTCGTTCAGCTGGTGTTGATCCTATTGGATTCGAAACAGGTTTATGCTGATATACGTATCTACAGCGATCTATGATATGTTTTAACTAATTTTTGGGCACAAATTCGACTACACATACGGAAGAATAAAGTAGTAGATACTCGGAATCCAAATAAAATAATAATACATTAAATTACAATCTTATATACCTAGTTCTATGTTCTGGAACATATTATATAGTAAATTGCCCGCGGCTCTGCCTGTGTGGATGTCGGTTATCGCGCAGTGCAAACTTATATTACTTAGGGGTGAATGAAGCTTCACAATTGTGAAAGAATTTTAGAAATTGGCAAGTAATTTTTAAGTTTATTCATAACAAACATACACACACACAAAAATACATTTTTTCCTCCTTATAATATTAGTTTAGATGTAGATGTATATATGTCCTGGAACATATTACCTAATAGCGCTATCGAGATCCAACTAAATTATATGTTACGTTTTCTACCAGAAAAATTGATTTTAGCTTCTTAAAGCATACTTTTTACACAAGGCGAGCATCGAATCGGCTACTGTAGCCATCGAACGGTCTTCATCCACACAGTCACAAAATAACAAATCACTTTAGCTCTAAAACCTACTTCGCTGCGCTTGCGCACAAGATAAAAGCAATTCCATGTTAATGGGTTAGAACATGCAATGACTCCCGAAGATCTGGAGGCACTACTTCGTAAGAAGACACACTTTACCATCCTATTCATTTTAGCTAAGTAGACACTTGAGATTACCTCAAGCCTAACAAGAGCAGTTGGTCGTATCAAATGAGTTCAGAGAATTGAATTTAATATGAATACCAATTCAGACTATAAAAAAACTCGTCTTAAATGACGTAAATGTTCCGTTACACCAGGAAATAATTCGCGATGAACACTAAATCACTCATAATACAGCATCACATCAAAAGGGTAGCCGCACTCGTGCGCACATCGACGAAACGCCCGGCGACCCGAACAACAGTTTACGAGCGAATACCGAGAACGTATGACGGACGGAATAGCGTCTTATAAATCAATTTAATCTCTTTAGCAAAGACAATTGGTATACTACTCATAATCTTATACAAAACTGCAACTAAAAATGATGTTAAAACACCAAGAACTAAAGTCTAATTTCGCCTGTTGCTGTTTCGTCGTTTACGGCGTTTTTGCGAGTTGCGTGTGCGCATAAGTCAAGTTGGACGTTGCGTTACAAACGCCACAGTTTGAATTAATGCCTAATATTGTACAAAGGCGTGTAATCGTTCTCTGACTTTTATAGTTGTACGACTAATATCGCGACGGTAAATCATAAGGTACACAATTGTACAAATAAGTCGCTGGTTATTTGTCGATTCGCGTGTGTATAGATAGCCTTATTTGGTGGAGTGGAGACATGTATTGGCTTGTTTGGTCAAGGGATAGGCCTTTGATGAACAAAATAACATATTTATATAGTCTCTAAGTATCCGTTATTCACTGGTTATTCCTGTACCTTATATGGATAATATAACTCATACTTATTAGAGATTTCGAGATATTTAACCGCCAGTAATCCAGTTCCTCCTAGATCATGCTGTCTCCAACAGTAGGTACATGGTACTTGTAACAATACATGATAAGTATCCCGATTTCTCTGATACTAATCTTGTTGACCATGATAATTTGAATACCATATTAGGTATTCTTCACTGTAAATTTCTAAAAATACACAACAAAAATTGTACAAAGCTCATCACGTAATTGTGATAATCTTATACATTTTTTGATGATGATTGATGACTTTTTCGTATGTGCAATATTCCGCAAGTCCGATGAACAAACCTCGACACGTGTTTTGCCTCTATACGAGGCATCTTCAGGACTGCAGAGAGGAAGTGTCGCTATCTTTGGGATTGTTAAACCGTGGGTGAGTGGTGGATACTCCCTCCCCCTATTATATATATTTTTCTAATGTATTACCGCCATGTAACGTCTGCTTCAATATCTTTACAAGACTTCATTTAATGTAGGTTTGATTCCCAAGACAGTCGTTAAGTTTGTACGTGTCGGATGGAAGCGTGCAAACATCGATGAAGATCTCGCTAGCGCGATGCAGAACTCCTTGCACGCAAATAGTGATTTAACTTAAGCGTTGAAAAATTTGATTTATAATCATGTATGTTGAATGAGTTTGGAACGGTTGTTTGTAATGTAATGTAATGTAGAAATGTTTTATTCATTTAATTATTAACAAAACATCTTGACGCCTTATGCATCGTCACGCATTTTTCACATTGGGGTAGGCAGATATAACATCTTACCACCTGGTAAGATTCTGGCATGCGCTTTTCGCATCTCTTCTTCTATCTTTCCTATATATACCTATATAATTGTAAAGTGGTCTCGTCTATTCATTGAATACCTATATATTTTTCAAAACTTTAGTTACATTATATTACCTATTCTATGGAATTCTTATTTGTTTGTCTGTTTGTTTTCGGTGGAAGGATTTTGCTGCGGTATTTTTTGTTAGAATGACCTTACTCAGATTTATAATAATTTAAAATTAAATAAATTTTATAGGACAATAAATACCACCCAGACCCATGGTAAGCATAGCTTAACTAGCTCGTGTTACTGATCGCGTTAATACCCGGGTTTCGGAAACAGTAATATAATGGCCACAATTGGAAACTGACACCTATCGATTATAAGACGCACTTTTTAAATACTAAGGTACAAGTCTATATAATGTGCTCAACAATTTTCTGCTATGTTTAAATCAGGGCTTGTTTACCGGTTAATGTATCAAACCGGTTTCAGTGCAAGTACCTGGGAGCGTTTCATTTAGGTTTGACTCTACCTTAACCGCTAAAAAACGAGCGAAATTATATAGGTTTGACTCAATTTACCGGTTAATAAAGGTTTTGATTTCACTCTTACCGACAACATCGCCGTCACCATTCGTATTCAATTCGCGCGGACTACATGTGTAATCTACTAGTACAAAATTTAAATTTTCAAGCGCAGGGCTAATGTGCTTCGAGATACTTTTAAAGGAGTACTGAAGGGAGTCACTAAAGTGTCGTGCGTGCTGCGGTCACGTGGACTTAATGCGTAGCCCATTTTCAATTGAATACAATTTTTTTATGTTAATTATAAAAATATATTTTTTTTTTTATAATATCACGCCTATATCCCCGAAGGGTTAGGCAGAGGTGCTAGCACCCACATTTCGCCAGTTTATATTTAGGTCCCAATGTAATAGGTGGCGAGCCTATTGCCATTAACCGGGCACTTGTAAACCTGCGATAAATACACACATAACTTCGAAAAGCATCGCAGTCATTGGTGTGTGCCATAGTAAACCTGGGATCGAACCCGAGACCTCGTCTCAGCAGTCCACTACCCATACCACTAGGCTACCGCTAGGCTAGGCTAGGCTAAAAATATAATAAGAACAGTTTTATCAATCAAATATAATGAACATAGCTGAATCACAACTTCTGTAATTATTAAATAAAAATAAGACCCCCAATAACGCAGATCGCGTGTCGCTGCAACCTTTTTTTTTCTTATCGTGCGAAAAATCCCCAGGGATACCCCCCACCGGAGCCGGTTGGGTAGGTTATGTCGGACTCAACCGACTAAAACGCACGCCGTCTTTGGGTCTTCAGTTGCCGGAGGTGAGGTAGTAGCCAACATATCCCTCGGGTGTAGGGACCACGGTGTCCCCAACTAGCCCCCGGGTATGGGGAGGCGCACTTTGCGCGCTTCTGCTAGTGACAGGCGGCTCCACCCGTCTCCCCCAGGCCCGCGCTCATGGAGGACGGAGGTCATTCTGCGACCTCCGACGTCCGAGTCGCCTCCGCTCATCGCGGGCTGTGCGGGTCCGGAGTCTTCTCCGAACTCGTTCCGACGTCTCCTTCTCGAGCATTACCTGCTCGGAGAAGGAGGCGCCGGCAGCCCAAGCGTTTGCGCATCGTACCATCGCCGTGAGCAACGCGCGCGTCGCTGCAACCTGTCGAGAGCATCTAATAAGTACTTTGCGGAGCCATTCCAGAGATGCGAGCAGTAGGTATTCCACGCAGGAGCGAATTTGTGTCTTGTAAAGAAGACACCGTTGCTCCGGCGTGAAAAAACGTCTCACTCTGTTCAGGACTTCGAGTTTACGCGAAGCTATTTTGATGATGCTCTCGAAATAGTTCTTGTTGTTCAGTTTGCAGCGAACATCCATTCCGAGTATATTGAGGCTATCCTGTAATGGCATTGGCGTGCTCTGAAGAGTGGGATGAGGAAGGAAAGGCGATGTCTTTGCTGTATACGCGCATGCCTGCGTCTTCTTGGCATTGAACTCAACCAAGTTCTCAGATCCCCATTGGGAAATGTGATTGAGGATCCGGTCAAGCCCAGTAACAAGAAGCTGCCTTTTTTCGGCTATATCAGACTGCTTGGTCGCAGGTTGTCCGTGGTAACTCTCGTGTACAGCACTATCGTCTGCATAGCAATGGACGCTGCCGGTGGACAGCATTTCATTGATATGCAGAAGAAAGAGAGTGGGTGATAAGACGGACTCCTGCGGCACGCCAGCATTTACCTGCAGGAACTCCGAAGCTCGTCCATCACAAAGAACGCGAATACAGCGCCCCTGCAGGAAGCTAGCAACCCAATTGCACAATCTTGGAGGCAGACCGAAGGCTGGTAGTTTGCAAAGAAGCTATTTGTGCCAGACTCTATCGAAAGCTTTGGCGATGTCCAGGCTAATAGCCAGTGACTCACCATGCTTATCCATAGCCTCACCCCAAAGATGGGTTATATACGCCAGAAGATCACCCGTTGACCGTTTCGGCCTGAAACCTTATTGCCGGTCATTAATTAGGGAGTGATCCTCTAGGTGACGCATGAGCTTTGTGGTGGCGCATGAGGTGACGGCTATGGGTCGGTAGTTGGCTGGGTCTGAGCGATCTCCCTTCTTGGGAATCGGCTGTACATTTGCCTCTTTCCACGCAGTTGGCACTGTACTTGAAATGTAGGAGAGTCGGTACAGCACATTTTTGAAGAACCACCGCTGGTATACCATCCGGAACACTGGCTTTCCCTACATCGAGTGACTGCAGTACTGCACGGACGTTGCTTTGCCTGATACGAATATATAATAGCGAAGGCTGGCAGAAGTTAGCTTGCACGGCTTTAGCTAGTAGCCAGTAGCTACGGCTGCCCGTGTGATGCGCCACTAGTTCTTGATCAACCTGTGCTATGAGCTGGGCATCCGCTCTGGGTCGGACCTTCAAAGCAGCGCTCAACCCAAGGGATGGACGCAAAATAGTCACGCAGTCCATTCCAGTCTGCTAACCAGTAGTGCCAGAGACGCCGATTTCTCTGCACTGGTCGTGGGGACGCTATGATAGGCACCTTGGAACAGACGACAATGGTCGGAGTTGCCTAAGGCGGCTCGCACCGAAACATTGTACTGGTCTGGGTAGCTTGTCAGCTGAAGCTAGCACCTTCAGCTGACAAGTCACCCAGATCCGACCCTCTTGGTATTCTAGTGACTTCGTGTACCAGTTGAGTCAGGCTGTGAGCCAGAGCAAACGCGGCAGCTCTTCCCGTATGGTCTGTTTTGGTGGAGCCAACCAGATCTCGTGGTGCGCGTTAAAGTCCCCCAAAAATACCAATTCAGCGTTCGGAAACCGCTCCTTCGCCTTATCTGCCGCCTGACATCAAATATTCAAAGAGTCGAGTTATCTAGGCATCTCCTTTATGGGAACGGTAAAGGCACACAGAGATTTGTCGCGTACAGCTATGGTCTATGTGTACCCACATGACAGAAAAAGATGGGTCCTCAAGGCAGCGCAAACGGCGACAACAAACATCCGCTCTAACAAACAGAACATAGCCGGAACCTTAGGAACATAGCCGGGGTAGAGCAGGTAGGTCGTGAAGTAATGCGGCACATTTGTGTCTCCGTCAGAAAGAGCATGGCTGGTTTCGCCGTCTCTAGTTGTTGGTGGACGGCGATGAGGTTTGCATGATGGAGCCTACAGATGTTAGTGGACTCCACCTCAAAAAGCGAGCTAGTGGGAGAATGAAGAACCGCTGTGTTGCCATAATCTCTGATATGTACTGCCATGGTAGGGGGTAAGAGAAGTCGTGAAAAAAAGGTGATTGTGGTCGAAAAGCACCGCGTGACAAAGCGCGGGAGATTGGTTTTATTTATGGTTGTGATGCATGGCGAGACCGCGGCACCACAGTTTCTACGGGTCTCCCTGCTCGGCGGGTCACCCCGCGCCCTCCCCACCAGACTACGCCAAGACCCACTGGTCCCACTTATGCTGCGACTACCACCACCTCTGACCAGCTTTGCCCTTGCTGAACGCAATCCAACAGAGGTTGAATTACTATGAAGCGTTTTACGCACATGTGCACGCTGGTACCCACCCGGTCGAAATTTATGACAAATTTGTGCCATTAAATTTCTACCACCAGTATAACGTATGTTACGCCGCATCCTTCGATTAGACATTTCTTTCTTTCTCGTAATCAAAATAACTATAAATTTTGTCCTTTCTCTTACGACCCATGCTTCACTTGAAAAACGTAAAATAAGTAGGAGCAAAGCTGCGAAATTACCAATAATCGTTTAAATAAATGCATCAATCTCTGAACAATACTAACAAGTTGTGACGTGCTTAGTTCAAACAAAACAAACTTCAAGCGATGCCGACGCGGGCGCGTGTCGCTCTGGATTAAACCGGTTTATTAAGGTTTTAGTATGGTTCCCATTCTGGTTTCGCTCCGAATGAAACCTTTACTGAAAACCGGGTTTAACCTCTATTAACCGGTATTTTCTAAACCGGTTTCAAGCCCTGGTTTAAATCTTATCGGATTAGTCTTTTTAAAGTCAATATTGGGGGTATTTTAGTGTCACCGCGTCTGCCCCAGAAATAGAAGGTGAATCGATATCGACCTATATAATTATGTATAACTTGGTCCACTTATACTGCACGAATTAAACCACTACTGGGCTGAAAACTGTTGCCTGAGATACAGCCAATAAGCCTAGTTTACGTAAATAAGTAAATAATTCTTAGATCATTCTCTGAGCCTATTCCCAATTCAGTTGGGCTCGACTTTCTAGTTTAACTACTGAACTTCGATATTTTCTGTGAAACGACTGCCATCGGAGCTCCACAACCAAATTGGGAACTTTTGTGGGCTCCAACTACCCGTAATGACTGCTCGGCCTGTTTGTATGGCAAACGGTACGACGGTTAACGTGCTCTCCGAGGCACGACCAGACTAGTGCAAATAGCCATATTCATGCATACAATTATTTTCACTGAGCGGGGATCGACGTCGCGCCTCCTGCGTAGCAGTCGCGTTCACGACCGCCACGTCACAGGCAAATATATAATTATTATTATTGAAATTAAGGCAATTAATTATTAATTAAGTATACTATTATAATAATATGATGCTTAAATCATAAAGTTATACATACTTAGGGAAATAAAGTGTGCGAGTGACATACTTATATATCTTTCAGAAAACCTACGAGTAGATACGTGTCAGAAAATGTAGTGTCTAACATGAGTTGCATTTTCGTACTCTTGGGACTACCATTCATCGCGATTTCGAGCTTCAACATTCAGTGTTGTACCACTGAGTACCAATCATAAAAAAACAAATATTTTCATTTTTTTCTACAACAAACCAATCTTCTCGTCTTTCGAAACAAAAATTGGGTATCATAACAAAATTTCAATAAAAACGTAAATTGAAAAATATAAAGCACCCCCTATTGTGGTAGTGGGGAGATGACAAAGAGCCTTAATCGTCCAGGATAGGTAAACGTTGATTTGAATCCACCCATTGTCCGAAATGGAAGACTATTGTCGGACAAAACGCAGCGAACTCATTATTAGGAGATCCACTCGGATTTTTGATTGCGTTACGCACTTGAACAATAAAACGTTGCGTCCATTTATACATCCGTCAACCAGAGGATGTTTGTAAACTCGGTATTAAGTAATCTTTTAGCTACTGTTTTATATTTGATAGAAGTAAGATATTATGATAAAGTAGTACGTCTTTGAGCGACTGTTTCATATTTAATTACAAGTAGGTATTTCAAAGAATTTAAAAAGTCTAAACTAATTATTTTTTATAATTTATAGCTTTTCATCCGAGTGCTTGCATTTGAAGTCTGCTATCGTAAGATCTGCACATTTACCTCAAGAGCTGAGAAACGTTCATTAAAGCCTATCTTAAATGTTTGTGTAGTGTTTGAAAGATTACTGACCGACGCCCTTAGAAATAAACTGAAAGCGCAGTAAAATCCTAGAATTATATTATTGTTTATACTGTGGTACTTGGAATTTTCCCGGCTTTTGGAGTAAGTACTTATAAAAATTTCAACCGTTATATGAAGCGTTACCGCCGCGTCATCAGTCCCAGTGCGTCGACAATTCCGTCTGTCGCCGCATTGAAGTGTTACCTAAGTTGATCTGATAATGACTCGGATATCTAGCCATTGTGCCATTGTCCGTGTATTTGACGGAGCCATTCAAACACCGCTGATCCGTTGATAGTAATGATTTGTTGTTTTTTCGTGTTTTTTTCTTATCTACAATTTCGTGAGTTGACTTCATTAGTTGGTGATTCGATTACTTCGCGATTGTTTAGATAGCGGGCCTTTTTGATGCTTGATTTGTGTCTTTTCATCAGTTCTCTGTTGCTTTTACGTAGCCTTTAAATCTTCTAAGTTGGGACCTACTTTCTTTGTCATCATGCAATCCATTGTATTGTGTGCGGTTGGCAACAGCATCGGTGGTATAGGGTTAGCGAAACAGTTTAAGAATCAAACAGTTTGGTGACACTTATTTATCATCATAAAGTTATGAAATTCTTTCCCAGCACATGTGTTTAAAACACGGTGTTTCCCTTTTCGTATAGTCTCGGCTCTTTTAAGCGGGGCGTGAATAACCATTTACTTATTAAATTTAACAAGCTTTTCTTTTACCCCGTACGTACGTGAAATCCCCACGGATACCAATCCCACGGGAGTCGATGAGATAGGTTATGTCGGACTCGAAGCGACAAAAACGCACGCCGTCTTTGGGTCTCCAGTTGCTGGAGCTGAGATAGTAGCGAACGTCTTTCGAGATGATGTATGAGGTATGGTTTCGATATGAGGGACCACGGTCTTACCGTCCAGCCGCCGCCACGGCCTGCTTTAATAAAGTCAACAAGCTGACCTCCTTTTTAACATTGTTGGTGTCTGTAATGGTGACTCTCTCTCTTAAGACTTCACCTTCATCTTACTGTCAGACGAAGAGAAGTCATACTGACGTGTCATTTGACTGAACCTCAATTACTTCATTTTCAAATACATCATTCGTAGAACTCCGACAACAGAGTCCTTACCACCATCTCTAAAAAGTATTTAAATTAATCTTATTTTACTTTAGTGTGATTCGGACTAGAACCGTTGTCGACCTTGGATATTTGTGTACTGTATCTTGTAAGACAAGCGTAAATTCTAATAAATAAATGGATACACTATACAATAAAAGATAGTGTTTGACTCGTTTTAAGCATATATTATCCTTTGTATACTGACGGACGCGGTCCGAATCACACTATAGAAGTTAAAATGAGATTGAAATTACATTACTTTTAAGAACCCCTGGCATTACTGTATAACTGTCACAACATCCACAGTTCCATGTTTGAAAATAATGTACAAACATTTTTCATTCGAAAACGAAGCAACAGCACGATCTAATATCTACGTGAGGCCGTCTCGTCTGTCGCCTCGAGTCTTCCCGCTGTCTCGTCCCGCTGTCTCTTCCCACTCGTCCCATCTCGTCCCGGCTGTCTTGCGCCTTCACCGTCCCATCTAATAACTAGATGCAGTGTACAATTGCTATCTGCTGCGAACTACATCAGAAAATGTAACTTTAAATCTAACTGGCTTGTTTTAATGCGACATTTTTGGATTGCAAACTTGAAATCTTGATGAGACCGCCGCTGTGCATTTTATATGTTAAAATTTTGTCTACATATTTGTCACTTCAGTAGCATTTGCATGAACTCCTATCGAATTCGTAATATAAAGGTTTCGAGAGAACGGAGCATTGTGATTGGCAGTCTGTCTCTTGTGAACCTGTGTGCGTGTGTAGCCCGCCAATCGCTATGTTCCGTTCTGTCGATACTTTTACATTAAGAATTCGATTCGAGTATTTCGTGCTAAGGCTACAGTTCCCTGTAAAGTGTTTCGGTACATCGCATATGTTGTACGGCTTATGTATTGCCTACATTATCACTTCTTTTTTCATGATTGGCAATTGAATTTAAGGTGCAACGACCAAGGTATTCTGCTCTGGTGTATTGTATCGTATTGGGACTCCTTTTTCCGCACCTAACCTCCCTTTTTGGGTTATTGTGCGTGCACGGTTACTGGCTAGAGCAGCCAGCCCAGCTCTGGTGTATTACATACAAGCCATAGTTTTAAAAAGCATGATAATATCTGATACTTTTTTTTCAAGAATACCGACACCGAAGTTTCGCAAAGCCCCTTCAACTAAGCTAATTTGCTTGTCTTAAGACGGTTACCGGGTAGTGTATAGGTACTCAGAATTCGGACCAGGGCCCTATTTATAATACAGCTGAGTCCTTAATCATTAAACTACTAATTCAATAACCTAAATAGCTAAATCCTTGGACTGGTTAGCTGGTATTGAAGCTATCGCTGATAGAAGCGACTAAAGCCAATAAAACTAACAATTACTAAAACAAACACACAATTACGTTCAGCTATTACGAAGATTGATGATGCACAGTTTACGACGTATAATTACCAAGTTGTAGTAATCGAAGCCGGTGCTGCATTCAATTATAATTTTACGACAATTCTGATTACTTATACTGAATAATATTCTATTGACAAGAAGATATCTGATTGCGTTGATGCAAATCTGTAGAGAGAATTACTCATTGTAAATTGAAGTTTTGATAAATGCCGCAGTTAATATTTTTTCTACGCTGGTGTGTGCCATGGTGAAACCTGGGATCGAACCCGAGACCTCGTCTCAGCAATCCATTACCCACACGATGCTTTTCGAAGTTATGTATGTATTTATCGCAGCTTATAAGTGCCCGGTTCGAGACCTATTACATTGGGACCTAAACATAACCTGGCGAAATGTGGGTGTTAGCACCTCTGCCTATCCCTTCGGGGATATAGGCGTGAGTTAATGTTATGTTATGTTATTTACCAATTACTGGACACTGGCGAAATTGTGGCGATTTTGCTCCAGAAGCCATATTAAGCAGAAATTGAAGTCAACATCATCCTTGGGTTATCCCCAGTCGCATCCGAAGCTTATATCCCAGAGTCCCTTAGGAGGATTTATCCCGGTAATCATCGGGGGATATAGTGAAATAACCTTGGGATGTTATCGTGCGGTGCACGCTTGTACAGTGGACTGTAGCGAATCACAGTGGCCATGTATATAATAAACTGTCTAATATATGTACACATGTACACTGCACTATTTGTGAATAGCAGTATATATTTAAGACGTAAGAGGTAGCGGGTTACTTCATAATTAAATATTATGAATAATTTGGAAATGTAGTATATTATTTATACCTGTCCTATAATGAAGAAAGTTAGGTAAAGAAAGAAGAATTATTTACAGCCAACTGCTTAGATAGTGTTTTGTTATTTGGATGAAAATATTAGTATTCACAAATAGCTATCAACTTGAAATAAATCTATAAAAGATAATTTTGGTCATAAATTATAAATTTGAAAACAAAATCTTCTTATAATAATAAAGTTATTGTTAAAGACTGTCTTTCAACCGAATGATTCTGATACAAACTTAGAATTTAGATGGGAAAAAGTGAATGCTCCGATGGGACTGTTGTCCGACGTGTTGCAAGGGCTGGTTGTATAGGAAAGTTTCGAATGCTCAAAATGTGACTCCGTGGCTTAGCGATTAGAGTAAGGGAAAAATCACGGGTACAATTCCCGTCGGAGCATTCACTTTTTCTGTACTAAATTCGATTTGAAACAGTTAGAATACTAACTAATTGCTTCAAAAAAATCATGCTCATGCTTAAACAGACAAAAATGAAATCGCTTATGCCTTCGTCCACCTCACTAATAGACCGCTGTCCACCGACGCACTCTCGCCGTTGTTAAGCCCGGAGTACACGATCCGATCGCGGTATTAACATATTCTGCGTATTTAAATGTCTTCATCCGAGTGGACTGAACTTACCAAACCGTAGGCGTTTATGGCCACTGCCAGATGTTTTAGGTATTGCACCGCAGTACACCAAATTTGCAAAGTACAGTTAATAACATTATATTGTCCAAGTCTATGAAAACATGATACTATCAGCTGTTTACTCAATGAAATAAATTTAAATAATCTGAATGAAATGAATGACGAAATATGTTGCTAAGCGCATAACTCGAAAACGGCTGGATCAATTCGAGTAATTTTTATTTATTATTTTTTGAACTCTAAGGTTTTTGTGTAGCACCGGGAACGGTATGAGAATTCCACGCAGCGGAGTCGCGGGCAACAGCTAGATTTAAATAAGTAGCGATGAGTTCGTTAAAAAGTGGTTTTATTACAATATTTTTTCTTTTTTCATATCACTTAGTGTGATGTACAGAGCACATAGTGGTTATCATGGCCTATGGACGTTTGCAACACCCAGCCCCTAGCGTCACACTTGTGCTGCTAACCCTGTAATAACCGGGCACTTATAAACCTGCGATAAATACACACATTAAATTTATGAAATTATTATCGCACAACAACAAAGCTAAGTTAAGAAAATAATGTAAATGATCTGCAAATCAAATCAGAGCACTTATTGTCCCTGAGAATATATTCTATTGCATTTATTCCATCATATTATATTATATTGAATCTTCCTCATAAAATGGTAATATACTTAAACTATATTTTATTACATTACTTATATATTATTTACATGTCTCACATACGCTTTAAAGCAATAGATAATATATAAATTTACATCTGCGTTCATTTATGTGAGGTAAAAACTGAATCTCATCGATATATAATTTAGGTGTTCGGAATCTGAGCATAATTTGTAATAACTAATTTTATTTCAAGTTCAAGTTTCATGCCAATATTGCACATAATATTGGCATGAAACTTTTACTTGATGTGAGTGATCTTGGTCATTCTTACAGTGCCATATATATACATTATACATATTTGAAAGCAATAGGTTACGTAGAAATGGAGATGTAACCAAAACTTAGGAAAACCGAAATCCATTCTGGTTGAGTGGCGGACATCAGTTATTTAATAATAAAAAAATGTGATATTGTAATTAACTGTAGTTTCTTCCTTTTTGTTACAAAAGACAAATATGGAGGCAGGGCATTATTGTGTTAGTGTCAAATTCACTATTATTGGTTTGAAGCATAATTCTAATGAATAAAAACAATAAAACGTAATCCTTATTACTCTATAACCATGCTATACCAATAAAATTAGTGAAACCATTTTTAGAGGTAGTGTATCAAGTAAACTACCAAATCTAACGCACCAGCGGCGTTAAGCTTTGTGTAAAAATCATTATATTTAGTTCTAGAAACAATATGAAGTGAAATTTCATTTTCATTTTATACATTTTTTATACAAGCTTACTTAAATAAATGATGAAAGTTACGAGTTAAATGATAAAAATGCGTAAGGGTATGTGAATATTGTTACTGTAATAGTCGGTGGTCTGATATTTGCATTTTGAGCCACGCGATGTACAGAGCGTGGAAAAAGGTCGCGCATGTGTACTCAGTCTTATATCATTTAGTCAAACGAGTCCGATTGATTTGTACTTGAAATCGTAATAGTTTAACTTTCTTTAGGACTTCCGTACGGTAGTGTTATTAGCACAGAACAGTATTATCTTTACAATAATATGACGACTTCTAATTTTTTTTTAGTCACATCAGGTATACGTGTTTCTTAATACATTTTTCAAGTGGTATCACAATTTGTGTTCCACGCAGGCTGCCTTACAATTTTTTTTTAAACCCTTTTAGTGGCAGACAAGCTCGCGTTACCATTGGGTTACCTTGGCCTATGGACGCTTGCAACACCAGGGACATCACATTCTTGCTGGCGACCATATAGAGAAGAGAGGTGAAGGGGGAGGGGAGAAGGCTAAGAGAGTCTCTATGCTGTCAATGCAGAAGAAAATTAGGATTATCGGTCTTTCCACTGATAACACAAGAATTAAACCTCTTTCCTAAGATTTTGCTTTCAACTTACCATCAGGCGAGGTGAAGTCAAATTGACGTGCCATAAGTAAAAAAGTCATCAAGTACAGTTTTATCTAGATCACATTTTACGTACCTTCAATGTTAAATATTGGTAACGGTTACGCATTGCAAACTTGTATAACAAAAGTCATCATACTAACCCTAGTGACAAAGCCCTATCAATAAAGAAAACAAAAAGCTGTACAAACATTACCTTTTAACCGATCACCATATAATCGGTTAACCAATCAAATGATAAGGATATCTACAATTACGCCTAGTCACGACAGTAATGCTCTATCTAGAAATAAAAAATAACTCCACACCATTTTTATCCAAGGCGGGTTCGTTAAAAGAGCTAATTCTGTATCTTTGCGCAATTATAATTAAGGCGTAAGACCTCACACACGCTTAATTAACGGCTGTCGATTAAAAAAGAGAATAAGGCGCGATTCACGGCAGGCCGATAACTCGTATCAGGCGGTGGGACTTCGGCCTAATGAACCTATGCAAATTGTGCGCGCCCACGCGACAGAGCGTTTGAATCGCCGCGAGAGTTGACGGCCACTGGCCACCATCGGCCACCGGATACCGGACCGGTAACCGGTTAACGATTCCTGAAGGGTCACCGTATTGTCTTGTAATCGATTTAATGTGATTCCGCTTAATTGGGGCAGTGAGATACGCGGGATCCGATAACGATGTAATTTGGTATTGCAGCTTTTTATCGGTGGCATTCTACAGGTGCGTTGTTTGTGCTGTACAGGGAACCTTATCTAACAGATATATTGTGATTTTATTACTGCTCTGTGGTGATATAACTGTGGTAGCCTAGTGGTCTCGGATTCGATCCCAGGTTTTACCATGGCACACATCAATGACTTTTCGATGCTTTTCGAAGTTATGTGTATATTTATTGCAGGTTCGTAAGTGCCCGGATAATGGCAATAGGCTTGCCACCTATTACATTGGGACCTAAACATAAACTAGCGAAATGTGGGTACTAGCACCTTTGCCTACCCCTTCGGGGATATAGGCGTGAGTTTATGTTATGTTATGTTAAATGTGGGATGTGTGTTGGATATAGTTTTGATTACAAAACATGAGTCTGTAAATTTAGCATTTATTTTAGAGGTAGGTATTGAAAGCATTCCAGTTCCAGACTGGGAGTGCCCCGGGTCTGCCGGGGTGCGAGGAATATGTTGTCTACTACCTCACCTCCGGCAACTAAAGACCCAAAGATGGCGTACGTTTTGGTCGGTTTGAGTCCGACATAACCTCCCCAACCGGCTCCGGCGGGGGAGGTACTCGTGGGGGTTTTTCGCACGATAGAAAAAAAGTTCCAGACTGGGAGTATTTAATGTCAAGAGTGTAATTATCCATACCATATCGAATAAACTAGTGATCAAAATTATGAAGAGGTTGTGGGTTTGAAGCTCGGCCGTTAAAGATACGGCTTGAATTCAATCTTATTTCTTATTACAAGCGCAAACAGTTCAATGAAAGTGCTAGTAAAATACAAATGAGACTAGATATTATTCTCTAAATTGATTAAAGATATAACTTGTGTGCTATAGGTAATTCATCAACATCATCATTATCATTCGTGCGTTAACCCCGGTCGCATTCGGAGCTGCGTTGCGGCTGAACCTTGATATTTTCCGGGAAGCGACTACCATTTTATACAACTTTTCGAAGGCGATTCCGAAGTATTGCAGCTAGACTAGTTGCTGAACTTTACCACTAGTACCGACGGCTTGACGTGCTATCCGAAGCACGATCAGACCAGTGCAAATAGCCATATTCATTCATACAAATATTTGCATTGAGCGGGTATCGAACACTAGAAGATCTCCGTGCTATAGGTTACTACAATCTTGAATTAGCGTAGTGTTACCTATTGTAACGTGTTAATAGTATCAACAATTTCAAGTAGACATTTGAGAACTCGAGATATCAAATCATATACAGCGTTACTTCCCAATGAAAGTTCACATCTGGAATTGATAACAATCACTCGAGTCCGTAATCGGTAACGTCCGAATATCGATTGCCGTCCATAGATACGGGCAGGTGCACACTGGAGGAGATAAGCTCGTCTCCAGTCGTCCACAGATCTCGGGTAATTCCATATTTGTAGATAACATTGAGATGGTCAATTTTGGTTTCGTAGGAAAAGGGTTAACATATTTTTTTTTTGTACAAGCTATGTTTTTTTACTTGTATCGTTGATAAGGCTCGTTGTTGATAATGATAAGGCTCTACCAAAATGTTACAGACCGTTAGATAAGTTGGAATAAGTTGGTTCACCTACTAAATAATGGACAAGGTCTTAATAATACAGTCTTTGTACCTACTCCTCCTCAAGGTTGAAAGGTCCATCGGCGATGATTCTTCTGACCTTTATTCCACCTAATCCAAATTGCAGGTAGAGAAAAAAAAAATGAAATGTCATTACGTACTTTTAGTTGAAGTTTTAAAGTAATTAGTATTCCGTCTTAAGCGTTCCGATTAAAATTGATTATAATAATTTCTTATTGAACTTTGATCCCAGGTTTAACTATGGCACACACCAATGACTTTTCGAAGTTATGTGTGTATTTATCACAGGTTTATAAGTGCCCGGTTAATGGCAATAGGCTCGCCACCTATTAAATTGGGACCTAAACATAAACTGGCGAAATGTGGGTGCTAGCACCTCTGCCTAGCCCTTCGGGGATATAGGCGTTAGTCTATGTTATGTTAATAATGTATATTAAACTTAAAAATTGAATGTCTGAAGTGTTTAATCACAAATATTTTCTTCCCTCGTTCGTCTGGTAATTTCGCGAGGCGCAGACGTAGTTGTCACACAAGAAGCCTTAGATAAAACACACGATGCTTTTGTACAGACGTATTATAGATTGTTTGGATATAGATTAGGAGCTAAGGCGCAGATTTTAAACAGTTAAGGATGACTTTATTACAACGTGATATCGGTGACAACAGTAACTGTGATATCCAGAAGTTAATGTTGACTTTAGATTGTCCTGTCATTTATAAATTCACTATTTATATAAAGGGATATTTACCATTTTGTTTGTTGGTTTCCTGGTGTAACCAATATTTCAGCGCTGTTACAAGCGCCATGTTTACCCGTGAACATGACGTTTGTTACAGCGCCGAAATATCTGTTACACTAAGAAATCAACATAAATCGTTAACATCCCTTTCCAGAATATTTGTTAATTACTTTATCACTAAAATCCCCAATAACGGCTGTGACTGAAATTTGCAACTTGCAAAAGGAGACAGAAATGATTTCATACAATCTTGGGCCCAGGGTGTAAGAAGATGAAAGTGGTGTCAATTAATAGCTTATATATATTATCAACCTTTTACTGAATATTCTGCGGATTTTGTCAGTCTGAGAACAGAGATATAAGAGATTATGTAAAGTGACATTATGTTACAATCTTTAACCAACAGCTGATTCCTGAAGTGCAAAATGTGTTCTTTTGCATTCATAATTATTATATTTACTAGAAAATGTTTGAAAAATCATATGAACTTCAAGCTATAGGTAGGTAACAAGTGAAAAGATAGGGAAAGGATGTCTAAAATAAAATAAAAAATCATTTAATATAGTGTTTTATTCGCCTTATATTATAATTAAAATGTCGTCTAGAATATGAGCCCAGCAGCCTATAGGTCGTTTCCCCACAATACAATTCAGTACCAGTAACGCATTACTATAGCCTCCCTTCTTCTACGAGAGCCGTCGACTAAAATATTAATAAAATAAGTTTTATTAATCTTCAGCTACATTAAACAATACATAATTAACTGTTCCGTATTAGGGTAATAAAACATTGTTTGATAAATAAATATTTCTTTGCCATAACTGTAAACAATCTCCATAGGCCTTCTAAATACCTATATATGTATGTATTTTACACCTGCCAGGATGGTAGCTGGTTAGATGAGGTTGTATTTACTCACAGACTGAGGTGCAAGCCATTGCCGGATCACTGACAGAATTGTTTTATCGTGTAAGGGTGGTCTACCCAGTGTATTGCAATGAGCAGTCCCAATCCCACAATTCACACAGAAATCCATAGTTTCAATAATATCCAATTCACAAGCCGGCGGTAAAATCCAAAATAACAATCAAAATTAAATCAAGTCAAACGTGTGAGCGATCTTCGGTGTCCAACGTAGTATAAGGTAGGCAGGGTCAGAATCCGTAAAATACAAAGCAGTGATCGTAAAAAATTACAAATAATCGGGAAAGCAATCAAAACGCATTGGAAAATACGAAACTAGAGATGAAGTGAATATATTAATATTAGTTAAAAGATTACTTTCAAGATTCAGGTATTAGTAATCCGACCGACTATGATATGGTAATATTGCTGATATCAGTAATATTTCAGATCTTGTTTACTATCTGACATGGTCGTGTAATATCATTCTGTTTTCGATTGGTGAATATTAGTCTATGATGGAATGGATTAGTGTGTGATGTATTCGCTCGGATCGTATTAACTTCGTTGCTGATTGGTTGCTGACTGAGAATAAATATTCATTACTTGGTACCATTTTTATAAACAATAATTTGAAACTTGCCATCGCAAACCATGTTGGTTAGACTATTCTTATACACAGACATAACTTGTATTCTAAGTATCAAGCAAGTCTTATATTGGAAGCCGAGGGCAACAGCTACTAGAAACTAATTTACTTACTTACAAAAAGAAACGCAACTGGTCCTAACCTACCTATAATAGGTACTGTAACTATGTTTGTTAGTATTATTATTCCAGTCCTCAATCACGATGTGTTAAAGTATGCTGTACCTACTATCATACATAAATCAAAATCATTATTAAAAATATATCAATCTTTCATATCTTCAGCGATAATAATAGGTACCTACCTAATCAGTCTATTCAGCGCAAGAAGATTGACCTATATTTATTAGTGCAATAAAAAGTATAAAAATATTAATACGATCATAGATCACCGCGGTATTTGACGATTGGTTGTCGGTAAAATATTACTAATATTCAAATATTAGTTAAGATATTATAATATCATGAAACGAATATATTAAGATTAGCTAATACCAACGAATATCGGTACTAACCCATCTCTACACGAAACGAATGAGCAAACAAAACGGCAACTGTCAGTGTCAATGCTATTATTATATTTTTATTTTTTTACTGTCATGCCAGTGACAGCCTAAAAATATAAGAGAGCTTTGAATCGATATTAAATCGATAATCTTTAATATTGGTTTTTCAGTAATTAATTGATATTTGGTTTAATAATATGACTGTAATTATATGCACTATATTGCATGTAAGTATATTATAGTGCATTTAATTACTTTGAGTTAATTATTTACTGCAAATGTGTAATCGATTACTTAATCGATTATCTACCGAAAACTATT
Organism: Pelosia muscerda; assembly: GCA_963691645.1. Taxonomy (NCBI): domain Eukaryota; kingdom Metazoa; phylum Arthropoda; class Insecta; order Lepidoptera; family Erebidae; genus Pelosia; species Pelosia muscerda. The sequence continues at coordinate 19,529,322 of OY829102.1, read as the reverse complement.
TTCTCATATTTCTCCGCTTCCAGACTGAGAATTGAGGTGATTTTTCATATTCTAAGACACAAAAATATGACTGATTTTTTAGATCATATTTCAACTTATTCCATTTTGGGCCCACCGATTTCCGTCTCCTTTCGAATTGCATAAAACCAAAAGGTAAAAATTCGTAGCAATAATATTAAGTTTTGCTTCATCAAGACAACTGTTCAATAACTATATTAAGTAAAGGACGTAATAAGCCTTCCCGAAGAGCAAAATCTATGCTCGGGCCCTCTCCGTGAGTACCAGCGCTGCTGTGAAAGAAATTACTACACCATGATGGCAATCAAGGAAATGCCGTCGTCTCGACAGAAGAAGTAAAGTATCAATGATTCATGTTAATATTACAATCCCCACACATTGCAGCCGGCTAGCTCCCGTCCTATACGACCGTCGAGTTCCGTACGTCCGGATATGAAGATAGCATTCGGAAAAACGAAACCGCGCTCACTCAGTTGCATGTTGTTCTTGCGATTTTTTTTGTTCGTACATATTGTCGCTGCGTTTTTTTGTCGCCTTTATGCTCAGCGAGTATTGATTCGTTGTGTTGTAAGGATTAAAGATGATGAATAGGAAATGTTACCTGTTTACTGTACTTGAAACCGGTGGGACTGAAATGTTTGAAGGGAAGCTCGGAAAGTGTGTAAGAAAAAAGCAGATAGGATGTTTTAAAGGGAAAAAGGTGTGAAATTTATTGGGAAGTTAAGGAAATCGAATGGAATTTTCTTTATTATCAACAGCACTAAAACTGTTGTACAACAGTGTAAACAAAAACGAAAGATACGTTTGCAGATTAACGAATAATGATCTGGGGCAGACTACTTTCTCGGAGTTAGAAGGCCAAATGGACACTCCCTTTCGAAGTAGTAGAAAAAATGGAGAAGAATGAGAACCTGGGCGTTCTTTCGCTTTGGATACAATTATAGCGGTTTGGTTCGTATAATAATATATTATAGCAATATACTAACACCTGCTTCGAGAAATCCATGAGATATGGTGATCATAGCAGGTTATACAAAGTTCGCTGACCTCAGTTCCCCATAAAAGATTCACATCGATCCTGATCACATTTTCGTTAAGCATCAGAATAAACCTGCATCTGCATTAACTTATGCCCGTGAGATAACTATAAAATTTTTACTGTCCCATAACTTTTGCCTGTGTGCTCAAATCTTCACATGTGTGCGTTGATCTGCTTCGTAGATACACATATAAGTGTTACACATGTGTGTGTTGTTTGCATGTGTGCGTGTAACCAGCCAATCACGTTCGTCCGTCACCGGTTGACATTAGCCGGGTAATATATGATTGAGGCTGGACATTTTTCGCATTCGCCGATATTTTAAAGTGAGATAAAATCGTTTCGTGTTTATTACGACGAGATTCGTTTATTTTATTGTTGATTTGTTCGGTGTGTGGATGTATTGGAAATGTTTTGTATAGTATATGATGCGATTTAGTGCATGTTGGTTGACTAAGAACAGGAGTTATAGTGCCTGTTTGCTCACTGAGCTAAATAAATTATACTAGGTATAGTATAGGGTTCATGTGCTAAGGGCATATGGGTCTTCAAGGTCAAAAGTATTGATGTTACAGATATTCTTAGAATAAGGTACAGGTGGACTGGCATATACTCGAATGACATCTTGATAGTGCTTTAAAGTCACATTGAGCTGTCTAAAGACAATAGACTTGTTATTTTTAGACATATATCATATACATAAACTCACGCATACATCCTCGAAGGGGTAGGCAGAGGTGCTAGCACTCACATTTCTCCAGTTTATGTTTAGATCCCAATGTAATAGGTGGTAAGACTATTGCCATTAACCGGGCAATTATAAACTTGCGATAAATACACACATAACTGCGAAAAACATTGAAAAGTTATTCGTGTGTGCCATGGTAAATCTTGGGATCGAACCCGAGACCTCTTCTCAGCAGTCCATTACCCATACCACTAGGCATCTTTTTAGATATCCTATGTTTATTGTTAACTCAGTGTGTTGTGTACACTGAACAGAAAAACCTGGTGGACAAGTGTTACGACAGATAAATGTAGGAGAACGTAGCCGAACTCACGAATACAATCATTAATAGCACGTTGCATTACTAGTAAACAATCGTTTTGATTGGTCGAATATCTTTATCACTAAGTAAACCGCACTCATACAATTTGCGAAACAAAAGCAAACCTTATCCATTCAATTCGTACCATACCTTGAATCGAACAAACTTGAAAATTTTCAAAATGGTCAGACGTATAAGTGTATTTTAAGTTATTTAAAACTTTCAGGTTTTACAAAAACACGTAAAAATACACATAATGACACGCGCACCCCGCCTTCTTCACACTTGCACTTGTTTTTTAATTTCCGTGGTTGTGTGAGTATGTATTTAATAAACGATTCTTCTTTATTACTTTATTTTTAAAAGAATAATAACACACTTTGTGAAAGCAGGTGTAGAAGATCGGAAACCGAGCTCCTTGCTTGAATGCAATATTGGCGTTCCGATGATGATCATAAATATCATTCAACTGCACTGCCAGCAGTAACAATGATTGATACGTCATTTCAAACGCAAAGCAATAATATATTTCTGTCACATCACTACAACCCATTGACATTCCTCATTTCCCATCCAATTCCGGCAATTGTGGAGCAAAAAAGACAAAGTTGAGTGGCCTCATCTCACGTCATACGTCGTTGTGACAATTGAGATTCATGTGCTACTCCAAGGGTCCATGATTCATGGGAGGACTAATAAACGGCCGAGCGGGAGTCTGTTTGTCATAGTTGTATTGATAGCTCGGCTGTCACACTCGATTGGTGGCTGTGACGGGTTTGATGACTGAGTGAGGACAGTGTAGCGTCTTGTATCGGCCAGGTTGGTGTGTCGGAGTTTATTAGTAAGTACTGAGTGGCAATAAAAATTTTATTGATTGAAAGAGTTGGTAAAATAGTATTCAATTTCTGCTTTATTATATGCTCTCTACAGTATTATATAAAGTCTACAGTGGTATATAACGTATACAGTATTATATGTTGTATACAGTATCATATAAAGTCTACAGTATTATATAAAGTCTACATCACTACATAGTATAAAACAAAGTCGCGTTTGTATGCTTCAATCTTTTAAACTACGCAACGAATTTTGATAGATAGAATCGTTAAAGAGGAAGGTTCATATGTATATAACATCATGCTACGACCAACAGGTACGGAGCAGGAATGAAAAATGTTGCAAAAACGGGGTGACGCAGTCGAAGTTGCGCGGGTCATCTAATATTATATAGTCTACAGTATTACATGCTGTCTACTGCGTTGTGTCGTATCTAGAGATCCAAAGTAAGCACTACCTTGTAATCTGCCACATTACTACGAGTATATGATTGTTGAGGAGATAAATTATTTGATATTTTCGTTAGTAAATTTCTACATATAATATGAAGTTACACTTATTCATATACTTTGTGAATTTTTCACTGAGCTAGGATCGAATCCGAGACCTACGGCGTAGCAGTCAAATTTATCGCTACGCCACGGAGTTGATCAAAACTTGAATTTCGAATGTCTTCGCGATACTGTTCGAGCAAGCGCAAGTTTTATTCCTCCCAAGTAAACTAACTTCAATGGTGATAAACACGCCTTGCAAATGTCACGGTTAACCGTATTTAATTCCTACCATTGGTACTTATATATTACTTTAGTAGTAATCGATTGACACTTCATCAAACTGGCAAACTGAACTTTACAATAAAACCATCAAGCAATGAATCAACAATAAATTATTCCAGCTAATCGGGCGTTGACATAATAATTCTTTCTATCATAAATATGTCCGCGTAGCAGACGGACCAGGCCGTTGCCAAATGCCAGCGGCTGGTCAATTTGTCTGTCTGTTCGTATGATTTGCGATATAATATGCGCGTAGGCATATAATTGACGATGATCGATGCGCACGCGTCATGGATCTAGTTGCATGCCTGCATTTTAAGTTGGTTTTTAAAGGTGTTGCAAGAAATGAAATGAACCATAAAATGTAACGTAAGCGTCACTATACGTTACGCTTATGTATATATATGTTACAATAACGTACGATAACTTACCTTAAGAAAGTAATTTTCTAATAAATATAAGTGTTAGCGACGCTCATTTTAGTTTAATAATAAGCTTGTATATAACCTTTTTGGTGTAAAAACTAAATAATTCGAAAAGTTCTTATTTTGAAAATACGTAAATACATTCGTCTTCTGTTTTTTGTCAGTCACTCTTTTTCTTTCCTCTGTATTTTTGCTTACAATAAAAAAAGTGTGCTATTTTCTCTCATATATTTAATTTTGTGTTTTAAATACTCGACTACATATGTGACAATAAGTAAAATGAAACTAAGACAGTTGTAAAAATCGAATTCAGAGAGCACGTTAAGCTGTCGGTCCCGGTTGCCATACAAACATCTATGACAGTAGTTACGGATAGTTGGAGCCCTCAAAAGTCCAACCATTCTAACTTAGAACTTCGATATCGTCATTGGTCATTGAACCATTGGTTGTGGAGGTCGGATTACAGTCGCTTCACGGTAAATCACAGGGTTCAGCCGCATCACAGTGAAAACCCGACCCCAACTGAGTTGGGAAAAGGTTCAGAGAATGATTATGACAGTTGTAAAAAAGTTATTCCCATAATCAAACCTACTTCATTTTCATTGCTTGCAATAAATTGAAAAGTTTACAGATCATGAAACTGCACGGCGATTTAGATTCGTTTAAATGGAACTGCTTTCTACTTTCCACAAATTTTTCATCGATATCTAATAAACTTTTAGTCATTTTAACTGCTTCCGTGCACAAGTAGGTAGATATAAATATTAGGAAAGTTGCAAACAAGGACACAGGTTGGTTGCGTCACACGATGTCGATTGAGTCACAGATTCCACGGCAGCTCAACTTAAACGAATCAAAATCGCCGTGCAATTTTACGATCTGTAAACTTTTCAATTTATTGCAAGTAATGAAAATGAAGTAGGTTTGATTATGGGAATAGGTTTTTACAACTGTCTTCGTTTCATTTTACTTATGTTTATTAGAAAATAATTTTCTTAAGGTACGTTCAACCTAGTGACGCTCATGTTTCCGTATTTTTATAGTAATTTTAATACACTTAGTAAAGTGTAAAATTAATAACTTGCAAAAATAATCACCTATATATTATTCACGCATAAGTTACAGTTAAATTGTTTTTTTTTTATGTTTAATCTGTGGAAATGTCTCGCGTCTCCTGATGATGAACTTTACCGACCCCTGACAAAGTTCACAAATAAACATCGTTCCAGATACTCGCATATTTTATTATTGCATCAATGGTCTCACTACCATAGGTACTCGTGTGAAGTGGAGAAGTAAACTCAGAAGGCGTACCCGTAAAGATATAGGTATCTAAGAAGGTTTATCTGTATGTAGAACCCCTAATACAAACTAGTTAAGCTATGTTTACTTTGAGCCTTGGTAGCGTTTTATTGTTTTTATCAATTCTAAAGTGATTACTAATTAATATAGTATTTAAAAATAGTAAAAAGTAATGGGTTAAATCATTTGAAGTTTCTGTTGTATGGCGAAGAACCGTTTGATTCGTGCCAGAATATTAAATCCGCCTTCGTTGCCTTCGCGTTTGAAAGAGGTAGGTTAGTATTAGAAGGTAATAAGTTAGAATCACTGTGATTGGTAATTTAGCTTAGTGTTCTTGGTCCTTCAATATAACTACCTGTAATAACCATTCACAAACAATAATAATTTAATACCCACCATTTTGCACAGAAATATGACAATAATAACAGCAGGTACATAAATAAATTTTATACTCTAACTTTCATCTGATGTCACCTTTAGAGCGCTCGTTACATTCAGTATTTATACGTTTGACTGGTCGTCATTTGAGATACGTATGCACGTTTTATAGCTTAAATCCCTTCAATTTACTCACATGCTAATGAATTCAGCTTCTATTAGATGTCCTGTGGTGAGCGCTGCGTCGCTGCGCCCTGTGGAATTAAAACTGCAACTTGATACTAAGGGCATTGACACACGAAACAACATTAGAGGCACTGATTGTTGCTCAGAACCATTATTATATTTATCTTACCTTGTTTTGGGGTGTGTGTTGTATCCTTTGTGTTGACCCCTTCTTCTTCTGTCGAATCGACGGCATTTTCCATCGTGGTGAAGTAATTTGTTTCACGGCAGCGCCGCTACTCATGGACAGGTTAAGAGAATCTCTGTGCTGTCAGTGCAGTGACAAAGAATGGGTTTCTCAGTCTTCCCACTGATCTGTTAATATCAAATAACTTGGTTGTACAAAATGTATATTTCTTCACCATTATTATATCAAATCAATCTAAATGATAGACCATTTTCTAAACTATTAATCAGTTTTGTAATGTTACGGTGTTTTACATTACCTTCTAAAATATAATACTCCAGTGACTTCAGATCAATAATAGATTCCTTGTAGCTCTATACGTAAATAGCTTTATACTTGTCAGTCTGTGCACTAGCGCAAGCGTCACTTGTACGATTGATTTGCGACCTCAATTAAACCTATTCTCAACTCTATAATTATGGGAATATGGTTCAAATTAGACTGTATTTTGTATAGAATCAGGTCTTGATTAACTGAGCAACGAGGCATCAGTATCCATCATAATTTTGCCTCATTTTGTAATGCAGCCGCGCGAAGCGATATTTTCATATTCAAAGCATGCATACAACGAACCTCAATTTTATTGCTTTGACTTAAGGTTCAATTTCAGACGTATTAATAGAAATGGTAAAATTGTTTTTTAAATGCGTAGGCTGTACAGTTAGATGCAGAAGTGAGAATATAAACAGCATCGTGCAAATTTTAGTGCAACGCATAAACTGACTGATACATAACTATCTATTGGATAGTATGTACCTGAGTAATCATGGCGTTAACGATATTCAATATATTTATTTACTGTCACTTTTTACTGTAAGTAGAATATACTTCAAGCTACTATTACTATTAATATAAGATTATATTATTGGTACATAAATAACGCATAATAAATCGTGATAGTAAGCATTACTTGATATATTCTAATGCAGAAAAACTTTTTTTAAACTCCAGTGCGAAACCAGTATTTTTCCGCTAATAAACATCATGAAAAACAACATAAAACAAGTGGCAGTGTGACGTAGTCGGTGCACGCGTGTTAATTGATGTGCGTATTTATGCAACAAAGGTAAATTCGACCATATATAACTTTTTTGTAAGAAAACGTCTAGACTTTTTTGCAATTTTTCAAGCCTGTTCAATCCAAAGTATAAAATGCCATAAATATTTTTTTATCTATAGCTAAAAATGTTGGTAGCAGTATTAGTTGCCACTAACTTAAAAAAGTTAAGTATGATTTGAACTAGTATGTAATTAAAAATATGAGTAAATTCCACCACTCAAAGCAATTGTTTACAAGTAATGCACGATATTATTAACGGTTGTATGTGTGAGTTTACTGCTACTGAAACTATCGTGTCACATTTCTAGAAGTTTATTCTTTTTGGTAAACATTAGCACTGATAACTTTATAACAATACTATCAACATAATTTAAATGAGGACTCGTGTGCAGGACAGTACCAGTCCTGCCGCTTCTAGTGACGAGAAAGTTGCTGACATTAGACGCATTGAGGAGTTTGTCTCGCTAATCCGGCTACTTACTTTTCACTATGAATTAAAGGCTAACAGTTCTCTGTCGTCCTTATAAGGGCCTACCGTCGTAGAAAGGTTCTATAGGTTGACGCGTGACTCAGTGTTTGCGAAGTTGAATTAACATGGACATGACCATTTTGATTAGTATCTGTGGGTGTTAAGGATAGTATAATTTGTAAAGGCTTTGTATTGACATACTTGTCACTTTTGATTGCTTTGTTGTTTTCTTAACCTACTTTTTTATACCACTTAGGTGGTAGACAAGCACGCGGCCCACCTGATGGAAAGTGCTTACCGTGGCCTATGGATGTTTGCAACACCAGGGGCGTAATATACGTGCTGCCGACCATATAGAGAAGAGCGGGAAGAGGAATGGGGAGGGGAGAAGGTTCAGAGAGTCTCTGTGCTGTCAGTGCAGAAGACAAAGAAGGGTTTCTGGGCTTTCCCACTGACAACACAAAATCTCTGCAGTGAGTTTTAGCTACCCTACTCACAGTCGGAAACACAACACAAGGTTTTATTAACCGCAGTATTATATAGGGCGAAGGTACCTACTTCTTTCTTTCACTTTTAATGTAGCCTCTATCTATTCTTAAGCGTCTCTGTACTAAATTTTATCAAGATAGGAAACCGTTACAGCCAGTCAGATAGGGCTATAGCATTTCTAATATTAGCATGGATATTACTAATTAACTGTGAAATCATCATATCAGATATTGATGGCTCATAAACACATACAGGACCTTTATGACTGTACGAACAAATTCAATAATATGACGTCGATGGAAGTACCGTTAAGTGCAAATAATGTCAGCGGATTACCTGCGCAGTAATGATGCTGTCACTGCTGCCTCTAGTGGCTGATAGTATTCGTCATTGACGGGATTTGGAGGGTATTGGCAGTTTATTTGAGCTAAATAACTTATTTGTTTAATGTATTGTATAATTTATAAGTGTATTTACTTTGCAGGAAGTCGGCAAAGTGTTTCCTTGTTCATACAGTCCCGTGTCCTTTGAGAATCTGGTCCCCGGGTCTGCCAGGGTGCAAGAGATTGTATAAACTCTCTTAACCTTCTCCCCTTTCTCTTTCCCCCTCTTCTCTATATGGTCGGCAGCACGAATGTAACGCTCCTAGTGTTGTAAACGTCCATTGGTCACTACTGCACTATTTACTTTGAGTAAGAAATATTGAACGACGCAAAATGCAAGCACTTCTAGGAGGACGATGCAACAGTAACTATTAAACACATACTGTGTGAGTATAATCTCACCTCCGGGAATCAATGACCCGTGGACGGCGTGCGTTTTGGTCGGTTCGAGTCCGACATAATCACCTCCACCGGTTTTAGCGGAGGTGGTATCCGTGGTGATTTGGAGAAAAAAAAGATCCTTTGAGCATCTGATAAGGTCGTCAAGCTGAGTGCGACATAGTGACACTCCGTCTACGATGTTAGCTTTCTTCCCTGAGAATTTCCCTTCAAGTTATGTATACCTATATCACCTATTACCTATATCACCTATTACCTATATCACCTATTACCTATATCACCTATTACCTATATCACCTATTACCTATATCACCTATTACCTATATCACCTATTACCTATCTGTAGATATTAGTAACATCATAAATGATCTTTGTGGACACCATATTGTTTATTTCAATGGTGCGTTGATTGGTCTCTCCAGTTTATTGGTTTTCCTACAAACGACAACCGTCTGACATTCCAACCTCGAGAACAAAACCGTTCAAAGATACGTGGAGTCTCACGTAGAATCTGAGTGCAGCATCTGAAGTATACCATCGGCACTGTTCATATAGAAAACACGCAGACATTCTCACCAAAAGTATGCCACTCGGTTGTCATTAATGACAGGAATTGCAATACTCATCCTAAATACGCCTGCCAAAACCACAGCGAGGCGGTTGGCAAAGGAAAAATCAGGGGATTAATTTCTACACCCGTATGTTCGCTTTGTGCCGTGTTCTCAAAACAAAATATTAATTAAGTACTTTTAATTTTTTGACAGCGAAATTTTTATTCTTTTTTAATTTCGTTGCTAAGCAACCAGTGACTACTGTAAATGCAATAGCTGATATTTTTGTACTTCATCTGATGTTCTGTAACAATCCGTCCCAAATTGACGTGTTTTTTTAATCTATGGCACATAGATAAAAAAAACACATAAATTTTAGTAAAAATGTAATCGGAACAATTGTTAGTACTTAATTCGTTTTAAAAAATCGTTTGGTACACGAATATTATTTTTCTGTTTAAGTACATTATGTTGAAGTATTTTATGAATGCTTCCCACGATGCGTTTCATATCAATTCTGTCATATTTATAATCGAACCTGTACATCTACTGATCATTCAAATTAATCATCGGCAACAGCGAGATCTTAATTAAAACTTTATTAATAAACTCCATTGAACCAAATAAACTGCACGTTTTTAACGAAAATTCACGAGGTGTACTAGTGTCCACGAGAGCGACATGAATGCGACACGACCTCGAAATATTGACCATTTTTCATTGCTAATGTTTAATACTTATATAGATTTATTTAAAAGGGCAGTGCTATTGTGTTCATGACTTTTTGATTATTAGACATTAACCGAATCAAAAATACGAGTGGATATCACTAATAAATAAAAATCTTTCTTTTACGCTTAGATTATTTTGACATTTATATGTGCTCTTTATAATAAGCTAAATTTATTCTTTCAATCTTGAGTAAGAATGCTCTTTAAAATTGACTGGCTGATTATGATCTTTAAGCTTGAATCTTAAATTCAGTTTATTTCTTTCGGCATTAAACTTAGAGATAGAATGAGTCATTAGTGTCTGCCTTCTTCAACCAGAATAGGATAAATTCTGGCTGAAGAAAGCAAACACTAATGGAACAACAAAAACATGATGTTAGTATGAAATCATTAAAACCCCTCTTGATTTAAATTCCACAGTTGAACAATTGAAGTTCAGTTGAAATAGAAAAGTTAACTGGCAGTTTGAAAATAAAAAAAAATCGTAGTCGTAACGGGTCGTCGAGTCTAAATATCACCATATCAATATCCGATATCAAGGTAATGAGGGGTCGGTAATTAAATGTCCTCTGTCAAAGCCGTCGCCGCGTCAAATAATGTATAATCAAAATGGCGCTGGTGACGTAGCAGCGACCGTTAATATGAAGGATTTACTTTTATCTGGCGAATAGTTGACGGTTGTTTATTCGCTGCACTTTAAACAAAATGAGATTATATTTGATGAATATTTTTAAGCTGTTTGTTTGTATGATTTATTGTTGGGGTTGGGTGATATACTTATGAGGGATGTATGAATGTATGAATCATTTCACAATCAATTAATTGTTAGACTATTTTGTCAGACCTACTTTTCCTAATATTGACTAAACTATACATTTTGCTACGAAAAAGTTAGGTTGTAGTTAGTTATGGTTTTCAATATATATTTTTAAAGTTGTATCGGTTTGTCATGTTATGAAATTTTCATTCAATTATTGGTATACCCTCGTATTAAAAAAATAATTAAGAAAAACAAAAAACCCGACTGCGTAAACCAAAGAACTAAAAAGAAAGAAACAAGCCCAGGAGTTAAGATTTCATACAATACTCACAGTCGGGGCCCATTTAAATTTTACCAATCACATCTTCCTAAGGGGCCCCGACTGTGAGTATTGTATGAAATCTTAACTCCTGGGCTTGTTTCTTTCTTTTTAGTTCTTTGGTTTACGCAGTCGGGTTTTTTGTTTTTCTTAATTATTTTTTTATTTTATACTTTTTAGTTACGATTCATTTGCAAGTTATTTTTTTATCAAAATATTATTTTTGTTTGTATATCGTTTATCCTTGAAGTAAGAAAATTTGCGAGAATGAATGTTTTGTTAAACAACTTTAATTCGTTATAAATCCTAAACTATTAGTTAAAATGAAAAATGGTAAAAGGAACCTAAAAATGATTTTGAAATACCTATTCAACGACACCCCACTTGACATAGTTCGTCGAATTTTTTTTTTTTCATTTTGACAATATGGCTTCTGGTTGTCGCTGTGGTGATTTTTTATTACTGTCATGTCTTTAGTGACACTCGCAAGGTTAAGACGAATCGATTGACGTAAGAATCATCAAAATCGGCCTACGCGTTTAGCCTCTAGAACGCCACATAGAAACAAACATACATACATACATACATACATAGACTGATAAACACAATACCCTCCTTTGCGTCGCGCAGTCGGGTAAAAATGTGTGATAACAATAATAATAATAAATAAAACTAGATACGTACCCCATGCTATTCTCTATTATTTATATTTTTATAACATATGATTTTCAAAATATAATTTATAAGTTTTTTTTTAAAAAGACGTTTTAAGACGTTTCATATTCTACACAGTAGTGATATCTAGACTAAAAATAAACAAAATTAGTTTGTGCCATGGGTTCTAGATTGCGGCTATTTTTTTTCCGTGAATACTTACATAATATCTCCGTATTACTTACTAATGTTCCTCAATTTTCCCTAATCATGAGCTGAATCTATTCTTAACGCAGACCACACAGCAACCACGTTTCCACAACGTATCAAAGTCAGAACGTCTCAACCGTCAGTCCCTTAGCCAGTGTCGTGTAGCTAGACGCGAACGTTATGAAAGAAACGTCATAAATCTATCAGATTTGACGCGCCCGACTAAATTATGAATGCGATCTTGAGTGATTTGTGAGCTACGTCTTGTGGCAAAAAATAATGCTGTGGAATATGAGTGAGCAAGTATGAGTGTGTTGATTTTGTGAGTATGTGTGTGTGTTGGTTGTGTGAGTATGTGTGTGTGTGTACATGAGATTAATAAGTAAATTGCACGTGAATGTTGTAATTTTTGAATTATTTAACTATATATATATAGCCTATGATTTATCTTTTTTTTTTAAATTTTACAATGAAGCTGTTCATCAATATAATTAATCAAAAAATTTAAGGGGAAACTGATAATATAATATGGTCAAACGTTAGTAGGTATAGACACGACATGTGAACCGCAAATGTGCTCAAAATGCGCTCTGTACGCGTACTAAGCCATTTTGGACTGTTTTTTGAGGATAGCACGGGATGCTGCGGAGAAGTAGGAATCAAATCTACCAATCATAGATCCTAGATATAGAGGAACCTATTTTGAACAGATAAGGTGTGTTTTAGTTTTACAGTACGTATGATATAGGCTAAATTGGTAATAAAGAAGTGTCATGACTAGGTGACATCCTGTGGAGTCTGCCAGCGCGCTAAGGTACTGCTTCTCCTCTTGCCAAACTTACTTTTAATCATATTCATATCGATTTGATGGGTCCACTTCCACCGTGTCGGATAGATATTACCTATATGTATACCAACGTCTAATAAAAATGCATAATATTAACAGATGTATGTGGGTTTTCCTACAAATCAGTCGTAACACATTTCTACTAGTAGTTTTGGTTCTGCGAGCATATCTGTCAATATGTTAGCTGAACAAGGTACCTAGGCAATAACTTAACTTTTTCATTGGAAAATAAATAAAGTAAAAATGTAATAAGAACAAGAAGTCCGTACATTACTAATCCCGTGTAACGAATTTATGTATTTTTCTTGACTCCATTAAAAGTAACGCGCAATCCTTAATTAACAAAAACGTCAAGCTTCAGGCGAGGGCCCTGGGCCCCGGGGGAAGGCGGGGGATATCGTAAATCAAGCCTTAATAGTATACTAAGTTTGAATGTGTGATAGATTATATTAACATTTATAATTTACTGCTTTACCGTGTTGGTTCCCGGTGGGGTAGAGGGCCACCTCATCTCTTACCGTCGTTAAAGAAGACTATCGAATTGGGCCGTTCTTTACCCGACAATAAACACAAACTTAGGCTTAGTTGCACCAGCTACCTGTTAAAGTTAAGGTTTCCGTTAAATTTAACAGTAACAGTAACATTGATTCTAATGGTTTGGCTAAATGTGTTGCACCAGAGTATTTAGTAGCTCTGTTATAGATATCTTTTTGATAGAATTTGACGTCTGAGCGTATCCGGTTACAGTTAGCGTCAAGTTATGACGCCATTTTAACAATTGTCAAATGGTGAAACCTGTTTTATACCTGACCGGTACTTTAACTGCACTGTTAATGTTAAAGTAAGATCGTGCAACCAAGGCTAAGTCACCACTGGATGGTAATAGATACATCCTCTATTACATAGGATGAAAAATCTTGTGGGTATCTTCTGATAAATAATATGTGAATATGTATGTCTCAAACAAACAATACCTTTTCTTATTGATCTGAGACTTGAGAGTTACGGGTCTGTGATTAGACTGCAATGCATTCAATAGTGCAACAATAACAAGTACCGCTGCTGTACAAGGGATGTCGGAATCAATTCTCGTATCGGGTACTGTTAAAAAAAGATAGAAATCAATCACTTGTATCAATCTCAATAGTAAAATGGAGGTTATTTTGCTGCTTGCGATGTCTTGTTCGAAAATCCAGCCCTGGTTTCGTGACACACGATTCAACAGTCCTCAAGATAACTGACAAGTCTTGCTTGCAACGCGTTGTTCTTGGCTGTCACGTCCTAACTGTCACGATTCACAAATGACAGTTACTGTTACGGTTTTATACAATGACTTGCCTAGTAGACAAAAGAACAAAAACATTGGTATCGTGAAAAACTACAACCCGACTACTAACTGTTATAGCTGTATTAGGTATATATTACAACTGCGCATAGTTTGCATAAGGAATCGTGCGCATAATCCTCACATATACCACCTCCACCGGAGTCGGTGAAAGTGGTTATGTCGGACTCGAACCGACTAAAGCGCACGTATTCTTTGGATCTTTGATTGATGTAGGTGAGATTATACGCATCCCGGTTGATCAGGGGTCATTTCTTTGGAGATGACCTGCGTCGCCTGATGTAGGAACCACGGTTTCCCATTTAGCCTCCGAGTATGAACAGCCGCGCTTTTGCGCTGTCGCCGAGGTCTGCTTCTGCTAGGGTGATAGGCGGCTCCACTAGTCACCCCCAGGCCAGCGCTCATGGAGTATGCCGTCTGCTGACTATTTTTCGATAGTGAAACTGTGCTGCTACTGAAGAAAATCATTTCTGATTAAATCTTTGAGATGCGTTATCTTGCAAAAGCAAAGGTGGACCTTCAAGGGTGTACAATCTTAACAACATAACATAAACTCACGCCTATATTCCCGAAGGGGCAGGCAGAGCACCCACATTACGCCAGTTTATGTTTAGGTCCAAATGTAATAGGTGGCGAGCCTATTGCCATTAACCGGGCACTTATAAACGTGCGATAAATACACACATAACTTCGAAAAGCATCGAAAAGTCATTGGTGTGTGCCATGGCCCAAAACCTGGGATCGATCCCGAGACCTCGTCTCAGCAGTACATTACCCACACCACTAGGCTACCGCGGTTTAATCTTAATTTTAGCTTAAGTTATAATACAGTATACATTATTAATAACACACTTTTACTTCTCCACTATATAATGAAGTGAAGAAGTATAAGTGTGTTAACAATCAGTTTCACCATGTGCCATCAATCAACAGTTTAAATTATATTATACAGTAATATGGTAACCTCAAGGAGTGAGTGATTCTCACGTAAGTTGATACGAACGAAAATGAACACGGATTTTACATGAAGATATATGACCGAAACAACATTTCCATAACCGAATGGTCCCACCATTTACAAGTAATTGTATAATAGTAAAATTCATTTACGATTACTCTTCGCTCCCGAGTATGCTCAATATTTTATGATTTTTTAACTATTTGAGATATGTTTTGACCGCAGCGTCGCCCACGGTTCTAATTTTATTACCCATATATTTAACGACAAGCTGATAGTAGCTCAAGATAAAATTGCCGTGATCAGTTAATGGTATCGATTTTAGAATTTCACTCAATCGCCATATTGAAATTTATCTAGCAGTTCAAAGGGACCCCGATTTCTTTACAAATATGGACTTTATGATACAGAACTAACAATACGGTTAATGATTTAGAGCACCTAACGCCTAATTTTCACAATAATTATCAACAATGACGGAATCTATTTATAGTAGGCTGATTCTTTTTCTGTCGGTTGTAAAAGTACTAAATAATTTCATTTTCACATGTCATATACCTATTTATTAAAAAAAGGTGAAAAAATATATATAGGTCGATCCAAATTTACTGCTCCACTCATTTCCTTGTCCTAACCCACTGTTGCGAAATTACCAAAAATCGGCACAAAAAAGTGAATGGTTTTTGTTTGTACAAAGTGCACAAGTTGTACAATTTTAGACAAAGAGGGCTATAAATTATGTTATTGTTACTTATGACAATGCGACAGTTAGCATTCTGTTAAGAATACGGAGAAACGTATAGTAGAATTATATGCATCTTTACTTTGAACTTTCTTTGTGATTCCAAATGTTACACTTTTGCTAGTGAACTATGTTATCATAAATATTTGAAGGTTATAACACCAATGAGGTAGCAAATAATCCACCTGATTAGGAAAGTTATCAATGCTCTGCTAATACTTTTAATTTTTTTCTTATACCTTTTTGAACAAACGCCTTACAATATAGTTATTGTAATAATAATTAAATTTTCTTTATTTTATTATATTTTCTTGGCGGCCACCATAGTTTTGGACTGCCCCAGCTTACCATTAGGTGAGGTGCATTTCTATTTGATAACCCAAATATATATAAAATTACTGGTAGGGTAGTTCTAACATTTTGATTTATTAATTTTTTTGTTTCAATTGAAAACTATGATTTTCACCTAACACTCAAGGTGTACAAATAAGATATTGAATGAATATGTTGTATTATCATTTCATACAATATCACAATAGCACTGAATAGGCGGTACAATAGCAACCATATTGTATGTAACATTAATAACTTAACAATATAGGGAAGTACTTACTCGTGAAATATTTATGTATTGTACTTGTTATTTATTCTCATCCATTATCCGATACACATAAAAAGCATAAAGAAGCGATAGGATGGGAATGAAAGGCGTTCTTTCAGGCCTCACCCAGTTGGGCCAGTATATATATCAGTAAACTCTCGAACCTACCTACAAACCGAGCACAGCGATTGCAATCTCTACCTAACCTAACATAAAACTATCCCAACAAACATTCGTTCGCTTTTTCCTAAGGGTGGTAACTAGCAACGCTATCTCGAGTCGGCACAGTGGTCCCGCCGCATCTGTCCGTACATAAATCTGTCTCATATGAAAAGAATTAAAACGTTCCCTATTGTAGACGGCTGAATAAATCTTATAGATATCTTTGTGAGGGACGCGCGACGCCCGCGGCTCTCACCGAGAAACGGCAATATTTTACAAGTTTTTGACAGCCGATATGGCTTTCCTAAACGGCACCTGCCCACTGTGCTCTGATGGGGTCGATCGCCAATCGCCAACGCGATGAACTAAAATACTGTTTACTTTTTAGTTAACTGTGATCTTTGGGTTAGCTTCTAACTAGTTTGGACTCTGAACTCTGAACTGAACTTAAACTCATTCACAAAGCTGTTGTATATATTAGACAGTATTTATCAAACTATATTCAAAAAGAGTCATCATATTGTCCCTCACAGTAAGTTTTGCTTTGAAAACTAGATGTCGCTACTGTGCTCGAATCAAACACCATTTTGTAAGTTACGAGGAAAGCAATAGAAACTTTATTGCTCCAATAAAACTCAATGAAAACGTTACATTATCATGTTTTATTACAAAATCATTATTATTTCGATGTTGCAAGGACAAAATATTTATTAACAACATAAATGAGCATCATAAGCATAAGAATTTTACAAGTTGCAATGTTAGAGCTACTTTAATAGTAGGTACTAAAACTTTAAACGACCAATTAATACCTACTCAAATCAAGTTAAATCTGAAATAACGAAAAAAAAACAGTAATATAGGTATAAAAGCACAGTGGAACCACTTAATAAATTGTGGAACATGTATTGACTGTATGAACTAAAAAAAAGTATATAAATCGAGTCACCAATAACATTATAGTGTGGAGTTTATGGCAGCGCCCTTGAAGTACGTTATCGGTGACGATTGTTTATTGACACTATAAATGTTGGAAACATACGGAGCAGTTTTTGTGGCGGACTCGAACTAATCTTAATTAAACCCTTTGGTTTATTATAACTCGAAGAACCAACATATTGAAATTAAAAATTATTACCTACATTATTCTGTGTTTCACTGATGTGCTGATGTAATGTGCTTATTATATTTATAATTAAAAACATATTCAAATACTAAATACCTCCTTTAAAATTTAATTTTACATATATTATTACTGTCCAAAAGACTATTTCCCGTTTCAATTTAAAATTTGACCCAGAGGAAAAGGATTTTCTTCCTATTATAATTGCAAATAGGACTCCATTATGATGTATCTGTATATTGAATTACATACGCAGATTCCAAATCTTTTTACAAAAATTGATATAAAGCATGAACTTTATTCTTGGGTGCATTTTGAAAATGAACGTTCTTAAGACGGCAACGCGCCGCTCTTTCTTGGCCGTATGTTCCGCCATTACACTGACTGATTTAAAGGCTTTGGCGGAATCTGTCCGTCGTCCCTGTCCGATGTCGCCTCCGCCACCAAGCCAATAATCGTTAAGACAAGATGCGTTAATACCTTATAAGATTAAAAAAATACTCCACATATTGATGGCTTTTCAATTGGTTTATGATATGACAGTGAGTGTCGGGATGCTGTGATGTTAAGTTTTACTTAAATGTGGAATTTAAGAGAATTTCTTGGGAAAGATTGATTTTTATTTGTTTTCTTCTTGTATCGGATGGCAGCAAGATCATTTAATGGGTTTTTGATGCAATAAAAAGTGATGATTCCACTTAGAAATGTGTTCGGTAACTATAAGTTTTATATCTAATCTAAAGTTATTAAAAGTATTTTAAAATAAAGTCGTATAAATTCTGCAGCCATTAGTTTCATCGGCTTGTTAATTTACTTATTATTTTTTTTTGTAAACTGAGTGACTTCTGGTGAAAATATCCATAGGTTACCACTACGAACTCATGATTGCATTGTTAAAATATGATGAGATCAAACTAAGCTGTACTAATGCACATCAATGACGTTATTTCAATAAAATGTAAGAACCTGATCTAGTTGAGCCAAGTTTTATTGACGAAATCCAATTTAATTGCTTTAGGTATTTTTTAACAGTCGTAAGTGGACCGTAATTAAAAAAATAATTATATGAGACTAATACTAGAATAAGCTACTAGACTAGAATGAGCTAACTCTCTAATTATTTGAAATTCATGCATGTCATGTACTTAAGTCAATGATGACCGACTTCCGAATTAGGATGATGCATAGACGAACGAAGTATCAACTACATATAAACATCAAGTTTCCTACTAAATTTACTAATTAACGTTTTCATAATACTTGTAGATTATCAAGATAGCGTTGACAACTCGTTATATTTCTACATTCATAATTTATTGGATGTATCATCGTATGAATAAGCAGAATTACATTATATGGTAGAATTTTATAAGCATTATTTCCGGTCTCTTAAAATTATATTAATACCAACCGTTATATGCGTTTCGATAGCATAAGACATTTATTTTAAAATTTTAACTGTGGCAATCGAGTAAATGAACATTTTTAAGTCACCCATCACAAATCACAGCGAGTGTGATACATGTGTGCCCACACATGTATCACACCTACGTGGCACTTGGACGCATCACATGCTATTATGTGGTATATCTGTGCCTGTGTACGCATCTTGTTAAACAAAACAAAATTAATCAAAAACGCCCAACAATGGTAATCGGTAGACAGTGTCCGTCATAAATCCAGGGTCCCTATCACAGCATCGCACATCACTGTATCGCATTACGACATTGTCTGTTTGATATCGAATTTATTACGAGGGGCTTATTCGAATCACTCGGAACACGTCAGCCGGCGTTGCTCGGTTCTCATAAATTGTGTGACATATCGTCCGAGTTCCGAGATTTTTCTGTATAAACCTGTCAACGTTGTTGTGCACTTCTATAAGTCAACTTTCAACCCTAAAAATGTTGAAGTAAGGTTTCATTTGAATATTAACGGCAGCAAACATGATTTTGCTCTCGATATCTTGTCGTGTCTTGCCTCATATTAATGACGGTTCTTTTTTTAATTTATCGTGAATATTTTCGAATGTATTTAGTGACGTGAGCCATTGGATTTTTGATGTTACTCATCGGTTTTAAGAAGTGATCGGCATCGATCGAGATAATCTTACAAAATTCAATTAATTATATGAAACTTTTGGTTCACAATTTTAAATTTCCAGCCAATGTGAAGTAAGGCACAGCATTAATTAGCTTGATTATTCAAATAACACTTAAT
Source organism: Pelosia muscerda (assembly GCA_963691645.1). Lineage (NCBI taxonomy): Eukaryota > Metazoa > Arthropoda > Insecta > Lepidoptera > Erebidae > Pelosia > Pelosia muscerda. The sequence goes on along the minus strand of OY829102.1, from coordinate 19,509,063 downwards.
CTTGAACAAATCAACAATTTATTGAAACATTTTTTTGATTTTTATATTGTATTACACGCAACACTGTGCATGTCTTATCTGAGACAGAAAAATATCATGTTTGTAAACAATTTATTACTATTGAAATAATATTCAAATAAGTTTGAATTATGTTCCATATTATACCAAAAGCCGAGACATTCCAATGTATTTGCCGGACATACGACATAAGTATGGAAGAACAACTTAAAGTTATTACCGTCTTAACTGAAGGAAAACTGTGACATGTCGGCCGCATACCAGCTAATAAATTATTGTGTTTGTAATGTACTTGAAATGTGAATTACTTGTGAAGATTACTTTTCGTGATATACTTATATTACACCAAATATTTATTACTGTTGCAACATGTTACTTTCAATCAACAATTTAAATGTTAAGAAACTATTTGTCTTGAGATTATTTTCTTATTGCTTTACAAATTCGATATTTTGTAAATGTTATTACTCCATCTGATACTCTCCAAGACGTTAATTGGTAGCACTGGTGCGGCTAAGCATGTAATTAATTTCCTTGCGATTTACACCGCATAGCAAGGCAACTGGTCAAAAATTTTTTTTCTAAATTTATTTAGCTGCTACATTTTCGGTTAAGAATTTATTTTCGGCATACCCATTTTTCTACGAAGTGCCCGATTGGCGGCAATAGGCTCAGCCCCTGTTACGTAGGACCGAAAGTCATGGTTGGCAAAATGTGTTTAACACCTCTGCCTGCTCCTTCAGGGAATACGGGCGTGAGTATATATGTGTATGTATGTATGTATTTTAATATATTTTTGTATTGTTACAGATGACAGAGTGTGACCAAGTCAGAAGTTGGAGCGACCAGTAGAGATGCGCTCCAAACAGCAACCGCGGCCGTCCTACCGTTGGCTCAACACGAACGAAAACGGTTCGTACTAGCATTTAACTTATAAGCTCATTTCGGAATACTAGCTCATCTTTTTACTAGTATAAAGTTTTTGCGGAATACTAACTAAACTTTTTATTAGTTCATAGTTTTTTGGGAATACTAGCTCAAAGTTATTTCGGAATACTAACTCGTCTTTTTACTAGTTCAAAAGGTTTTCGTAATACTAGCTTAATTATTTACACTTTTAAAGCATTTTTTGGTACCAATTTTAAATTATTTTATTAATAGGTACTAGTTATATCGATCTACAATATGTTCGAAATACTTGTACGACTTTATACTAATCTACACCAGTTTTTGCAAAGGCGTTTCCCATTGGTGTTTTTCTTTCAGAATACTCGCTTATTAACAGCGATTTAATTGCTTACACAACAGAAATCGAAATTACGACCTCTTAATCTCAAGTCCCATACCTCACTCATTTAGTTCTACATTCCTTGCTAAATACCAGTATTAAATTCCTTTTGGCATACTTGCTAAAGTTTTCACCTGTGTATATGCTCTCAACCTTGTGATTCTTAGATACTTTGCTAGTTGGTCCTACTAATAGTTGCGGCTTTCAAAGGCTGTCACACATCTTCGAGATCTCAATTAGACTCCAACAGATTCTCACGGTGATATCACAGTAATTAACAACAAGTAATTTCACGCCTATTTAATCATTCTATGTAATAGAAGCACAATTTATATTTTGCTTTTTTATCAATTTATATATAAAAGCTTTATTGTTATTGTCTTAAAGTTCCATTTTGTGTGAAATGCAGTGAATAATTGGTCGCAGCAAACAATTGAAAGCCGACACCATGACGTGACGATCCTGAATAACCAACTAAAACTCGCAATAAATATAAAGTTATGACCATAGAAAAAAAAAGGCGCATACAAAACGCAAATGTACTAAGTAATAATTCATAGGTCTTTTTGTATGAAACTAAGCCACCGTGAAGCGATAAATAATATTTATTTTCGCTATTATACGGGTTTTTGTCAGTTGTAATGTGTGTTACACTGAGTAAAGCGTTGAGCGGGTTGGACGGTAGGGCCATGAGGTCAGCGGGTAGGATGACGTCATTGATGACGTCATAGTGGAAAGCGTTTACTACTGATCCTCTTATAAGAGTTTCTTTTTTTCACTACATTTAGAAGCAATGACGCTAAAAACATGCATTAGTAGAAATTGTAAGAAAGTTTGCTTAATAAGTTAGTATATCTTATTGTAAATGTAAAAAAATGTACCAATTATGTGTGGTAATGATAACAGATAATTTGTGACAACCATAGACCAGCCTCTGACGCCTTGTAACAATAACTACCTATTTAATTTTTTTTAAACAGTAGGTACACAATTATGTTAAGTCAAAGTTACATTAATCCGCTTTAACATTTAATACTAATGACAACGGTGACAAAATTAAGTGCAAGCAACTTGGAATTTAAATAAATTCCATTAAAACAGATTTTAAAATAACATAATAGTTTATTTTATAGCACTCATTTTAAATAAATGATCTTCCTAAAAATGAGAGTGTAATAAAATATATTTTTATGTAGATACGCCGCGTACTTTAATTGTTATTTAAATATTTATAAACAATAATTTTACTACCAAGTGACTTGCAATACCTCTGTCGACGTTTACTGATCTATATACGGTTATGTTGCTACATAAGAGTTTAAACGAAAATGGATCATATTCGTTAATGATTTAGGTATAATTCAATTATCAACGTATTAAATTAAATTTATGTACTAAATATAGTTATAACTTTCGATATCGTGCAGTCATTCGTACATATTTAGCTATTGATAAAAACCAAACGTAAAATTTTTTGTACGTTTTTTTTATTTTTGTCCTAATTTTGGTCATTTTTCTGTGTTTCTCTTTCATAAATGTGTGTAATGTATAGTCCACAGCGTAGTTGCATCCGAGGCTTTCACAACCTGGATGTCGATCCTCTATTTATTTGGCATATTATACAGTTTTTCATAGGAGTCACTGCCATCTGGCCGTTTAACTCCGAGAGAAATAGAAAACTATGTAAAACATTAAAAAATTATATCAATAGGCTTATATATTTAATTATCATTATTAAGTAATTAAGTGCCTATCAATAAAAAATAAATATCCAATTAGATACTACCTATTTACAAATTTAAGAACAATGAAGGCTACCCCACACTGGCTTATTATAATCGGCCGTTAATGTGGGTACGTATGCGATATTAACTCTAATTCAAAAACTAAAAAATGCGATACAAATTTTCAATACAGTATGTGTTAAGTTCGCTCGCCATCTTGGTTAATGCATTGACCAATGCCTGTTAGCGAACCAGTAGATTGTGGTTTTGTCATTCTTATGAGGCGGGGTGTCGGGACGCTTTGATGGTAAACACATTCGCCACTAAGTTCTTCAACGTGTAAAGCGGACATTAGGAACATGCAGTGGTTACCAAGACACACTACTGCGATAAAAACGTCGGACGCAGTTGTGTAAGTGAAAAAGGATATGCATATATTGACAACATTGATAAATTACCGCATTGTAAAATGTTAAAATAATCAATTAAATATTTTCACGCCACACTTGGCAGAATATGCAGATCATGAAAAATTTGATACCTGTTATGATCATATTCTTGGAAATAAACGTTTCTTTCTTTCTTTCTTTCTTTCAATTACGCGTACGGTATTATCCACCGACAATAACGCGCATGTATAGGGGAGCCTTAAATACACAGGTATTCAACGACTGATCGGCTTGAGTGTAAGATTAATAGCGAAACTTAACCACTCAAACTTGCTCAGTATTGATTGATCAATTATTACAGTTATCATTAGTTTTGAGATTTAAGATTGGCATCTGAAATTAAGCCCAGATTTATGGCCTACTCTTAGACCTTATCTTAAAGCATTTCAATCATGTTGAGCTAACTTATTGATGTTAAACTCGTTCCGATAGAGCTTGGGAGTGACGATAGGCGTTATGTGAAATTTTGATAGTATCTGGAATCTTCTGTCCAGTGCAATCAAATAGAATAAAATTGAACTTTATTGTACATCAGTCAAATATACAAAATATAATAGACCCAAGTACAAATGAAGGGGTAATATTGCGCAAGTGATATCGCTATTATCACAAATATCTCTATTTAATAAGGAAAGTCAACATTCAACCAAGATGGATCTTAAATTCTTGGATCCGGTACTCCTTTTCAAAGAGACATAATCTCCCTATTTAATTGAGCTGCCTGAAGCTATTTGGCATAGAGGTATAGGCACGAATTTCAGAATAGAGGTATTAGATTGATAATGTGCTCAAAATGCATTCTATATGTGTTCTATGAGCTGAAATCTACCAACTATAGATCAAATCATCGATCAAAATAATCTGCGCACACCAGGGACACGTTTCTCACAAGACTTAGGTTCAAAATCCGTGCTGATAGATAGCTCAGTTTTCGTTTAAGTTAGGACAAAAATGACGTAATGATTCCAAATATATTCAACAATTATTATGTTTATGCTAATAGGATATCCTCAGAACTATAAAAAAAATAACTCATAATGAAGAAATTATACATAAATGAGGGTGATTTTTGGCAACCCCAAAGTCATGCACCTCTGAAATATGCCACAAAAGTTAGTAACGAACGATATAAAAACTATTGAATGCAATCTCATCACCTAATTACCATATTTTACCTGTCCATCCTTTTAGCACCCTAAACAAGTGACCACACAATACTCCAACAAGCCACCGCCACTGTGATTCAGCTGCCACATAATCAGTGTAACGCAATTACCAACAGAAAAGCAATAAAATCATAAAAACTGTTCATGGTTTAGCAGAATTTATGGGACTAGTTGCTAAGTGATTTACAAGCTCTCTGTTTAAAAGCATTGTTGGTGGCTATAACCAGTTAGCATAAGGGTAGAGTGTTTTTTGAAGAAGCTTGGGTGGTTTCTCAGGCTACACTTACCTTAAAAGCATGTTCCTGTGAAAGTTGACTGTATTCTCTTTTGATGTTGTACGATTTGTGTGGATGAATTTTGAATTAGATGCTGCTAAAATTATAGAAATGCGTATGTAGTATAGATAAAACAGTAGTTATGAGGTGTAAAAATAATAGTAGGCAGAAAAAATAATGTAATGACTTATTCAATTTTTAATGATCAATAATTCAAATATAACGATCCACAAAATGTAACTTCAATTTCAGACACTCACTGAAGGAAAATTCAAATTATTAATTCTACCCTCACACAATTTTAAATTATTGGTTAACAGTTCTCAAAAAATCAAATCATTGTTTTATTGTTCTCAAACTAAATCAAATTATTGATTTATTGTTCTCAAACAAAATCAAATTAATGATTTATGGTTTTCAAGCGAACTCAAATTATTGATCTATACTTTTCAAACAAAATAAAATTATTGATTTCCAAACCTCAACTTTATGAATATCTTTTTTACTAAAACATTTTACCATTCTTCATTATCATTTGAACGGAAAGTTTTATGGTCCGTTTTTATTCGTGAGAAAACAATTGTTAGCCCACAAAGTGACGGGTCTCAGTAAACCTGACGCCACTTTACTTGTTTTTATGACTTCAGGTTCGACTCCCAGTCTTTAATATTTTATTAGCAACCCTTTACTGGTTTTGAGCGATTAGTTATGATGAATTGCTTTAAGAAAGCCGGTGAAGTATTTTTGATGTTTGTTTGTGTCTGTTGAGGTTATAAACATAAGAGTTTTTGACTTGAACTAAATAAAACAAGGTGTGAACATTTTGTTAGTTTCTTTTTTACTCAGTTACACAAAACGGCTACACGGATTTCACCAAGGCTTCGCAAACGACATAGTATTCTATATCCCCTGTTTATTCTCTTTTGAGGTCACCATAAGTTGTGGTATGGCAATTGGTTTTAGATAAGGGCGCTGCCACTAAGTGCATTGCAGGAGTCAATCGACTTTTATTTAGTGAGTTAATAAAACTGACTTTCAATAAATATTGAAATAGAACGCCTCAAAACTATCTTCCCACACATAAAACGCAATGATTTACGCAAATAAATATGAACAAAATAAAATAGAATCAATCACACCGCGAGCACAGTGTACATTCATAAAATCCCTTCATAAAACATGAAAAAAATCTGTCGAATCCGCATAAAAGTAGTGTTTACAAACAGTGAGCGCGGTTAATCTTTACGATCGAGTCCGAATAGGCCCGAATACACCCGATCGTTGATTTATAGACTTCGGAATAGCTCCCGTCTTTTAAACGATCGGCCCGATGCCCGCTGAATTTACGGCTTCATAGAGTTTTATAACTGATTTTATCAGTCGTAAACTTTTACAAGGCGATTTGGTCGCTATTCATTAAGGTCGCTCATGTACATTCGCCCGCGGATTATAGGATCGGCAACGACTCGGTGACGATGTCCGACCCATTCAACTATACACTATCGACATAAAGCTACGAACGTAAAGATTCTACCGAAGATTATGACATTTGCTTAGTCTAGCTAATATTCAAACAAGTTATTTCCACAATCAAATATTTATGTATTATAAAAAACCACATAGATTTCGCAATAAAACTGTGATAGACGATTTCCGTGTAATAATAAAATTTATGTTGTAAAAAAATAATCATGTCGGACACATCCGTTGTTTGAATAGGTCTCAGTTTATAAAACGTGCCCAATTATTGTAGCCATAAAAAGTGACGATTACGAATAAATCATTAAGTGAATAGATTTAGGGCCTGCCCGGAGGCCATAAAGTGAGTTTAGTTGTCAATAAACGCGCGTAAACAGTTGTCGGGATTGGCGTTAAATCTTTAACAGCGTAACCCCTGTCTGTGTGGCCCCACACGACGCTGTGCGGGCCTGTATGCGTTTCAGTGCAATTGGTTGCATCAATATTTTGGTGATTTAACAGTTTACTACCAGTTTATGGGTGTTAATGAGCCTATTAATGTTTTTATTACATTTTGCAAGTATTATAAGACATTATTGTTTAATATTGTCGTAACTACTTTATCCAAGGAATAGCATAAAATGTTCTGAACATATCTGGTCGGAGAAAAGGGGAAAATGATACATAAGAAAATTGATAACTACGTCAGTGGCCTTTTTCCCATCCCGTTTCCAATTCCGTACTTTTAGCTCTAAACTTATCCTCATACCGCGGTTAACCCCGGTTCCTTCTAGAGCTTGCCCTCCTGCTGTTCCTCCTAGATTTTCGCCTAGGTATTGATGCGACTTAAAAAAGGTTTTATCGCCTTTCATGTCCTCAGCAACGAGGGTATGATCTTGTTCGCCTAGATTGCCAGCATGCAAGACGTTGAATTAGATTTCAATTACCTTGGTGTGGTCAAGTACTGCCAAAGAAAATAAATCTCACTTTTTTTTTTCCTTAACTGTAGTTCCACGGAGTTCCAAGTAAGAACACATATTAAAATACTTGTATGAACAATAAGTACCGACTGCAAGAGTATTAACAGGTCGTTTGACAAACGTAGGAGCGAGGCCGAAACGCGAGCCGCGCCATCCTGCTGTACGCCACTTTATGAAGGAAACTGGAGATGCGCGCGCGCAACTTTATAGGGCGCATTCATAATGGCGCCATTTGCGGTTGCCTTATTAGGAGTTTTTCAAAAAGTTATTATTTATTGAAGCTATGATTACATGTTATGTACACATTGAATCACTGGGTAGGTACAAACAAATGAATAAACACATAATGAGTTCAAATCTGTCTAGGCTGAGATGAAGTCCAAAGTGTAGTGGTCGTCATTCTAGGCATAAAGTAATATTTTATAGAACCTAAGAATACTTATGAAGGTTTTCCATATTAGATAATATAACTATAAACGAGTAAAAATATTTATTGTTAAGGTAACCAAATTATGTCTATCCAAAGGTTGCTACATTACATTTACATTTTTTGTACTTTCACTACATGTATTATAGTTTGTTAGTGCACGATAAAGATTTTTCTATTCTATTCTATGTGATCTTGAATTTTAACCTGTCAAAACTCCTTTAAAGAATGTTCTAATACATCGTACAAAAATACAAAAAAAAAAAACATCGCAACCATCGTCAAATATGAACAAGCCCTAACCTGTAACACGAGTAGTAGATTATGCTCACGGTTGATTACACACCAACCAGCGTCATCGACGTCCGTCACCGGGAATCATTCTTAACACTTCCTATACTTCAATAATTGAGCTCTATAAACTGTCAGAATGATCTGCGAAATTCTTTATCTTAACCTACCTTTATTCAAATCAAATCAAATCATAAATCATTTATTCTGTTTAGACCATTAAACTGCACTCACAAAACGTCAATATCAACAATATTTTATAGATTAGTGTGCAAATGAAACACCAGTTCAAAACGCGGTCCCGAGCCGACAATACTCCGGCAAGAAACTCAGCATTGTATTTAATGCTACAGAAATGGGACTAGATTTGGGTGTATAGAGACTACAGTCTTGGAATTCCTTACCAGCTCACGTGCTTCCTTCTTCCTACAGTCCTGGGTCCTTTCAGAAGGGTGTGAAAATAAGCATCTGATGAGGCCGTCAAGCTGAGCGTCACCATTGTAACACTCTACGTGTTTGTAATGGTGACCCTTTTTCCTAAGACTTTGTGTTCAGCTCAACATCAGGTGAGGTGAAGTTAAACGTGTCCTAAGTAATAAAGAAAAGATTCAACTAGATAGTAATACAGAAATGTTGAAACTACTCCACTTAATTAAAAATAGTCCTTAGTTTGAATTTATTTCGTTAACGAATGTATCATTAATTACAGAAACCCGTTAAATTAATATTACGAATCAGCTTGTTGCAGACATTTTAAATATAAAAATACCCACCTGTTGGTAACTGTCACAGCGCTGGCAACACTAAAGATGTCAGTAGTAGTAGTGCGTGGCCACCTTTTTTTTTCGTGCGAAAAATCCCCACGGTACCCCCTTCTCCGCCGACGGCGGTTGGAGAGGTTATGTCGGACTCGAACCGACCAAAACGCACGCCATCTTTGGGTCTTTAGTTGCCGGAAGTGCGTGGTCACCTGTGTGCTGAGTGTGATTTATTTTATCAAATGCTCCACCCACCACATCATCACTTACCAACAGGAGAGATAGTGTTCAAACACGAGTCTATAGAACATAAAAAATTAGACAAAAATACAGTTGTTTACAAACACGTGGTCCATTTAACACATCACAAAATTATGACATGACACTCTCACTAATTCATCCTGAAACATTGTAACTAGATATTAAATAACCAATGTAATACACGTATTTACAGCTAATAATTCGATGCTCAGTAGCGACGTAGTATATTTGTGTGTCTCCCTCGAGAGTATATTACTTGGACTGTCAAATAAATACTTAGGTCTAATCTTATTAGTTACTAGATACTTCTGAGAAGGGGTATTTTAGTGAGAACGGTGTGGTGTTACCATGTGAGATCACGTGAACTGGGAACTGGCGCCAATATTATCTCTTCTACATCACTAGCGTGCTTGGTGATAACGATTAGTGATGTTATACTAGAAGGGCTTTGTAGAAAGTCGGTGTACATTATTTAACATAACATAAACTTACATCTGTATCCCCGAAGGGGTAGGCAGTGGTGCTAGCACCCACATTTCGCCAGTTTATGTTTAGGTCCCAATGTAATAGGTGGCGAGCCTATTACCATTAACTGGACACTTATAAACCGGCGATAAATACACACATAACTTCGAAAAGCATTGAGAAATATATTGGTGTGTGCCATGGTAAAACCTGGGATCGAACCCGAGACCTCGTCTCAGTACCTAGTCTATTACCCATACCACTAGGCTACCGCGGTTATTATTTAAATCCAATTATTTACTTTTTTTGGCTTTGCAAGATTCAGTGTATAATCAAATTGCTTTGATAGGTACTTGAAGGTCAATTCTCCCAATCAAGTCAAAGTGCTTTCAATATCCCAAATATATTTTCAATGAAAAGAAAGCAAATTATAATTTACTCAATATTTTTGCCTCGATCTAATGTTGAAAACGATCACGATACTTATATCATCATTATCATCATCATCATTCTTGCGTTAATACCGTCTGGACTTCGCTTTTTCCCAATTTCATGATTTACAAATCATTTATTTTGTACAGACCATTTATTGGAACACACAAAACGTCAAAATTATGAATAATAATAGTTCGTTCAGGACCACCGCTTCGAAACGCGGGCTCGACCTGATTAGACTCCGGCAAGAAACTCAGCGAGTTTTTCTTAGAACAACTAAGGATCTAAAGACGGCGTGCGTTTTAGTCGGTTCGAGTCTGACATAACCTCAACCGGCTCTAGGCGGGTAGTATCCGTGGGTATACCCCACGCCAGGCAATTTAGGGTCCCTATGACTCTTGCGCTAATTGAAACTCCCTCCAACCTTCAGGTTAAAGGCCTGCAATAGTAGTCACTAACCTGTAAATTGTTTCCACATAATCCAGTACTGATGGGCAAGCAATATATATGGCTATAGCAGGTATTTACGTGCTGTCCGTTTCCAGTTTCTTATTGCATCTGGTGATGGTTATTGTTTATTGGAATTTTCTTGTATGTCTCGTCTTAACACATAAATACGCGAATACATATAAAACTGTCGTGGGTTTCTTCAATTATTCAACTCCATAAAACAGTGACATCTTATGAGATTGTGATAGTTATAAATTTAATTTACAAGGCAGGCCTTTCGGAAGTTGCTTGTATAAGATTTGCATGGAAATTCTAGTAGTACTGTAAATTATTTGAATATAGTATGCAGGTACATTCGAAGAACTAAACCCGATACTAAAAAGAAAAGAAACAATTCACCATTCACCATGTTTGTTGATTTTATGGAGCAACTGATATTATATTATAGCGTAAATAGAGGTTACCAGAATTAGTATTTAAACGATGATGATCTTGCCATCAAACCATTATAGCATATTTTTCTATCAAGCTTTTTCACTTCATTTTTTGTTTAAATATTAGCAATTACTAATATTTCCTCTAACCCCTCCAGCTAAGCTCAATGGCTTGTGTTAGAAGTGAGTTCACGTCGTTAGTGTAATCCCCAGGATTCGAAACCGGGACCTCTTGCTCGTAATGCCGACTCTATAACCACTAAGCTACTGATGCTTGCCACTAAACTACATCCTCTTAAAACTTAAGTACATTAACAACATCACTGTATACATAATCAAATTAGCCTCTATCTAAACACTTCACGGTGATATTGCTATAAAAACATGAATTGGTAAAGGAAAAACATAAAATGTTGGTGATGTAAAATCAATTTAAGATACATTTTGGTGTTTCTATGTATAATATGTATGTATTTACAAAAAAAAAATGTATCTATGTATGTTTATCCGCATTCTAGAACCCGTAACACAAGCTAGTTAAACTATGCTTACCATGGGTCTAGGTGACGTTGTGTAGATTGTCCTAGAATATTTATTTATTTATTTATTATTAAAATATGGATTTATTGTGGTCATAAAAAGAAACATGTTTCTTAACTAATTAATGTCGCCGGAGTTGACGAACGTGTTGTAAGAGGTGACCTCTTGGAATATTATATTTGAATAATAAAATAGTGGCACAAACTTTTGACTTTTGAATTTGACCCCAATGCATTGATATAGTTACTAAAATAAAAATAATTTTAAAACAAGTTTCCAAAATAAACAAAAATCATGTCTGAGCTGTTGAGGGTTGAGGAGCTCCTTTATTTGGAGTTATCCTGGATTTTCATTTAGAACCCCGATTCACAAATCGTCAACCATTTTCAAACAACTAAAATAGCAAAAAATGCCATTGGATTTTAAAATTTACTGCTATACAGTTAGAGTGTTAAATGAAATGGCATCGTGTATAGCGAAGAAAACGAGGTAATGAACTCTTTTTTAATTTTGTTTGAATTTTAAGCCCATGTATATGAAACTAAAAGTTAAATAGCAGTTCTTATAATATCAGTAGTTTGATACATTAATAGATTCTTGGTGCAATTCAAGCTTGCCATTAAATGAATTATCAAAAATTTGCCAATATGGAAAAGAAATTACCCGGTTGGATAATATACATGTTATTAACATCCAAACATTGCATATTTAATGAGTGCTTTTAATAGGAGCAAATGTGAACGTCGCCTCAGTTACAAAGTGGTATAATTATGAAATACCAACTATGGGAATGGGGTAGGGAATGAACGACAAACGTAAAAAAATATGTTTCTCTTTTATAGTCGAAAAAAAAAGTATGAACAAGATATAATCTGATAAGAAATATAAAAAGACGCCGCTCAATTTCTAATATCTCATATCCGTGGGATTGAGATTACAACTTTTGGTAACACAAACATTTTGCACAAAATAATATTTTCATGCCTAGTATTATAGCTAAATGGTAGTCAAATTAGTCACTTCCTCATACGGAATAAAACTGTCACGTTAAAACCACTAATTAGTAATAAAAAATCGATAACTTTGAACACAATAAATTAGATCAGAAAACGATGCGATGGTGGCCTTATAATTCAGAATAATTAATATGAGATAAAATATGCATCACGAAGGATCCATTTGTGTCGTTAAGAATTAAGATCCATCACTATTCATGGTATAACGACTTTTTTAAAAGATCGTCGCGTATTGGTTTAATTTATAAACAAACTGATCTTTCCTCGTTTCGTATAAAAAATGTTGGGAAAGCTACTAGGCTACTGTAGTCTCCTTCCATTTATATATATAACCCTCATTTTGAATGTATAGCGGCTGGTGACCCTTCTGACCTCAAGAGGTAGCTGATTCCATAGAAATATAGATTGTACAGGAAAGGAAGAGTGAATGAAATCTGTGCGATGAGAGGACAGCGTAAAAATAGGTTATTTGTTGAGCGCAGGTTTCTCTCGTGGTTAGAGTCAAGGTATTGAAAATACGAGGATAGGTAGGAGGGAGAAATAGGCGAAGTCAGGATAGTGTGGAGAGTGGTAAGAGCCCGTAAGTCCCGACGCTGACGAATCATCAACCAATTGAATGGAAACCGACAAGCAGACACATGGTCATACTTGCGGTGCGGACTTCATAGGCTGTGATCTTTGTGATCATTGCGAATAAATTGCGAAAAACCGTTTGAATTGCCATCCAAATGCCAGTGGTGGTTTTAAATTACTTTCTTATTAATTAGCTTACAATTTGTAGCTTCAAGAGTTTTGTAAGAATGAAATGTTTTCCCATATAATTATCACGCTATAAAAAAGCTATATAAAGACGTTAATGGACTCCACATTTTTGTGAGTCATAGTGAAATGGTATTCCAACGCCATTCTGCCGTCCTATTAGTTCTGTTTTAAATAAAAATAAATAATGTACATAAGTAGTTGATGTTGAAATATCATAAACATGTTTAGTATAATGACAGTTTATTATGATATAGTATTACTTAGCAAATAAAACATAATAAAATATTCAATCTAAATTATATAACGTTCAAATTATTAATTATCTACCAGATCGAAACAGCCATCATCAATATCGAATAGACTAGTTATACGACATCGGCATTCTAACACTCTCTTCCCGCTATTATTTAAACCATCGTAACAGTAATAGAATATAAAAAAAGGTATTAATACACTAGTAATCACTTAAATACTCTACGACAGTGTAAGAAGTGATGCGAATAGCCAATTATTAATAAAAACGGGATTCAAATCACCTATAAACGTTTCAAGAATATTAATAAACGATGAATCGAATAGATCAGAATTCGAACGTTAAATCTATAACGCCATGATTCGATTTTGTGTGCGATCAAAATTTAAATCGATTTTGAAATGTTAAGTTTATCGGTGTGTTAAGTAGACGAAGGCTTAATATATCTATATCTGAACGAAGTGGATTTTTGTTTCAAATTCTTTTGAAATTCTCCTTTTGCTAATTGATTTTAGTTTTACTACTATGAATATGCAGTAGTTTATAGTGTATTGAAATACACTGATTAATATTAAAATATATTGCGCTGTTTTCATAGTGTACGTTGAGTTGTGATCTTGTCAGGTGAAGTAGATTGCTTTTTTCTGTCAACAATTTTGTTAGTAGTAGCTTGCTTGTTATCAAAAATGTTACTGGCGAAATACATGTAATTCTAAGGGGTAGGTTCCTCTATCTGTCCTTTTAATAATATAACGATTACGTATCAAAAAAAGTCAAGAAACACAAACATACAGACAGATTTGAGTGTTAAATTCATAATAATTTCTGATTAATTCTTCAACATTGCGATTATCGTGCCAAACTAGATGCGCGAACGAATAACAGACGGTGACATTCGCTGATTCGACATGTTTATTAGTTCGACACAAATATTCCAATAAATTATTTAAATTATACCTAGAAACGCCTATTAATATAGAATCACCAGATTACACATGCCATCACTTCTAATATATACATTGAAAAATCAACTTTATCAACGTTAAATAAGATGTACAATGGTCGGCGTGGGATGAAAGCTTAGTGTTGTATTTTATTCACTTAACTCGATTTTCGAGAATCTTTATCGATGGGTTATTCAATAACCGTTCTGTATGGTTATAAATTGTTATTGGCGACGTGAGTTACCGTTTTGGAGATGGCGCTGTACAAATGGACATTCAAATAAATATAGAATAAAGTTTATCTCGGTGTGGGATCAGTGATGGAGAACTGTTGATAATTTGAGTGGGTGATGCTCCTTTTATTGGCAATAGATAGCGCTGTAATCGAGTGCATACCGTACGGTTGCTAATGTTATCATTAAGTAGGCATGATTTGTTCGTAATAATTTACAGCTATTGCTGAATTCCATAAACTCATTATGGTGTTGTGGAATGCAGTATAATATTTGTTTGTACATATGATTGTCGGTAGACGGCGCCCACCATCGCCCCAAAGATGGTTATACAGGAGAATTTTGAATTCTTCAGACGTGGCTCAGTGGTCAGAGCGTTCGTTCTGTAAGATCGCGGGTTTGAATACCGTGGAAGCATTAACTTTTGCCGATTTGGACAGTTAGCATACTAATTGCTTAAGAAAACTTTCATTGCAGTAATAATAACTGAAGAATCTAAGCCATACATCAATCAATTACTTTGTCGTTGTCCTCGTTTTAGTCTCTGTGGTTAGTGAACGCGACTGCTACGCGGGAAGCGTGGGTTCGATTACCACTCAGTGCAAATAGTTGTATGCATAAATATGACTATTTGCATTGGTCTGGTTGTGCCTCGAAAACAGGATTTTCCATTAAGAACAAAGCGGTTCGGCGCGTTCCTCTGCCGCACCATTAAGTCTTGGAATGTCTTACCAGCGCGCAAGTTTCCTTCTTCCTACAGTCCCGGGTCTCTTCGTTCTCAAAGTGTACTCATATCCCATGTCAATGCGTAGTAGCTGGCCCTTGTAACTCATTCAGTGTACAATCCTTGATATAGCCTTTTATTTAAAAAAAATTTAATTTTTAGAGACACAGATTTTAGATACAGCTCCGTGTATTTTTTTACTTTAACAGTAAAATCAAAACTATTTAAATATAAAACCAACAATAAGTTATTGTCAATTGGCTGCACGATCAATCTGTCGAGTCCAGCGCGGCGCGGGAACACAGCATCAATCGCGATCGTCTCTAATCTATTCGCACGACTATGTTTTCGGACTGTGAGTGACGGCCCTAGTGATGGACTTTATGTTGTTATTTTTAAATGTTGTTTTTTTTTTATTGTCATAAATCGTTAACTGCGCGGCAAAGCTAGTTTCCATACGAAAATAGAATATTTGGCAATGATTTTTTTTATGGCACGTTAATTTGACTTCACCTCGCCTGATGTTAAGCTGAAGGCAAAGTTTTTTTTTATTGAGAATAGGCTTACGATGACCACTATCGCACCTGATGGTAAGTGACGATATGGTCTACGAAGAATCACGCTTGCCTAGAAGGATCCTATTCACTCGTGACTTGAATATTCCCAGGTTAAACATTTGATAAAAAAAGTGCATTTCAGTTCGAATTTGAACAATATTGAATGAAATTTACGAAGGCTATTTATGTCTATGCTACCTAAGCTCAATGAAATCTTATCGGATTACTTAAACTTGACCTACATCTAAATACTTAGGCTAACTAAACAATTTAGAAGCTTTCATCTAGATTGGAAGATAGAATCTACGACCGCTCTAAGGCGTGGCATTAATAAATGTGACTTCTACGCAGTTGACGCGAGTTCGATTCCCGTTGACTGCAAATATTTGTGATGGTCTGGTTGTGCCTCGGAGAGCACGTTATGCCGTCGATCCCGGTTGTCATACGAATATAGTACGGTTAGTTGGTGCTCTAAAATGTTCAATATTTCATTTAATTGTAATGCATCGATATTACCAATGGCTTGTGAAGGTCAGATAGCAGTCGATTCTAGGATAATGTCGAAGATCGAACTTATAAAAAGACGAAAATATCGATATGTAGGCCCTGCACGTGTTATCCTATGCAGGAAAGAAGAGGGTGGGATTAGTTGGAAGATTTATTAAAACACTCGCCATTGTATTGGCCGAAGAAAATCTTCACAACTATATTAACTTTTAAACTTTCGCGTTCCATGATTATAATGATATGTAAACGGGAATTAACAGTCAGCTTGTGACCACGGCCGGTGTAACCTGGTCGATACGTCAGGTATTCCAAAGGTCCCGACGGGGGTCATCTCGAAGAGAAGGCCCCGGGTCTGCCGGGGTGCGAGGGATATGTTGGCTACAACCTCACCTCCGGCAAATGAAGATCCAAAGACGGCGTGCGTTTTAGTCGGTTCGAGTCCGACATAACCTTCCCAACCGGCTCCGGCTTCCTCAAAAAAAAAAAAAAGGTATTCCAAAGGTATGTATATACCTATACCATGATCGCGTTAATTCCCGTTTACATATTATTATAAACTTCACAACTGTATTTATTATTTCTTACAAAGGTTCAATAGGTAATATGTTGTATTGCCATTACAAAATACAGAAGAAGTTAGAGTATACAATGTAATTAGTGTTGGTATCGGCGCCACAAGTTGCGACGTCTCAGGTGCGGCTTACACGTGATAGTGATGCGCCTTGACGCGAATGTTCAACGCTCAACTTTATGCGTTTGGGGTAAACATAGGCGACAGGCGATGTAGTAAATGCTGTTGGAGACGGGTATATTGCTCTCAACTCTTTAAATCGGAGGCGTAATTACATAGAATTACACCTCTAATTTTGTTGCTTTATAATTTTAGTGCAAATTTTAAATACTGAGTCAAATATAGTAAGTAAGTAGGGCCCGCTGGTAAGTAGGGTAGCCAGAGCTAACTGTACCCCTCCTTCCCCTCCCCTTCCTAGCCTCCCCACCCCTTCCCAGCTCTCCCCTTTTCCCTTCAGGGTGGGCAGCGCGTGTGTGACACCCTTAGTGTTGCACACGTTCATAGGCCACGGTGGCCGCTTTCCATCAGGTGGGCCGTGTGCTTGTCTGCCACCTACGTAGTATAAAAAAAAATATAATTTACTCACAAAACGCGTCAAACCTTTGGCGTGTGTTGGGACATTATTTTTGGACTATAATCATCAAGTTTTTAGTAGGTGCATAGCCAAAAAAATCTTTACCGAAATGTCAACAAATCACAATACATACTTACATTAACCCACGCTTATTTCCCTCCGTGGTAGGCAGAGACAAAAGCAAACCATTTTGCTCCATCCTTTCACACTTTACTAGCTTTTTCCACTATCATTAAGCCTTTCGTGCAAGTACTTAACCATTTTAAATCATAACCAAATAGCGAATTATCCACCTTCCTACAGTGAAAAGATAATAAATATATCATTTTATTGCATTACCGACTTCACAAGTCCAATAAATTTAAAATTTATTTAGCATTGACTTCGGCCTTTTCTAGATATAGCTTTGATTTAAAACAACATTCTAAAATATTCCAACATTAAATCGCTCCTAACGCGATTAACGCTTCCGCCGATGTTCCACGGCGTTCCCCGAACTCGATCGCTGATAAATTCTATCAATAACATCGCAGTTCGACGTCAGGGCCCTTCACTAGTGTTTACCACTACAAACGTGTAGTTTAAGGCGGCTTTTATGGTTATGTCATCACCTCTAGCCATCACACGCTATGACGGGTAAACCAAGGTGGGAAAACTTAATTTGTAAGGGTTTGTCAGTCTCGGTTTTAGAAATCCGTCTGATGTTCTACAAGACGTTAATTGGTAGTGGTTGTGCGGCTAAGCACGTAATTAATTTCCTTGCGATTTGCATCGCATAGCGAGGAATCAGGTCAAAATTATTTTTCTAAATTTATTTTAGCTGTTACATTTTTGGTTACCTTTTTTTCAGCATACCCATTTGCCAATCGGGCAGCAATTATGTAGGACATTCATAGTTGGCAAAATGTGGGTGTTTAAATAAACCTCTGCCTACCCCTTTGGTAATTACGGGCGGGAACATATGTATGTATGTATGTTTATAAATTCATGTTAATAGAGGCACTAGTTCTGAACTATTCAGGAATTCAGAAGATTTATACCTAGTAGGTACTATACGTACTCGTATATCTGTTATATATACATAAATAACTTTTACTTTATTTAGAGAAATAGTGTTGGGAAAAGAGAAAAAAAGGAGAGTCTCAAAACAACGATACTTTCGCAAGAAACGAAATCGTGTAAGTTTGTGAAGACATTGAAACTTTTAAATTAAATATATATTAGGACCAATATTTTGACCTGCAAAAAAAATTCATTTGTAATCGTAATGTCTATGTTGCCAGAAGCAAACTATTATGTTAAATATAAAAATTCTGACACCTAACATTCTTACATAATCAGGTAAAATATTTTATCAAATCAATCAATGTTTAGTGACATAATTGCATACCAATCTGAAACCCAAATATGCTGAAATATGGTGAAAACCAAATGTATTAGGTACTTGTAACATCTTTGTACCCATCATACATCGCCTTTGAATATTTACATAATTTCAAATACTTTCTAAAATATATTTAACACTGTCAAAGTCCTGGTAGCCAGAACCGTCTACTTACCGGCGCCGACGCATACCTAATACATCGCGAGTGCAGCAGACAGGCCCCTACACCCGCGGAGGTCGGCGCTGGTCACGACCGGCGCGGCGTGTCGTAGTGGCGACCTGGCTGATTGATGCCGACAGTTCCCTTGTAACCACCTCTCTGTAAGGATCTAACAAGTTAACGAAGTATCATGCTTGTTTTAGAACAATAAAATAATCGTAAAATTAATTTCTGCATCGTTAGGTACAGTGGGCTACAAAAGTTCCTGAACACCTTAAGATCTATAATCCTTTGACAGCGTAAGTGTAACTTAACCGAAGTAACATTAGATAGCGTTAATAAAATAAACGGTCGATGTCTTGTTTCTTTATCTAATATATAAAATTTCCATGTCACAATGTTAGTTACCGTACTCCTCCGCAACGGCTTTACCAATTTTTTACCAAATTTTATATGCGTATTCAGTAGGTCTGAGAATCGGCTACTATCTATTGTCCATATCCCTAAGTGATAAGGGTTGTTCACCCTTAAAATTTATAAGGAGAAACAACATTTGCCGGGTCAGCTAGTAAGAATATAAATAAACTCGTGCAAGTAGTAGCCTAATCTTAATAACATTAATAAATAGATGTATTATCCAGTAGCTTCTAAGACTAGTTAATAGTTGTGTAGTGGCGGCATCGTTTCATACATTTTTGTTTTCAAATTGTTCAATACCTTTTGTAGCCCACTTCTACTACAAATAACGCCATAATGAGAGTTGATGTTTCTTTGATGATTTTATTGTTAAATTTAGCTTTACTAACAGTTTAATAACGGTACTTATAATAAATCAATTATTTTGTGTCAAATATGTAAACCTGGAGTGCTACAGCTATAGTCCATTTGGTTAAGTACTTATATAAACGTAAATAATACCTATGTTTAGTTTAAAAAAACCCGGAATAATATTACTTTTCTGCTTAGTAACGCATTTTGAAGATTAAAAACCTGTATCAAACCACTATTTAGTCAGTCAGTTAGTCTAGTTTATATGTTTTACACGTGTTTTCATAAAAAGTTGCCACAAGATTGTTTACCTTTATTTAAGTACCTAAACAAATTGAGTATAGATGTTTAGCTTCGGGTGTTAACATTCACATAAACTCCCTACAATATCTAAGCACTAAACTGCTTAGATATTTGTCATTGAATTCGTTGTTCTAAGTTTGCCTTCGTATCCATATATTTTACGATAGCGCTGTCTTACACAAACAGTTTCCAATCATTCCAGCCCGAAGCCAAACTCAACTGCAAGGTGTCTACGTCACCGGTTCTTAATTCGCCCATAGATCATGACAGGTGAAGCCGGGGCGCGCGGGCGTGTCGTTATAGATCAAAATGGCGAATATCTAAATGTCTTGAGTTGCGTACGCGCAGTGAGTTATTCGTTCGTGATAGTTCACGGGGCGATACCGATACGATGAATATCTCGTCTATTACTATTAATGGTTGTATTGTTGGTTGGTTTGATGTTATTCGTTGGACGAATAGTATCAATAAATTTATTGAAAATAATAATTCAAATTTACCGTAACGAAAACTAAGTACCATCGATAAATGAGTAGGTAAACGATTATTTTACACGTCATTAATTAATTAATTGAATACCCGATTTTCAAATTTTTAATTAGGGTAAATTTATAGATTTAAAAGACACTAAAGTATAGAAATTCCCTTGGATAATGTCAGGGGCAGATACGTCTGATCCGAACCGACTAAAACCGATCACCGTCTTGAATCTTCGGATGTTGGATTGCAAATTTACCTAAAACGTGTCTCTCGTAGCGCTGGAATGTATAATAAACCTTACTATTAAAAATAATGCATGACAGAGACGTATTTAAATACATTTGCTTTTCCAAGTGTATACTTCTCGCAATGTGCGCCAAAGCCCCTGATCTTCAAGCCCTGCTGTTTCGTTCATTTGGCTGACGATTCCAGAATTCGTTTGCGGCCATTTTGATTATACCTAAACCTATATTAACTAGATCTTTACAACACCAATCAATACCCGAACGTGTCAATTAACTGTACATATCACCAATTATTAGCCATAGCTCTGTAATAGCTGGTAATGGCACGTCTGTTGGCTGCGCGTGCGACGGTCATTCATTACAGGCTATAAATGCAGTTGATACTGAATTGCGCATGATTGGCGGTGCCAAAGAATTGAAAGGAGACGGAAATCGGTGGGCCCAAAATGGAATAAGTTGAGATATGATCTAAAAAATCAGTCATATTTTTGTGTCTTAGAATATGAAAAATCACCTCAATTCTCAGTCTGGAAGCGGAGAAATATGAGAAAATAGTTTTCGGTAGATTATCGATTAAGTAATCGATTACACATTTGCAGTAAATAATTAACTCAAAGTAATTAAATGCACTATAATATACTTACATGCAATATAGTGCATATAATTACAGTCATATTATTAAACCAAACATCAATTATTTACTGAAAAACCAATATTAAAGATTATCGATTTAATATCGATTCAAATCTCTCTTATATTTTTAGGCTGTCACTGGCATGACAGTAAAAAAATAAAAATATAATAATAGCATTGACACTGACAGTTGCCGTTTTGTTTGCTCATTCGTTTCGTGTAGAGATGGGTTAGTACCGATATTCGTTGGTATTAGCTAATCTTAATATATTAGTTTCATGATATTATAATATCTTAACTAATATTTGAATATTAGTAATATTTTACCGACAACCAATCGTCAAATACCGCGGTGATCTATGATCGTATTAAGATTGACATATTATTGCACTAATAAATATAGGTCAATCTTCTTGCGCTGAATAGACTGATTAGGTAGGTACCTATTATTATCGCTGAAGATATGAAAGATTGATATATTTTTAATAATGATTTTGATTTATGTATGATAGTAGGTACAGCATACTTTAACACATCGTGATTGAGGACTGGAATAATAATAATAACAAACATAGTTACAGTACCTACTTGAAGTCGGTGGCACATTTTTCTTATATTTTAAATACAGATATAGGTAGGTTAGGACCAGTTGTGTTTCTTTTTGTAAGTAAGTAAATTAGTTTCTAGTAGTTGTTGCCCTCGGCTTCCAATATAAGACTTGCTTGATACTTAGAATACAAGTTATGTCTGTGTATAAGAATAGTCTAACCAACATGGTTTGCGATGGCAAGTTTCAAATTATTGTTTATAAAAATGGTACCAAGTAATGAATATTTATTCTCAGTCAGCAAACAATCAGCAACGAAGTTAATACGATCCGAGCGAATACATCACACACTAATCCATTCCATAGACTAATATTCACCAATCGAAAACAGAATGATATTACACGACCATGTCAGATAGTAAACAAGATCTGAAATATTACTGATATCAGCAATATTACCATATCATAGTCGGTCGGATTACTAATACCTGAATCTTGAAAGTAATCTTTTAACTAATATTAATATATTCACTTCATCTCTAGTTTCGTATTTTCCAATGCGTTTTGATTGCTTTCCCGATTATTTGTAATTTTTTACGACCACTGCTTTGTATTTTACGGATTCTGACCCTGCCTACCTTATACTACGTTGGACACCGAAGATCGCTCACACGTTTGACTTGATTTAATTTTGAATGTTATTTTGGATCTTACCGCCGGCTTGTGAATTGGATATTATTGAAACTATGGATTTCTGTGTGAATTGTGGGATATCCACTGCTCATTGCAATACACTGGGTAGACCACCCTTACACGATGAAACAATTCTGTCAGTGATCCGGCAATGGCTTGCACCTCAGTCTGTGAGTAAATATAACCTCATCTAACCAGCTACCATCCTGGCAGGTGTAAAATACATACATATATATTTATAAGGCCTATGGAGATTGTTTACAGTTATAGCAAAGAATTATTTATTTATCAAACAATGTTTTATTACCCTAATACGGAACAGTGAATTATGTATTGTTTAATGTAGCTGAAGATTAATAAAACTTATTTTATTAATATTTTAGTCGACGGCTCTCGTAGAAGAAGGGAGGCTATAGTAATGCGTTACTGGTACTGAATTGTATTGTAGGGAAACGACCTATAGGCTGCTGGGCTCATATTCTAGACGACATTTTAATTATAATATAAGGCGAATAAAACACTATATTAAATGATTTTTTATTTTATTTTAGACATCCTTTCCCTATCTTTTCACCTGTTACCTACCTATAGCTTGAAGTTCATATGATTTTTCTAACATTTTCTAGTAAATATAATAATTATGAGTGCAAAAGAACACATTTTGCACTTCAGGAATCACCTGTTGGTTAAAGATTGTAACATAATGTCACTTTTACATAATCTCTTATATCTCTGTTCTCAGACTGACAAAATCCGCAGAATATTCAGTAAAAGGTTGATAATATATATAAGCTATTAATTGACACCACTTTCATCTTCTTACACCCTGGGCCCAAGATTGTATGAAATCATTTCTGTCTCCTTTATGACAGGTGACTGTAATTGCTTGTAACATGTTCAAAGGAATGAACTTTTGAAGTGTTTATGGTAACCTTTAGGTATGTGAATGAAATTTTCAAGCAATTTGTTCACTAATATTTCGAATAAGGTTAATAATAATTGATAAACTGATGTAGTTAACTTATGTAAACCAGGGCATTTTCTTTGACGACAGATTTATGTAGATAACTATATAAGATTCATTAATTGGATGATAAACAAGCCTGGAAATGGGCATTTCACTCAATATGCTGCTTCAAGAAAATTACTGTATTTATAGTCTTAATATTTGTAAATAGACAAAACAAAGAAAACCCCGCTGAGTTTCTTGAATTTTGTACTTAGCTGAGGTCAGAGCCTTTTCTCTAGATAAAAGCCAATGAGGTTTAGGCCTATTCTAGATGCTGTAGGCCTATTCTATTCTGAATATGGAAAAAAAATCACCAACGTTTGTATGTTTGTGCCTCTAAACCTCGAAACTTGGATATTTTGAACTAGTTTTATTAGGTAGATAGGTACTTCTTACTAGTCCCGAAGTTCCCACGGGATCGGGCTGTATAGTATCAGACAAATCTATTGCACATATTAGCCGGGTTAACTAGTTCATTTTGATAACAAAGCATCCCGTTTAACTAACGATGAGAAAATTTACCAACCAACATCTTCAAAAACCTTTAAGGATAAAAGCGCGATGTTAACCCCCTACTGCTGTCTCCAATCAATCCGAGCCTGTGAGCTTGTCTCCCGCGATTAGTGGCAGAAGCGCCTGGCACTTAACACCTGTGGAGCTGGACTTGTTGCGTTTCATAGTTCATGTCTTTCCAAATTTCAACCTTACCCAACAGTTAGTGGTGAGCAAAGTTGAGATACTGTTTGGGAGTCAGTAATATTTAAAATATATCTGGGTAGATGATGATACATGGTCATCTTTTGATTAGTGTTGTGACAGTTATGCTTGAGGTCTTCAATTGCAATCCCGAATAGAGTAAAGTTTTATGGAGTTGCTCTACTGTGATATTATTGCCTTTATTTATTTTGGAAAACTACAACGCGAAAGATTATTAAGCTGGATTACATTATCTATAAACTGTATTACTAGACTTGAATCTTTCAATGTTTTTAGTGGTGTGGGTTCCGGCCCGGCAGAGTAGAATTTGGGCCACCTGATCTCCTACCATACAGTGTCGTAAAGGCGGCTAAAGGATAGGGCTTTTTAATATCAGACAAACAGTCCAGACTCGGTCACAATCCCAGGTGCATGGGTTGAGTCCCGAAAATAGTGCCCGACAAACAGCTTGAAACCGATTACAATGGTTGGTGACACATTTAAGTATAAATTAATATATTTTAGTCTATTTTGAACACTAATTTAGTTTGCGCAGTGTGATAAAAAAAAAGTATGAATATGTAGAACAACATTATTATTTGATACACGAACATCACTAATATAATAAAAACGGTTTAGTAAATTGCCACCCAGGAATCGAACCGTTCTAAACGGGAATATCTATTCCTAATACTATCCTTATTCAATTACCATTAAACTGTACAGAAGCAACAATTTTCTTCCAACATCTTACCTTATCACCATTTTTCGTAATCAATAATACATTAATATTACCCATATCGTACCAATAATAAATAAGGTACAACGGGCCCTGTCTGATCCATTAGGGGCCTGGCACACCGAGTACAAGATGGCTAATAAGTACAAGACAGAATAATGAAATCGGTCGGTACTGGTAGATGATTATCGTCAATTTTGCGATATAATTTATAGCGGGTAAACGATCTTAGGAGCTCGGGTGCGTACGAGCACCTTTAAAAGTTGCTATTATGTGGAGAGCGGTGGATACACTGGGCTTGTGCTATTAGCACTTGTAGAAAAAAAGATAAAAACAAATGTGATTAATAATTCGATTTACATTCACGGTGTCATGACTAATCTATGAATTTCAAGTTTTGGTATCGATTTGAGGTGCTATATTCAGTTTTATTCGAGTTACCTACTAAGCAACAAGGTTGAACTATTTAACTGATTTAACTATGTTTTTAAATTTAATCAACTGTAAAAGAAAATCAAAGAATCTTGTCAGCTTCGTCTCTTTTACATTCGAAAAAATTAATAAAAAAAGATTTTCAACCCAAACTACCCTAAGAATTTTAGTCTAGGTATTTCTAGATAGACTCTTCTCAATAGTTCAAACCTACCTACAAAAATAAGATACATAATAATATCTAATTATTCTGAAATGGTATTCTTCAGTTAGATAGTTACAATGATTTATTATTTACATTATACACTAAATGTAATTTGCTAGAGAGAACCTAACCTAAGCCGATAGCAGCACATCTTCACTCATTGTGTTACCACCCTAACCACTCCCTTATTACTGGTACACGGTAACATTGTCCATTACTCGGACACGGCGAAGGTGCGTCTTATCGTTAATTACCGGCCCTTACCGGCCTAGCTTACCGGTTTACCGATTACCCGTGTGATTTACCATAGCCAGTGCGTTCAATAATATACTTCAACCGATTTCAATTATTAAGGATGCGATACAGTAGACCCGAAGCCAATTTAGAAAAGTGTAGATAGAATAGCTCTTAACTTCCCTCGTGTTCTTTTAATTGGTAGATAATAAGGATAGTTATAGAAATAAGTATATGATAAAAATATAGGTTTTGGACTATGAAATAATATGTCATATTACATAGCGCCATTTTAGATACAAATAAAGCATAATAGCTTATTAATATGAACAGAAGCATGATTCTTTCATATTAGGTATAGAAAAAAGAAAACCCCCCTGAGTTTCTTGCCCCGCTTAGTGCAAATATTTATGTGCATGAATATTTGCATTGGTCTGGGTGTTTCTATGTATAATACCTATGTATGTATTTACAAAAAAAATATCTAAGTATGTTTATCCACATTCTAGAATCCATAACACAAGTTAGTTAAACTATGCTTACCATGGGTCTTGGTGACGTTGTGTAGATTTTTTTATAATTTATTTATGGCACGTCAACTTGACTTCACCTCGCCTGATGTTAAGCTGGAAGCAAAATCTCATGAAAGAGGGTCACCATTGCAAACACGTTCAGTGCTACAATGGTGGCGCTAAGCTTGACTGCCTAATCAGATGTATTTTCACGCCCCGCTTAAAGGACGCTTATAGAAGAATATTGTCCTAGAATATTTATTTATTATTACTATTTTATAGCTTGTAATCTCAGTCTATCTCCTCTTACATAATACAGAAACAAGGGTATACCTATCTGAGAAGTACAAAATGAGTAAAAAATTCCATTATTTTCTTTCTCCCTCATTATCAGAACCTCGATCCAACTCTTAATAAAAGGTGCATCTAAACCGGTGATCCTTCGTTTAATCATACCGAAAGTAATCTAAAGCTGATCGTCTGTCCGTCCGTCCATTCAGTCCGAATCTCAATATAAAGGAAGCTATTGTCTTCCATTTCTCTCGTTACAGGGGATGGGTTTACTGATTAGTTTTTATTTTTAATTAAACTCTTTGAATGTCTAAATGTGCTAAATTAGTGTGCAGTTAATTAATAAATGAAAGGTAAAAAAAATACGGTGGGCTTCATAAGTTACTGGGCAATTAAAAAAAAATGTATAAAGTGATGTTACTACACAACTAATAGTCTTAGAAGCTACTGGATAATATGTCTATTTATTAATGTAATTAAGTTTAGGATACTACTTGCACAAGTTTACTTATTTTCTTATAAAGAAACAGTACATATATAACTATATATGTTTATTAACGCTATCTATGTTACTTTTGGTTAAATTATACTTAGCCTGCCAAAGGATTAAGAACATTACCAGAAACTTTTGGAACCCACTGTACCTAAATAATAACACATTTTCCAGGGAATTCATTCTTTCTTTCCATTCGTTCATTTCATTCAATTGCTGGGCATTTTATATCTTCTGTACATGTTTTAATATATTGGGACATTATAATCTACATATTACACAGCGTTATCTAGTGTCAAACGTATAAAAGCTTGTATTATGGGTTCTAGAACATTAATAAACATACTTACATTAAATATAATCTATATAGGTGTATAAAAATGTCTATTATTATGTCATTACATGTTAATATTAATATTTATATATGTACCTAGGTAGTTATTAGTTAAGTATTTGTTCAAAGACAAGCTCTGCAAACATGATTAATCTAAAATAAACGATTAAAACTGGTTTCAAATGTCACGTAAGTTTCTAATTACAATAATAACACAATTAATACATCCATAATTAAACGTTTTATCTAAATTTAATACAATTAAGACCATTTGTAAAACAAAAAATATTATATTTCAATCAATATCTGAATCTGAGTGTCGATTTGTTTATGATAATAGGGTTAGAACGAGATTCGTAATAAATATAATAAAACATATCATTTTTGCAAATATTAAAACACGTATTTGATGGCCATTAATCGTACATCTAAATTATTTAAGTGATTGTATACATATATAAAATGTAGCCTTTTTATTTCTATTATTGGTGACAAACAAACCACTGAGTACACACACTTGTTTTTCACGTTTAATCGCAAAATTGCAGACGCCATTAATGTAAAATAAAAAGAATTTAATCGTTACAAATGTCAAGCCAAAATTTAAATTACGAAGACATCAACTTATGGACATGCACGTATTTGAAACGTAAAATTAACTGTCATCTAATGATACTAGCCGCGACAGAGCTAGTATTGCTAGTAATAGGTACGACATACTTGTACCTGACTCGGCTAGAAAGGAATGTCATCACATAAACTGCGCCACCTTTCGGAGCAATCAAGATCGTGCTTCACAGCAACAGATGCGCGTGCGCCTCACAAATAAGTGGCATTAATACTGCTATTCACAGTGCGCTGTGAGTGAATTGTGTGGCACAATTATGCGTGGTGCGCCCATTGTCGCACTTCCGTACTTTGGATGTTTTCCAACTAAATCATTCTGTGTTTAGTTATCGTAGGATTCAATTTCAAAAGATTGTGCAGAAGAGAAAGAATATCACCACTCCATCTCATACGAAGGGTTTTGTAAGAGAAAAATACGCAGTCGATATCACTGCGGAAGAAGGAAAACTTGAAATAAAACCAACTCGTCTGACCAGCGTGGAAACAGTAAGCCAAAGTATCCCAACATTGGGATAGGCTTATCATATTCCAAGTCACTATGTGTGACTGTCTGACGGAGGTAGCGGAATCCTTTATACAATCGATTTATATTATATGTAAACATAATCTCACGCCTATATCTCCGAAGGGGTAGGCAGAGTTGTTAGCACCCACATTTCGCCAGTTTATGTTTAGATCCCAACGTAGTCGGTGGCGAGCCTTTTGCCATTAACCGGGCACTTATAAACCTGCGATAAATACACACTTGATTTAAACATAACATAAAAAATTATCTACATAATTGGTATATCGAAAATAGTTCTTAGAGCTATTACTGGATATCGATTCGGGTCACCACAGATACTGAAAACTCAACTCCATAACTAAGTTAAGAGGAAGGCGTTAATCGCTAACAATATTTAACCTACCCAACTAACTAAAAAACTAGCATTATAAGTTAAATCACAAGTAAAACATCCTCAAAGAGATTTTAAATTCAATATTCAAAAAGTTCGCAAGAAACAAATCTTAAATACAGGAGACATTATTATCAACAAGCTAAAAGACGGCTGTTCCACTGAAGACCATTACCTTTCTCAACACAGAGTACAGTGGTATACAACCAGATGCATTGAACACTGATAATGGGGTACACCACAACGATAAATACACCTATTATGTGTTGAGCTCGCATTGGAGGGAGCGGGACGGCGACATGTTTATGCATCGCCCCGCCTACGCTGCGCAGGAGACAGTACGCTCACTTAAATGATTTGAAGATGTCCGCATTCTTGTTGGATTCTTTTTAATTTTTGCATTTTGTTAAGATAACTGCTATTAAATTAAGTACTAATGGTAGAGATTGGTTGGAAAGGTGTTTCCTTCTTGCGTGCGGGGCGTGAAAAAGCATCTGATGAGGCCGTCAAGCTGAGCGCCACCATTGAACCACTGAACGTGTTTGCAATGGTGACCCTCTTTCATGAGACTTTGCCTTCTGCTTAACACCAAGCGAGGTGAAGTCAAATTGACGTGCCATAAAAAAAAGAGATACATCGGGTTTTTATATCTGCTATTCTGGATATTAAGAAGCTTCTGTGTTAATCAAGCGATATGGTTGGGTTTGAACTTCGACCTTAACTCAACACGACGTGATCTCTATTATTATCCTTCTGCTCTAATTTAGGGTGAACATTTATTCATTAACCTCTGATTTCAGTCATTTCAACATTCATATTTCTAGCCATTTTATCATATTTCACACAGACCATCCATCTTTTCTCTGGTCGCCTTCTCCCATTGTAGCCGAGTAACTACAAAATAGCGTATCTATATTATAACTATCGTCCTTATATAAAACCTTTATTGAAAGCTTTCGCAACCGATAGGAACCTATGTGGTATAAAATTTTGCATATATGTTATTCCAAACTAATCCACATTCAATCTCTTCTGGTGTGAAATCTCCCGTCCAACTTCTCGTATTAAATATAATAACAATAGAAAGATTTACTTCACCATCCGATCTGACGTTATTTAATGTAGATAATATCCATAAAATTCCAGACGAGTAGCAGTTGCTACTTAAAAACAAAAATCAACGCACATTGTACTTAAGGCTGTAGGCTACATATCAATCCATTGAGTTGTTTGGCGATAAACCAAGCTCTTTAGAATGAACTTAAGTACAATATTAGGTAGCTGGCATTGTAAAATCAAAACCCTTTGAAAGCGTAAAGAAAATGAATGCGTTACACCCACTATAGTACAGGGTATTGGTATGGTGTCAGTGTCAAAGTAGCGATAAGCGGATAAAGCAAAAACTGAAATGAAACAAAATGGTGGTCCCGTGATATTTTCTAATAGATTTATTGTATAATTTACGTAAGTATGTTGTTTAGTGATCATATTGTACCAATCTTATAATTTTCGTGCGCTAAATCCTTATGGATAACACCCTCGATGGACCCGGTGAAGGTGGTTATGTCGGCTTCAAACCGACTTAAATGCACGTTGTTTTTGTATTTTGATTGCTGAAGATGAGATATTACAAAGTATATCTCTCGCACTTCTTCAGACTCGGGGCAATCTCTTAAGAGATATTTCTTTTCGGGTATGAGGGCCACGGTATCACCATTTAGCCCACGAGTATTCGTCACCCCCAGAACCGCGCTTATGAAGCACAGAGGCCATTAATGCAAGTGCCAACGTATTTGCTCCGTCTAATAGCAAACATAAAACCCATGAAATATTTCCCAGTTGATATCAATAAGCTTGCCTTCTATTCCCAGTGACTCGTTAATGATGGTTATTTGCATATTAAAAACTTGGTTATTTTTACTAAATATTTTCACCTTGCCGTGAAATAATCTTCCATCGCGATAACTAACGCCCCACCTTTACGCCGTCACGTCAAATAACTCCTGCGCATACACTAGCCTCTTGATGTCCTTCATAAAACGTGCCATGACAAAGGGACAGCTCTCCTGCCAGCGTGTCATCCATGACAGACGTCGTCTGGACATATTATGTGGTGTGTAGCCATCTTTATGTTTAACGGATAATTTGTGGAGACCTAGAATAATGTAAATAATAATAAATGAATATAAACTAGCCAAAATGTGATATCCCTTTCAGGGATACAGGCATGTGTCTATGTTTATATTCTGTAGGAGGAGATACTTGCCCAGTGGGACTGCTCAATTAGAACTCGAAATACCATCATATCATAGCTCTGTCAATCGTATCGTTCGGACAAAAATTCAACGGCATAATTAACATAATATTCTTCGCCTTGGTTAACTGCACTGCTAATAGCACAGTGACCATTTAAATCAATGGTCAATAAACTAAATTACCTCAAAACTATCACTAATAAATTCCGGTATGGTAGTCATCAATATCATAAAAGCTATAATTTAAATTCGCCTCCGAAATCATGACGCACTTAAAAATTTCGAAATCAATAAACACTAAGCTATAAAGTTGGAGCCACAGTTACAATTTATTGACGGACCAATAAATATATTAGTTTTACTGACGATGATGGTTGAATGTGGTTATTAAGTTTGGAACGTGACACATGCCCACGCTTGCATAGTGAGCGTAGGTGTAATGTGATTTTTAATATTTAAGACATTTTAAAATAAGTACTAAAGTACCATGAATGACATTCTTATTAATTCGTGTGAAATATGTAAAGTATTGAAACATTGCTACCTACTTCAAAACTTTTATGCCGCCAGATGTGAATAGTTAAAATATTTACGAAGAAACTTTTATTCTACTTTCTTGGTATGTTTTTAAAAGATATAGAGAGGAAACGTACATAGGGTACGAAAATTAGGAAAAAAGAAAAACGGAGTGTTGAAACGTCTTATGCTATAACAAACTTTTGTATAAAATGAATGAAAGAATTATATATTTTCGTATATCCCTGACTTTGAAATTAGGATAACTGTAATATCAGATTTTTTAATTCTGTATACCGCATGTGTGCATTAAAGACTTTTACCTAATAATATAGGAAAACTGTTAAAACGATAATCTTGTTTTTTTTTAAATATTTTTTTATATTAGGTATGTGTAGGCACGTATATTGACACCCATAACAGCTTCGAATTTTCCACTTTTTTCCAACTAAAAGCTACCAGTACTAACAGAATTTAAATTAAAAATTCAAAAACATTTATTCTGTAAATACGACGAAACGGCACTTACAAAACGTCAATATCAATAATACAGGTATTATAAGTTAGTCAGCAAATGGTTCGAAATGCGCCTCCAGTTTGAGAAGATTTCGGCAAGAAACTCAACGGACGAAAACTACTCTAACTCTTTGTCTAACTCGGGAATCAACCCTGCACCTGTAAAGGAAAAATAAATATCCTATAAACGCCAAGTTTTATAGCTCAGTGCAATATCACAGTTAACCAACGTACAATAGTTTACAATTCTTATCAGAACAATAGGTGGTTAAGATAACATTAAGAGTGGTTTGTTTAGGTCGCAGGTCAATGAACCCGCTTGTCAGTACTATGTTTACACCTAGAGGTAAAGCCTTTTAGGGGTTAGTGAATTGTAGGCGTAGATTCCGCAATATGGGCCTTAACATAGCATGTGGGCCATATTAGGGGCACGGAACTGACAAATACGATATAGGGTAAAAGCCGGATAGTTGCGCCGGTGGGATACTTGCCACGGTTTCGAATACACTATGTTACGGATGTAAGTGGCATTAGCGTTTTACTATAGTTGTAAGTACACCTCCCATAGACCTCAGGGCCACGTTAACCGTCACCATAGACGCAAGCGTTTCACTCGTGCAAGCGAAAATCTTCCGCGGTGAATCTTCGACAGGTGTCGAACTTATATTGGTAAGTTATTTCTGTTGAATATTTTTATTACTAATTGTGGTTCCAATCTACCTTTTATTTCTTTGCGTGCATTAGGCTTTACATTGCAAAGTTTATTACATATTTTTGTAAAATAATTATTATTTATTTCACAAATGAAAAGGGCAAGTATCCGTATCAAAAAGGATAGTTGCCCTAGAAACCAGTGCGGATAGTTGCTCTGGGGGCAACTATTCGCAACTATAAATTATTTCACGAACAAAGGCAAATATTTTCTATTTGTGTTTTTTTATTCATTGTGGCTGTAACTTAGCTAGAATACAATAAGTATTTAGGTCGTGTGTTCTATTGCCCACCCGTGTCAGTACTTTTTTGATATTATTTATTATTTTTATTTTTATACCACTTAAAGTGGCAGATATGCACCTAATGGAAAGAGGTTGCCGTGGCCTATGGACGTACGTAACCCCAGAGTTCATTCTACCCGTTAATAAAATAAAATTAATAATTAATTAACTTTTTAGGTGAGCAAAATGCCTCGTAAGTATCAGCGTAAAGCCGGCTTGGTGCCGCGTCACATAAGCTGTACAGAGGAAAGTTTAGGTCTTGCATTCCAAGAGTTGGATAAAAAAAAGGAATCAACTAAATATCGCGAATGTACGGGATTCCACGGGATACGGGGTATAATTTTTGGCTTTTTTTGTTATATTTTGTATAACGTTGATTAGAACTTAATAAAAGATTGCAATAAATAATAAAGACTGGTTGAGTAAATCGATATGAATTTGTTTTTCATCAAAAGACATTGTGAGGCGTCTATCCCCGCATGAGGCAAGTATCCTCTCAAGTATTATTTACGTTAGGCAACTATCCGCTAGAGTGGGCAACTATCCTCTCTTTGAGAGGTCAAATAAAACAGGTTTTACTCAAAACCTATAATAACTATGTTCTTAATAATAGGCTTCTATAGTAGCTCAAAGACCTATAATTTGACATACAACTTGCAATATTCTTATTAAGCACATATTTCTTAATTATATAGCTTTGTTGAAAAGTGGCGCAACTATCCGGCTTTTACCCTATGAGAGAATAGAATAGAGACACGTCAAGACGTTAACTAGTAGTGCTGATGCAGCTAAGCACGTAATTAATTTCCTTGCGATTATACCGCATAGCAAAATTTTTTACAAATTTATTTAATTAGAAATTTGTTTTTAGCATACCTACCCATTATAGCAACAAAGTGCTCGATTGGCGGCAATAGGCTCGCTTGTGACCGAAAATCATGAATGAATGTGGGTGTTTAATACACCTCTGCCTACCCCTTCGGGGAACTAACAAATTAGAACCAGTTCGATTCGATTCGATTGTACCAATAGAATTATGTCACTTTTTGTCTAGAGACCCTTCTTTTTATCGTGCGAAAAATCCCCAGGCCAAGCGCAACTCGTCATTCACGTAACCACTGGTACTTATACCGTTAAAATTTGAACATGAACCAATAATAGTTACCCTATCGGAAAATTACTGAAGTGTCTAAAGAAGTTATAACTACGGAATACCATAACATAAACTCACGCCTATATCCCCGAAGGGGTAGGCAGAGGTGCTAGCACCCACATTTCGCCAGTTTATGTTTAGGTTCCAATCCCACATTTCGCCAGTTTATGTTTAGGTCGCAATGTAATAGGTGGCCTGCGATAAATACACACATAACTTCGAGAAGCATCGAAAATGCATCGGTGTGTGCCATGGTAAAACCTGGGATCGAACCCGAGACCTCGTGTCAGTAGTCATATTAGTAGACCCATACCACTAGGCTACCGCGGTTTTGATACAAAATATCAACCTAGTAATTTCAAGTCTCAGCATCAAAAGCCTTGTAAGGCAGTGTGCGCGGCGCAGGTCACTCGGGTCGCAGCAGCCTAACGTCTCACTCACCGTGTGTAAGTACCGCGTGTACCTAGGGCCCTATGTTTAGTGTCTATTGTTCTTACCAACGGAAACACTAACTAACGTGATTGAGTTGTTATTTGAACTGCTTGTTGTATATTCATTTAAAATGCCTAGTTGACGTTGAGTTGTGTGTGGAATTACAGACGCATAAATTATGTTACTAGTAGTTTAGCAACTTTTATAGTATGTAAATATTGTAACGGGAAGCGGGTTTCGGGATTGGAAGTAAACTAACTCGAGCGATTTAACACTTTATTCAAATCACCAACAGTCTTAAGCGTACACACAGTCTATTGTCCGAGGCACTCGTACGCACTTAGAGGACTGTACTGCACTGCACTGTCTTTATACACAGTCTCTAGAACGGCTACGTTCACTGAGCGTGTATGGTTCACAACACATGCAGTTATTGCACATGCACCACTAGCACTTTCACTGACACTTTTTATTAGCACTATTACTTGCACTTTTCACTTAACTTCTTCTTCTTCTTCTTCTTGTTTCCACTTCAACCACTGAGACTTAACTGCCCTTTTGGCGCTCCCGGTGCTGTTTATATACCATGCAGAATCTTCTGGAAATCCTAATTTCGCTAGTCTTTTCGATCGTCATTACGATCGTAATTTCGATTCTCTTTATTTACAATTATTCTAGTTCATTCCATTTGAGGAGTTCAATTTCAGAACTTGGGCTTATCTTCGAGAATATTCTATCACTTGCTAGTACTTTATAAATTTTACGATTGAAATCAAGAATTCTCCACCTTACTTAACAAATAAATTTCTAGAATTATTAAAAATCACAAAAACCCATTATGTACATGTGGGGCTCGAACCGTCAACTTTTTGAACGGCAGACCACCGTTCTACGCAACGGGCCAGCGCGGTTGTTAAGTTTCTAGTCGAAATTATCAAATGCTTCTATCATTGACGGCTTACGTCATGAGTGGTGACATTCGTAACAATATATTGATTGATTGATAAATGGCCGCGGTAGCCTAGTGGTATGGGTAATGGACTGCTGAGACGAGGTTTCGGGTTCAATCCCAGGTTTTACCATGGCACACACCAATGAACTTTGCTTCTCGAAGTTATGTGTGTATTTTTAGCAGGTTTATAAGTGCCTAGTTAATAATAGTACTGTAATAGTCAGTAATAGTAGTCAATAATAGGCTCGCCACCTATTACATTGGGACCTAAACATAAACTGGCAAAATGTGGGTGCTAGCACCCCTGCCTACCCCTTCGGGGATATAGGCGTGAGTTTATGTTATGGATTGTTAGAGACATATCGCGTTCAATGCCGTTCGATGAGACAGCCTCTGTGGCGTGGCCTTAGTGAACGCTACTGTTACACAGAAAAAAGAAAAGCCCGCTGAGTTTCGTGCCGGAGTTTTCTCAGACCGGGGCCGAATTTCGAACCGGTGTTCCATAACTTATAATACATTATTGATATTGACGTTTTGTTGGTACCGTTTAGTGATCTATACAGAATAAATATTTTTTTAAATTTGAATTAGCAAATATCTGAAACTATGATTACGGCTATTTGCACCTGGTGCACTCGTAGAGCACGTTAAGCCGTTGGTACCGATTGTCATACTATCATCTATGACAGTCGTTACGGGTAGTTGGTTCAACAACTGATCTAGCTGTAATACATCGATACCACCATAGGTTATGGCAGTTGGTACGCGGAAAATCGAAGTTTAAC
Organism: Pelosia muscerda; assembly: GCA_963691645.1. Lineage (NCBI taxonomy): Eukaryota > Metazoa > Arthropoda > Insecta > Lepidoptera > Erebidae > Pelosia > Pelosia muscerda. Next base: position 19,472,218 of record OY829102.1, on the reverse strand, counting down.
CACCATGCAGTTTGACTGGAAAAAGTGGACCCCGGTATTTATTTACCTCAAGTTTAACGTATGTATATAGGTAGCTATATAAATAAAACAGACGGTCCAAGGGCTCGTGCACACTAGTCGATTTATATCCGTAACTTTATACGAAGCCCTGCAGATATAAATTAAATCGCCCTCAATACTCATTCACTTCTGATTCAGAGTTAAAATCAATTCATTAGTGCGCGCCAATAAAAAGTAAGTGTCTTTCGTTCGGACGCATTAACAATTCAAGGAGGCAAAGCGAAATAAAAAACTTGTCACAAGACCACCTACATTTCTTGGTGTCGACGTAGGTGCGATTTGTCGTGTGTGCGATTAGTCGCAACGGATATTTATATGGCTATTGTAAGTGTACGGGCACCTTGTCTAAATGTTTTTAGTGCTACTTGAGTTCTTCTTGTTATAAAACTATCTACATCTAAGTATATCTACAGTCTACATTATTATTATTTTTATTTTTTCGTCAATTTGACTTCACCTCGCCTGATGGTATGCTAGGCAGTCTCAAGAAAGAGGGTCACCTTTGAAAATACGTACAGTGTTACAATGGCACTCAACTTGACGGCCTCATCAGATGCTTTTTAACACCGCTAATATTATACAGTGTGTATGTGTATGTATGTATGAATAAACTCAAAAACTACTCAGCCAATTTCCAAAATTCTTTCGCCATTGGAAAGGTACATTCACCCAGACTAACAGGCTTCATTTATTGCTAGAAAACATGTATTACCAATAGTAATAACAACTCAATTCCATTACAAATGATGAAAATGTTATTTTCTAGTATAAAGTATCAGCCATCATTTTTCACACTTCGTAATCTCAGTGCAACAGAATCGACTAGAATATTCAAAGAAGGAATTGTTTCATTCGACAATGAATGTCCACGTCCTCCATAGTTTTTAATTTCCACCATATGTCATTTAAATTATGTTCGTAATTAAACCAGAGCTTTCACTGTTTGATCGGATTTCCATCACCTGTAATGGAATAGAGTAGTCATTACTATTAAAATAAAAAAGGTATAATAAAACACAATTGGGCATTGCATTATACTCTTTAGTCATCATTATTTAAATCTATTCCCAACGTGGTTGAACAGTGGTGGCAAAATTCTTCGATATTTCCATGAAGCGGTTGCCAGATGACCTCCCCACACAATTATCGAAGTTCTGTAGTTAGACTAGTCGGACTTTTGAGGGCTCTAACTACCCGCAACGACTGCCATTGACGTTAATATGTTCTTGAGTCCATTGAAATTATTAACAACGGTATGGGGACTAGTAACGTGTTAAGTAAATAGATAGCAGTAGGTTAACTTCTTTTTTGAAAAAAATATGAAAACGTAAAATTGGACCAGAAGACTAGAAATTATATAAACCTATCTACCTTAGTTTCCACTTTTATATGCGTCACTGATAACAATTATTTTTTAATGAATTTACTAATTAAAAAATCTATTTCCTATTATTTATTATGATTTAATTTACACAGTCCATTTATATTATCCTGTTCAATTCATTCTTTAATTAAATTAAAAAATAAAACAAATATTCCCTAAAACTTTTAGTCACAACATCGTCTCCAACCCTTCTAAATCCCGAGACAACTGCGATTTTCTTTTTCCTCCCGCCGTCAGTCCGAAATGAAGTACCTTCGTCCATACGTTACGTACCGGAAGTGGACAGCCGGAGTGAAATGGCCGCTGCGACGCTTCCGCCACCCCTTCCCCTCCTCATCCCTCTCCAGGCTTTAATTAAAGGCCGGTAAGGATTTAACACGTCTGTACCTTTGAGAAGGAGGATTGAATCAGGTTTTTTTACTTGAATTAGGGTGAGATTAAGGGTGTGTGCCACAAAGGGTTGCTGTCTGTGATGTTTGGTTTTGTTTAAAGGATTTTTCTTGTCTGGAGTCTAGTGGGTACTTGGGTTTAAACGTAAGGCACGTTACGATAATCTTGTGGATATTGAGTATACCTATTACTTACAGGTCAAGTATATAGTTGAATTAGTAATTTTATCTTTGTGACGTAATTATTTCTACAATTGAGTAGGTAGCAAATGTTCTTTTATTCTTTTTTTTTTTATTTATGGCACGTCAATTTGACTTCACCTCGCCTGATGTTAAGCTGAAGGCAAAGTCTCATGAAAGAGGGGCACCATTGCAAACACGTATTCATATATCTTTTTTTATTTACCCCTTTGGTGGCAGACAAGCACACAGCTCACCTAATGGAAAGTGCTCACCGCGACCTATGGGTCGATTGTAACACTAGCGGCGTCACATTCGCGCTGCTTGTAGAAACCTTCTAAGGCTCTTTTTGAAGAACCCTATAATATAGTCGCTTGCAAAATTGGATAATGCCACAGTAACTCTATTAAAAATATAACTATTTTTGTTATAATAAAATAAATAAATATGATAGTGTCTGAAATAAGACTTTACTTTTGTGTTTGTGTATAATGTATTGTGTTATTTTAATACCGACTTTATTTTAATTGTTATTTTCTTTTATTCACAGGTAAGTCGTCCAAGTGTGTTCAGAACTTTAAAAGTTTTATTCAGCGCTACTGTAAGTAATACTACTCCTGACATACATACATATAAATACATATATATACATACATACATATACATACATACATAATATTTTCTTGGGGTAGGCAGAGGTGAATCAACACCCAAATTTCACTAACCATTGTATTCGGTCCCACGTAATAGGGGGTGAGCCTATTGCCGTATTCCAGGCACTATTGTTGGCTCGAGCATATGAGGCTGAGTCTGGGCTGTATATATCTATAAATTAAAAAAATGTTATTCTAGAATGATCTACACAATGCCACTTAGACCCATGGTAAGCATAACTTAACTAACTTGTGGTCTAAAATGCGGATTAACATACTTAGATAGTATTTTTTTATAACTACATGCATATTATACATAGAAACACCTAGACCAATGCAAATTTCATATGCATGCACACAAATTGTACGACACAGAATGGAAAGAGATGGGTTGACCCTAAATTATACTCTCTCATCTGAGAATTTAATAAAAAAAATCCTATAGTACCTATACCTAACACAATAATATAATAAATCAAGGTATATCTTGTTAATGAGTATAAAAAAGATATATAACCGTCATGGTATTTTCAAATAACATAATATGCAATAGTAATCTTTGTTTTATATGTTAATTCACCCATAAAACTCTACAACAGAATCCCAATATAAAATAAATTAGATTCGACTACAACAACGAATCAATAAAAAAACAATAAAAACAAACAATTGTTCGAATTCTTAGCTAGATATTCAAGTTTTATTGTTAAGAATGTTATGTCTAAATTATAACTGACACGACAAGACAAAACGTAGTTTGTTAGTAGATATTTCTTAATTCTGACCAGAGTCACCCACGCGACGGAAGCTGTACCACAAGCGTTTTATATTCACACTGTTGAATATAACGCCTCTTCACTTATAATGTATGGTCCTAGTGACAGCAGTTTGATAAAAATATGATTACTAACACTATATTGAATCTCAGTTATGTAGAGTCACCCAGCGACCATGGTTTTTGAAGGGTTGCCGAAATATCGCGATAAATTTTATTCCGATCAGTTATATCTTAGTAAATAAACAGTTAAGTTGTAATGAACTGGGCTGTACTGTTGTGTGATTGTTATTATACAGTTTAGTTTTATACAACATAGTAACTTTCATAGGTGAAGCTCAACCAAATATCTGTAAAAAATATATGCTGTGCACATATATTACGAGTAAAACATGCCATGTAAGATTTAAACATAAATTTTGATTATATTTTTACTACAAATGACATACATCTATTAAGACATTTGTCTTTCTGTACAGATCAGAAGGATATTGAAACATAATACTTGAATAGTGAAAGTTTTCTAACTTAAATCATTCATAACGCATTCCTATGTAAATATCATTTTATTTATTTAATTGAGTGTTAACGATATGATTATATTCTAAATGATTGTATCATATGGATTCCACCTATTGTATAATGTTCCATATTTCGTATTTCTTTTATGTTACCAGCGAATAAATATCCACTATTCAGAGGGCCTGGCCTAATGTTAATGTAAATTATATGTCACATCATTTGACTGAAACATTAATATTCATTTTATACGCTAATATTTTAACCTGCAGTCATCGTTCGTGATCGCTATTATTACACATAATAATGAAATAAAATTATTACGGATTAGCCGCTGACAATGTGGCCGCACCCAAAGCCATACATATTTATACGGAGTCCATTACACTTATTGTCGTTATGATTTCTCTTGACCAAAACAAGTTTTGATACTTTGATTCAAATTTTATATCGTAATATAGTTGAGAATTCATCGCCTATTATGACAGTTCTGTAATGAAGGTATTATGAGTTATGTCGATATTATCGTAAACTTTATGTTATAATGACATGATATTTTTTTAATAACAACCATTGACAAAACATATGTTTGTATTTACATGCTTATATAGTTTTTATAGCAAATTATAGTCTATATATGAAGTTTTATAGCTTAAATCGAATCTATATTTTATACAAAAATGTATTTAGTGTACTATAATAGTATTTTTTTTAAGTTGTGTCAGAATCAGAGGTGAGATGTAAAATCAGTATTGCCCAATGAAATGTGAAAAGACGCGTCTACAAATAGGTAAATAATTCATATTATTATGTTTCTTAATGAAAGTGGGCGGCTGGCGCCAGCAAGTCAAATTAATTATGAATGTTATAGTGTTCTAATTTCCCTAAACGGATACTCACACAACAATATCACTAAAGGGGTAGATAGAAATATTTTATTCATCAACTTTGTTAATCGATTCCTATAGCCTATAGCCGTCAATCGGATCATCAGATAGAACAACGTTCTCTTTATCACGTCACGATACTGTCGAATGTACTTGCTATGGGAATTCTTTGAAAATATGCTGTACAACTGGAATCACTTAATTCTCATATGTATGTACCCCATACTTCCTTTTCTTAGATAGACAGAAAGGACAGTTTTCCTTCCTGCCTTCACAATCCATTGTCTCCCTCGGGCGGTAAAAAGACCTATCAAGGCTACCTATTCAAGTTAAGAGGAGATTTCTACTATTCTAGCCTTGATTACATTGTAGGCATCTCTTTGGACTTCATCTACATTGAAACAATCTTCTTCACTTACAGTTTGCCATCAGGTAGTGTGGAGTCTTAATATACGCTATGAAAAAAACTTTCCAAATTAGTAATTAAATTTTCCAAATATACTTAACGAAAATACGTCATCATCTTGACAAAACGTGAAAAATAATTAAAACATAAAATCATGAAATAAACGGATGAACTCATAAAACAATTAATTAAATTTCGACAACTTATAAAGGCGCGCACACACAGAGTCACACACACGTAATCGAACACACACTCGCACGCACACGTCGCAGTGCACACGACATCGTCACCGACTGGCCGTCACCGATAAGCTCGGCGTGTGATGTCACAATACTATCGTTATCTACCGCCATGCATTGTCAGCCATCAGTTCACATTTAGTTGTGGCTGATAAATTTATTGGAGTGTCAACATTCACCATTATTTTGTTCGTATTATCATAAATATACGGGCTTTTGTTGATGCCCTCAAGTACCTTCTAATTTTCGTGACTGAATTAACGTGTCTATTATGCCACCTTAAGATCTATAATCCTTTGACAGCTTAAGTGTAATTTAACTAAAGTAACATTGATAGCGTTAATAAAATAAACTATTGGTGATTTGTTTCTTTATAAGATAATAAGTAAACTACTGCAAGTAGTAGCCTGAACTCATAAGTAGATCTATTATCCAGTAGCTTCTAATACTAGTATACACAACTACTAGTGTCGTCACTTCATACAGATTTCTTTTGATTTATCCGGGAACTTTTTTAGTCCACTGTACATCGAAAATTAAGTTTCAATCTTTACCTTTCTCAGTTTTTTTTTCTGCATCAACTGTTGTGGCTGCCAGAGTTCAAAAACATAGACTTATTCATATTCAACTTTCTCTGAAGAAAAAGAGTTAATTATTGCTAAAACTGGTCCTACAGGGCTGTCACTTAACATTATAACGTGAAATATATTCATACATAAATAAATGCGATATAAATTGATTTATATATCTGTCTGTACGCAGTAAGGTCTCATGATATCAAGAAGCGTTTACACAAGCCGCTGTGGATGACAGAAAAGTCTATGGGTTAAGGGTGAAACTGTGAGCGATTTAATATGAACAACCAACAAATATTATGTGTATATGATGAAATGTTTAGGCATTTAGTATTCACATTGCTATAATTTACCTATTCACATTGATATAGTTGGAAAAAGTGAAAGTGAAAAAAATTTTGAATGTTCATGACATAGCTCAGTAGCTCAGTGCACTCCCCCTGTAAAGGATGGGCATTCTCTCTCTTCAATCTAAATTGATTATGTTTTTTTTTATATATTCTATTTTATCTAGAATCTATGCAAACTGAACCTCTCCCAACCTGAACATTAAATTCCATTCAACTTCATGATTTCGCACCAACTTTAATCATGCGAGAACCAAGGAGTTCAGTGGCTTCCTTCAAATACTTAAAAAAGGGTTGTTATACTCGTATTTAAGTGTATACTAAAATTTGTCTATTATTACGTGTTTGATTGATGTAGGTATATGAATATAAAAAAAAACTGATCTATACTAAGTTTAACAACAATAATATTGATGTAAGTACATTATTCCATTATTACTGTAAACTACATTCATTTAGAGACACAAAAACATATTTTATGTTATAAAAACTAATATAGGTAATACAAATGTTGACCCGCTCATCGCTCATGTCTTGTTGCACCCACCGCCGTCCAAGACGGAGACAATTGGCACGTCACCGCCAGAGGTCGCTGCTTTTGCAAGTAACCACAAATCACGGGTGTCCGGCCCGCTCGCCGCCGCCGCTCGCCGGTCAAACAGTGTGTATGCACCATTATGTACTTAGCCTGACGCATTATTCTACTTGACAATGAGCTTTAATCAGGCAGTAGTGAACTCTACGACTACGCAGGGGGTGTGGGTTCAATTTTTTTATATTTAGGTGGCAGACAAGCACACAACCCACCTGATGTAAAGCGGTAACTATGGTTGTTTGAAGCACCAGGGGCGTCACACTAGTGCTTCCAACCCCAATCTTAGTAACCTTCTAATGCCTTCTAATGGTCTGGGTATTGAGCCCTCGGTCCCGGTTGCGATATGAACTTCTATCTCAGTCTGTACGGTAGTTAGAGACCTGAAGTCTGACTAGTTTAACTACAGAACTTTGATATCCCTAATTGATTTAACCTAGATAGCAGTAGCTTCACGGAACATATCGAAGTTCAGCCGCATCACAGACTAGAAAGCAGACCTCAACTGAGCTGGGCTTGAATGATGAATGGCTCATTGGCTTGGTGATGATGAATGCGTTTAAATCGATGTGTTGGCAGTGGATTTAAATGAGCAGTTTTCTAGTAGGTATTTATAGCGTTCCTATAGACGCGCTAGATGGCGCAGCCGGCACTTTTGGTAAGAAGAGTGGTGTCATATCTAGTATTCCCTAATTTGTGGAAAAAATGTTCCGTTTTCGGAGCAGATGTATGCATATTTTTCAGCTGACCAGCCTTGTCCACATCCAATTTAAAAGCCCTAATCCATTGATTTCCTAGTGTAATATCTTGTAGAATCAAATGTTTCTCTGGTTTCCACAGGTATGAATAGCACACCGTGACCACTTATTGAATATTAGTGACGTATTACTGAGTACACAGTTTATTATATTTACCACAATGTATTATTAACTAAAATTAAGTAGGTATCAACTTTTCGAGGTTACAATGTTACATACGAACAAACTTCGACATTCGTTCAGTTTTTCTGGCCACAGACGAAATTGGCCGCCACAATGCAAATTAAAAAAGTACCAAAAGCTATGCTTACGCCATCTCTTTATTACCGATACGATTAACAAAGAATATAGATCTGGTACGAAACTAAACTAATTTAAATGTATTGGCAAATTATGATAGGGTTAGTCAAGCCTAATAAGGACCCTGATAGTGGAATAATAACTCATTGTTGTGAGTAAGAATTAAGTAATAACATGATTAGATACAAAGACGACGGCTAATCTCGAGTTAGTGATTACTGAACTGTGTACTTACATTGAATTATTTATAGTTAGTTTTGCTTTTGTAGTTGGCGATGATTTAACTGTGTGTGTATGGCTCTAAATCTAAATATAACTGTCCTTAGTCCTTAGAATAACTATGAATATAAATATGAATAACCCTTCAGGGTGGGCAGCGCGTGTGTGACACCCTTAGTGTTGAACACGTTCATAGGCCACGGTGGCCGCTTTCCATCAGGTGGGCCGTGTGCTTGTCTGCCACCTTCGTAGTATAAAAAAAAACAAAAAAAAATGTGTGACCATTGTATATTAAGTCACACTTACACACCAAAATAATACTGTAGATATTAATAGTACTAGCGTAAGTAGACCCAAAGACTCGTTCATTACGGCGTTACTGAATCTAAATATCAGTGGTTTTGGCTTTTAGTGTAGATTGACGTCACTGCATATATATGTTTCTGTCAAAGTTATTAACTTGGTTAATAAAACGTTTCATAGTTCATTTACTCTGTCACTTTCTCACGCCTAGGTTTAATGAAAAGATACGTATGTAACTGGCACACTTAATTACTCTAAGGATAAAGTTAAATGAAACGATAATTTCTTAAAAAAACGTCACTACAAAAAAGAACCAAATGGCGCCATAATGCGCGTTCATATTTTTTCATGACATTTAGCTTTACTAACACGATGGAGAATGAATAACACTAGTTGAACCGTATAAACAAATTAAGAATAAAAGAATATTTTTAAAGTTCCAAATCGTAATTTTTGTGCCAATGTTGTATACCAGTACCAGTGGCCTTCGGCTTCGGGAGTGTTCCTCTTACACCTTGTATACTCTTATAATAGTTAACTACTCACCTTAGAATAATAAAGACCTAATAAAGAAAGTCAGGTCTCGAACTCGACACGTCAATTACTCATATATCTGTGGCAAATTGGAATATTATTCACAGGCGATAGTCGAACGGATTTTAATCTATGTTTGATAAAGTGCACAATCGCGGTCGCGGCCGTGTGGGCAGACCGTTAGCGATTTGTCAAGCAGACGATTATGTTAGCTTGTTATTGTGGTGTTCAATAAAAGAGGCTTGTTTTATGATGGGTGAGCTGTTGGGGATTGAGAACGTTGATTGGGATAATGACTTCATCGATGTGGAGGTGTTTAAACTTATGAGCCGATAGTGAAAGTTATGATAGTTAGGTATATGTTTGAAGTATATTATGTACCTATGTGTCTGTTTTGATATCGCTAATTTGGTTGTGTAGGCTTACGGAAAATCTGAGTTGAAAATACGCTCAGAGAATGAAATATTATTGTAATATTTATTGTAATAGTATTGCTTTTCATTAACTTACGGAACCCCATAAATTTGATACCCCCAAATACAAAAATCATTCAGTAACGCCTATATATCTAACATCGTTATTTACACACAGAAAGCGAATAGGTACAGAGATATTCACAAACTGTATCTTTTTAATCCGAATTCAACCCCTTAAGGAGGTATAAAACCAAAGATAAGACCGAACTAAATACCGAACTCACTTCTCGAAGGCCTTATAAACATCCTACCGCCCGTCCCTCGGCGGTCGTCACAAGGAATCACTGCAAGACTTGCATGCTAGGGGAGGAGCGAGACGGAGGTTTGTGAAGGTGGATGTGTGCGATAGGGACGGCAGATGTACGTTTTGCAGTCGTCATAATTTTGCTCGGCAGACTAATAATAGAGATAAAGCTGGGGTGCTGTTGTGTGCTGTTCTTTGTTGGAAAGATTACGTTTTGGTGATGGGATTTGGAGTTGATGGGTTTATGCAAGGTGTGTTAGGTAAGACTTGGCTGGTATATGGAGAGAATGTCTCTTTAGACGCGTGTCCCTAACATCGGTGCGTAGGTAATAGTAATGCGTAGGTACTCATTGGAGAGCTTCAAAAGTGTATACTTGTTCAATTAAACTTTATTTTCTTTGTCACATGAATTAAGAGAATGCAGATTAAATATTAGTTAACAGTCCTATATACAAAACATACATACAAACAGTCAAGCCTATTTTTTATACGACTTAGAGCACACGGCCCATCTGGTTAAAGGGTTCACCGAGGCCTATGGACGTTTGCAACACCAGAGGAGCTACACTCGTTCTGTCTACTCTGTAGAAACCTTCTAATGTCCTTGAAGAACCCATATAAGTAGAACGCCATTTCCCATAGTGGTAGATATAGACTTCAATATTTGATTCAATATTTGAGGAAATGGTACACTTTACTTTTACTTATCGGGACCAGTGGGTTCGTAACGGAGACAACATCTTTTTGATTCACAAGTAAAGAATAAAGCAAAATATTAATTCTTTTGTTAACATACGAAATTATACTTTATGACATGATATCGTAAGATTATTATGGGTTGTGAACACCACTTCTGATCTGAGGTCAGATAAATTGTACAGTTCGAATCAGGAAATCATAATTTAGGAAACTGTCAAACTAAAATGTACAAGTAACTATTGCTCTGAATTCCACTCAAATATGTGAACATTTTAATATTCATCATGTCATAGTAACTGTCCCTCTCGGTTGAAATGGTGCGCCAAAATACCAGTGACACGGTGCTGACCCGGTCACAATTCTAAAATGAACCATGTCTATGTCTATTAATGCAAAATCTAATATTGATTTTGTTGTATTTTTGGTTAACATCATTCATATAGTTAGGTTTCTACTGCTGCTGTTCTGCATCATAGACTTTTTTATTTATGGCACGTGAATTTGACTTCACCTCGCCGGATGGTAAGCTGTAGGCAAAGTCTCAGGAACGAGGATCACAAATATGTACAGTGTTACAATGATGACGCTCACTTGACGGTCTCATCGGATATTTTTTACGGACTGTAGGAAGAAGGAAATACGTGCTCTGGTGAGGAATTCCAAGACTTCTAGGGCTTCTATAAAATCTGCCCGTTCATTGGTTATACGTTGAAAACTGTTATAAACGTCACAACCGTCATAATAAGTGCCAATTCCATACATTGAACAATTTTTATTCATTTGTATAAGTAGGGTGTATTCATTCTATATGCTGCATTTCGTGAATATAATTTTCTCAACTTCTAGTTGCGAATACTAGATGGCGTTACTAGTGAACACTCTGATAGTCAAGTTTCACAACTTATAAAATGGTTGTATACACGGTTCTGCCTGCGTGATTTGATCCCGGTTCTGCAACTCACCCTATTCCCGACATTAGAAGTTCCTTTTGCGTCGTGTTCCTTCGTTTCCATTGGCTTTACTGATACGATAGAGAGTAAACAATGCGAAAAAAAAAAGATTTAAAAAAAAATTGCTTTGCCGTAATTTTTTTCCATGCCAATATGTTGTGTACTACGAGGGGCTCTCGGCTTTGGGAGTGTTTCTCTTACACACTGTATACAACCATTAATAGGATATATTATCTAATGATTTCTATGTGTACCAGATGAGCTGTTACGGGCTAACATCCATAAGTCAACAGTACAATAATAGTATATTAAATCAACAAACAGACACTATTATATTTTCAATTAATGCTGACTTCGTTTGACGCTCCCGTGCCCTGGTTGTGATGTGTTCTGACAGAGACAAGATGGCGACCACAGTGACGATGCGTTGGCGGGAACGGTCTGATCAATGACTAACCTTCTTAGAAAATTAATTGGACTAACTCTCTAATGCGAAATGTGAGTTTTAATACATCGCTGCCTACCCATTCGGGAATTTAAAGGCTTTAATATAATGTGTCATTATTTTTATCTGAGCCTGTTTCCATCTCTGTTGGCGTCGGCCTATTAGTCTAATATATAACTAAGATGTGGCTGAACTTTGATATTTTCCGTGAAGCGACTGCCATCGGATCTCCAAAACCAAATTGGCGATTTCGAAGTTCTGTAGTTAAGCTAGTCCGACTTTTGAGGGCTTCAACTACCCGTAACGACTGCCATAGATGTTTGTATGCAACCGGGACTGACGGTTTCACCTGCTCTTCGAGGCACGACCAGACCAGTCATGAGTAAATAAATCTAAAGATCGGCAACGCGAGTGGGTAACCACTTTCTATCTAGAGGGCTGTTTGCTTGTCCGTCACCAGTATCACTATACCTATTATCTATCTACCCAAATTGAATTGAAAATGTCTTGAAATATTGCTGCTTTATTTCTTCTTGGATACAATTTGATTCTGCACCACTAAAAATTTTTTTGTGTAACAAATCGCTACTCGCTCCCGCCCGGTACGTGTCGCCGCCGCGTCTGTTTGGTAAATGTTTAACTGTGGCCAACTCTCGTAAAGTCTTGGCGTCTCTTTATATGCTCCAAAAGTTTTTTAGTTTCATTTGGCTATCGCGTTTTAGTTCTGATTAATTCAATTATTTTTGTAAACTTTTCATTGTGCAGCGCCATTGTGGAAACTAGTTTGGAACTGTAGAGTTTTATACTGTGTTGTGATTTGTTGGGTGTATGGGGCCCTTGTGAAATATGTTGGGCCCAAGCCATTCTTGGCAAATAACCGATGTATCGGTTCATTGATGTATGAGGCGACTACAACATGGGGTTCTTCAAGAAGGGAATTAGAAGGTGGCCGGCAGCATGAGTGTGACGCCTCTGGTTATATATATATATATATATCCAGAGAATAATGGCCAACAGTATAGATGTTTTTCCTAGAATGATGAAAGAAAAGATGTTTTATCACGCCCCGTATCGGTTACGATAACCGCTTCCCATGAAGTGGGTAGTAAGCTTATCAGACACCAAAGTAGAATAAAAGAAGGTTTTAAGATTCAAAAGGCAGTCGCTCATGTAAAATCTATATAGTGTAAAAGAATGTATCCCAAAGTCTGCGACCATATTGTTTTGGACAGCATCCCTGCTTGTTATGAGGTTAGCTGTCAATATAACGACCTAAAAATAAAAGAAAAGTCAATGCTAAATCACACTGACACAAATATGGAAATACTAGAGTACAATATAAATATCAGTGAATTTCAACTACTTCACCAGCCACCAGTATACACAAAGTCACCTGGGCCAAGCCCTACCTATTACGAATTTTATTTTAAAAATACGCTATCTCAGTTTTCCCTACTGAAGCTCGCTTCGTCGGCAGTCTGTACATTACCATAGGAATGTCCCAGCTGCTTTCCATTGCTTTAGACGCTGTTATTTTTATGAAGATCTTCACACCATATAGTTTGAGCACTATTATTCCCTATTATTTACTAACTGTAAAAAAGGAGAAGTTAATGTGTATGCATTTTCAGTGATTCTACTTCTCTTGTATTAGGGTACGTGCTTTAGAGCTATCGTGGACACTTCGACCCTGATGGTTCGGGCCTCTACGTTTGTGAAGGGATAGCCTCCTCTATTTGGGTGGCTTTTTTTCTTAATTTTTTTCTCTGGTTTATGGTAGACCTTCCTGAGAAAATTCATGTTCAGTAATTAGGTACCTACTTTTCGTGTGGGTAGATTTTGATAATTCATTAGAAAAGTAATGCTATTGTTTGACTTCTTGATACTGTGCTATCTAGAGGCGACGTAAATAGTACCTACTCGTAAATATGACTGAAGATTTTTTTTTGGAAATACATTCACATTACTTATTCGTAGACCAAAGCAAATACAAAATCATGAATTCAAATATTATTACTAAACAGGAATAGAACCGTTACCTCTGACTTACTTGTATTTATTTTAACACCAGTACATAACTTTTACAATGTTTTGCTAATATTTATTATACATTATTGTTTCCATTCTGCCCTGAGGTTGTCTCTCACAATATAGCCCTGTCTCCTATTCTCATACTAGGTATTCATTTGCACGTCTTGGCAGTTCAATGCTCGACTGCTACACCACCCAGGTCGTTAAATGAAAATTTAAAAAAAAAATGTAAATGCCTGTAATTTCTAAGGCCCGCCGCACACGCTCGCACGTCACGTCATTCGCGAACACGACTCGACACGGCCGCGTCACAACGTGACGCGTCGATCGTGACGTGTGACGCATGACACGTGTCACGTTACAACTGTCACGCTCCGCGACACGGCTTACTTATTCATAAGGGAAAGCGAACGGGCATGTAATTATAATAGTATTTTGAAATTTATTATACGGATTTGTGAGGTATTGAGCGAGAAATGAATTTTTGATCGGCTCGTCGTGGGTGGTGTTAGAATGTACTGCCGACGACACGGCGAGGGTAATTATAATCGGTAACCATAAATTTATCTCTAGAATAATACAATGTATAGGTAATCTCTCTCGATCGATATTTTTGATGTACCAAACAAACACCATATTTAACCGTAATTGCTATTATGTGTTTTCCCTTGTGGGACGTGTCTGTTGCTTTGATGTTATATATTTTAAAATTGTAAACATTTCGGAAGAAAACGAAGATCCTTCAAAACTTCCATTACAAGTCCTGTCGCAAACTCACAACTGAAAGGAAAATATATATCTAATAATAAATATTGTATATCTTTTACAGGTAAGTGTGAAATGGATGCAATTTTCTCGCGACGTCGTGCATCATGCGAGCTATCTATCAGGTGTGCTATCAATCATTTAGAACGGACTGCAATGTACCTCTTTGAGATGATAGATGCTAAAGAAACGGTAGCTTTGAAACTGTGAACAGAAACCTTTTTAAATGTTATTATATTTTCATTAAAAGAGACTGGAATAAGTTATATACGAGGACCTTCTTACAGATTACAGATTGAATAAAACAGACCCTGAAAACCTAGTGAAAATTTAAAACATAAATTATGTACTATAAGTTGATGTTGTTAGTTCTGAAGAACTTCGATATCGCCAATTTGGTTGTGGAGGTCCAATGGCAGTCGCTTGATGACTCCAACTGAGTTGGGAATAGGCTCACAGAATGAACGTTATTAGTTTTACCAATTGTACTTCAATATCGCCATCGGATTGTAGAGGTTAAGACCATTTGACCTTAAATTTGGAAATTCAATCAAATATGCAGCTAGACTGAAATAAGCGAACCCCGTATTGCGAGGTAAATTTCCCTATTGTGGATGGAAGTATCGTTAAAATGAAAGTATGACTTGCTAATTATGCAAGATCTTATGCCTTTTTTACTTGCTCTTGACTGACGCTGAGGGAACTGTTTGGAATAAATAAGTATTTTAAAAATTCAATGCAACTAACATGAGTACATCATCATCACATTCCTTAATGAATTTCGACAAACAGTTTCACTATTTTTTATATAGTACGATAAATGACTAAATAATGTTACTCTAAAAACCTTTGGATAACATATACCTACCTCGGCATTTATAGAAAAACATTGCACTCGATCTATGTTTAATTAGAACGAACATTACTTACTGTTTAAGTCTATTGGCTTTTCTTAATTAATCATGGATTAGAGTGCACCTACGTTCACTTTCGCTTGCCTTAACCGGAAAATCATGTCCTTTTATTTAATTAGCGGGGCTAATGAATTCCATCTCGGGTAGTTACCTAATTAAGCGAACGGTGAGCGCGGGACGATGAGAACGCGCGTGTCGCAGAGTGCGTGTGCGACGGCTTTTATTTTGTTTCACGAAGCTTTGAAATGTGTGATTTTTTGTTTAAGTTTTGTGTATTGTCAAGGAATTGCAACTAGGTGCAAAGTTAGTGGTAATTCAAATAGGAGTACACCAGGGCACTGTACTGGGACCTACCTTGTATCGCATGTATATAAGTCAAAAGTTTAAAATCGCACATCGTCGTCTGTCATGAAAGGTTGTACATCGCTGACTCAGTTACCTTATCTGGACTACCTGCACCTGCACCTTGTTCGTGATTGCCATTAGGTAGTGATCAATGACATTTTAATAAACCCTTAGAACAATAGTTCGCTTTCAACAATGACCAAAACAAAGATTAGATACGAAACTCATAATTGAAATCTGTACCTTCCATCTCAGGAAAAGATTGAAGTGAATAGAATCTATGAGAACTTACGTGTAGGTATAAATATGGATTATGAGTCGAGGTTCCCTTGTCTGACAACTCAATCTCAAATTAGTTTTCAGTTACCAGGGATGGCTATCTTCGAGGCCATGTGAAGTGTTTATCACTCGTGGAGTCAAATTCTAAACGCTAGTTATGTAGATAGCCACAAATTCTCTAATATGATCGCACTAGTGCAGCCTGTAAATCGGCCGATAGCGCACGGCGGCGGCGGCGTCGCTTGCGCCGGTCGTGCATCTGATATGCGCCCGCGCCGCTGCACGCCATCTATCGTCGCGCACCGCAACCGATCTAAGTAACGAGTCGATCTCGCGGATAAATCGTCGACGTCGCCTTTCCCCGCTCGCTGCTTGTTAGGTACCTGTAATTAATGATCGCTCTCAATCGTCGTTTCCTTACCGGCTATTATGATTTTGTATAGGTAAGCGGTTGTTAATGTCCCGCGCACTGAGCGCATTTCTCGTCGATATTCCTGAGACAGGTTGCCGATAAACTAAGTTGCGTTCACTTACAAAACGCAGATACGTCATCGTTGCGCAGCTCGCGCCAGTTGACAGATAAATGGGCGCTCGCGAACGATTCTTACGAAATCGGCAGACATTCGGACGGCCGATCTGACCCGTGCTAGTCCCATAATGTTCTGTTTTTGTCTCAGTCGCCGTCCATAAATTATTCTAAATCGGGCCCCTATTAGATATTCAGAGGTTAAAACGGAAAGCTGGTGCATTTTACTAAAGCATTCCGTAGTCTGATCGTATATCAATCGTTTCGATAGCGTCTTATAGTTTTGGTTCCAGGAAACAATGCGTGCGACCTGCTACCTGTTGGCTGTCGCTCTCGATTTGTGGTCGCGGTCGCGGCCGCCTTCGCTTGTGTGCACTATTGCTTACTTTTCTCATGATTATATGGTTGGCACTAATTGTACCTTGTATTTGAACAGTTTTAAATTTGTTATATAATAAAGTAGCTACATTTTAAAGCCTATTGCCAATAATAAACAGGACTATTATAATTGCTTTAGTATAGACATTTATTTCGTGAAATATTGAGGTCGTATGATCATAAAATGTACCTGTCAAATTAGCATGCGAAACTTAAATCTATACATTAGTCGTGTTTAAATTAATGTGTTTAATGATATTATCAAGGCCGTTAACTATTTTATACTCTCGTCTGTATAAAGGAGTAAGCAGGAATAATTAATTTCTTATGCTCTTATTTGTTATGTCATGTAAGGTATATGGCTAAAAATCTAACGTGCAGTTTTTTTTACACTACAAAATCAGTCATGGTAATTTTGACAAAACCAATAAATCTCTAGAATTCAGATTTTTAAATTATTAGGTAAGTAATACTCTTGCGTAAATACGGTAGGTATTTGTTTTATCAATAACAACATACATTAATATTAAAGAAATAAACTATACAGAGAATATAGAATATAGAAAATAAATATATAGAGAATATACAGATTTAGATATTATGAAGTCTGGTATAATTTTTTTTATTAAGTTTCTACCTAAATTAAGTTGGGTAACTTATCATCAGACAGGTTACAGTCAACTACATAACTAAACAAAACAGTCCTATATATTATTAGGTATATAAAATTTTCCCTGCCTTGCCAACCCTATGTCACCGCGACATAAGCGCAGTGCACACGGGCACATTCGCACACACTCGCGACGCATTCAATGATATCGTCCGAATAAATCTCCGCCGTGCTTTACCACAAGATACCCGCTTTTGTCTGCTCTCCTGCACCTAAGATACCGATATATATATTGCTGTATTAAAATATTTCGTGAGGTATACCGATCTTAAGAATGGTTTGTTCGGACACATAATCGGATACCTTTCAACGGCGGCTTCTGTAAAAATGTAAACGTAACTAATATTATGAATGCGAAAGTGAGTTTGTTTATTTGTTTTTTTCGTCTCAATTATGGAGAAACGAGTCAGTAAATTAGAATAAAATTTAGTACAGTAGAGAGAAGCATAAAATAGTGATATGACAAGTACTGTCAAAATACTCAGAAGTTTTCCTGCGAACGGCTCGAACTTTTGCAGACGTGTAGAGATTTTTGCACCCTTACCAGTATTTTACCGTCTCTACTAAGATGAATGTTCTGATGAGTTCTTCTAATTAGTCCCACCCTCTCCTTTCCTACACAGGGCAACATGTATAGGACTTAGATGTCATCCATATACTGTGCAGAATATTCCATCCAGAACCAAGCGGTGAGTCTTTCCTTTGCTCAGGCCCTTTACGCGGGGTGAAAAAATGCATCAGATGAGATCGTCAAGCTGAGCGCCATCACTGTGCATGTTTGTATTGGTGAGACTTAGCCTTTAGCTTACCATCAGGTTAGGTGAAATCAAATGGACATGTCCTATACAACATTAGAATAATATATACCAGCCAAACATTCGTAGAATTAATCTTGTTAGCAACTAACCATGGCTCGCTGCTCAATTTGGACATTCAGGCAAATAGCTATGTTTCTCAAAATAAAAATACCATAATTACTTATTATGTCCCGCTTCATTTGTAAGTTAGTTAACTCTAGGCCAAGTTTTAATCGATTCAGCGGTCTAGACATGAAAAGATATCAGACAGACAGAATTACTTTCACACTTCCAACGTCAAAGTATCGATTACCTGTAGGTAAGCGGTACTACCGGTAGTCTAACTGATTCACATAATTCCAAACTATTCAATTACTGTATAAGATTTGTAAGACTTACTTTTACCACTAGTAATAGATACTTCCGTATATATTATCTTACTGGCAGTTGACGTAATCTATGGTAACCTAGGTATCAAAAGTAGCCAATTAATTATTTACTATCGCTAAACAAAATTTCAGCCAGATCCGTTCAGCTAATATGATTGAGTTAGATACATCCAAACATCTTCATAAACACTTCAATAACAAAAAATAAGAGGTTTGTTCATCGCACTTGCGGAATATTGCACATACGAAATCATATCTCGGGTAAGAAGTCTTATTTTTACCTGCTTAGAGGGGCGCAGCATTGTTTTATGACAATTAGACGCATTTTGACAATATCTTACTATTACTATTATTGCAATTGTTAAACCGTGGGTGCGTGGCGTCTTCATAAACTTTCCTATTTATAATAAACTAACTGACCCGCGCTACTTCGTCTGCCTCACCCCGTTTTTGCAACATTCTGCTCCGTACCAGTTATAAACCTTCCTCTTCAATCACTCTATCTACTAAAAAAACCGCATCAAAATCCGTTGCGTCCCTATGTATGCCTAAATCTTTAAAACAAGATTTAAGCATACATAGGGACAGAGAAAGCGACTTTATTTTATACTATGTAGTGATATGATTTTAAAAGAGGATATTCATAATCAATCCACTATAAAATTCAATTAAATCCTGGATAATCGATACTAACGTCAACTTTTTGATTTTATACGACCATAGAAACAACTATTATATTAGGTTAACGTCCTAAATATAATTGACAAGTTCCTTCATTAAATGTTTATTTAAAAAGCACTTATTCGTGATGCAGGTGCGGGCTTTGTCTAAATTACTTCCGCGAGCAGTAGATACTCATAATGTTGAGTGTATAAGAGCCATTAATGAATAAAATAGATTTTAACGCTTATTATCGAGTTCTCAATGCGTTTTTTAATGTAAAATTTATCTTTAACTACCGAATTTGAAAGCATGACGTCTTATTCGACGTTAAATGAGAAGGATGCTGTTCAATCTTTATATACATCGATGTTTGATAGATTTTTTTATAGTTGGAAAAGCATCTGATGATACTTTCTGAGCTCAGCGCTACCATTGTAACATTGTACGTATTTGTAATGATGACACTTTTTCTTGAGACTTTGCCTTCAGATAAAAAGAATATAAAATCCCGAGCATACTTATTTTTTGTTTTAAATCATGGTCGTATATTCTCCCAATTTACTTATAAAGGCTCCTCTCCACTACTGGCCAAACTCTTCAGGCGGTAGTAGTATTCGCCGCTGGTACAGTGCACCACAATAATGTGAGGCCCGAATGTCACGCGCTCGGCGACACCGCGACATGTTTATTCAAATCTTAATGCCCTATCGTAATATTTAAAATTTATAACCATCATCTAAATGCGGACTGGAGCGCAGTGGCGTAAAGTTTGGGGTACACTGAGAGATAAGCGAAAAGTAAGCGAGTGGATAGGTTGAATGCGAAATTTGTGTTGAAGTATTTATAATTGAAAAGTCAGTTTTAAATAAAAAGCGAAGTTAAAGTCAGGATACATACGATTTTTTATTAACGCTGGAGACTCGTTTTTATATTAGAATTGCACATAAAATACTTTTTGTTTTCATGATATCGTCTATAAATCTTTAAATAAACTGTAATAAAATTTTATTTTATTTCTTTATGAATTCCAAATTCAACTTATTCAAATTAACAAAACTTATGTCAAGCTTGTGTGCAAATCTACCAAAATGTCACATCAACTCTTGATAATCAAAATCATGTTCGCTGTTTAAATGGTTTTATTTATTGGTCATTAACTTTTATTTTATATTTGAATATAACAGTTATTTCTTTTAATAATTATGAATATTTCTTAGGTACGTACCTAATTAAAATAATTCTGTCGACAGTGGCACGTATTGCACCACTGCCGATACTGCCACTGTACTGACAGTGACCACTGACATTGATTAGAAGCTTTGAAAAAATTATACTCATGGTAGGAATAGCTTAACTAGCTTGTGTTATGGGCTCTAGAATACAAGTAAACATACTTAGATACATTTATTTGGTAAAAAAATATATTATACATAAATACACTCAGACCAATGCAAATATTTATAGGTATTCATGCACACAAATATTTGCACCGAGCGGGAATCGAATCGAAATCGAAAATTCACTACCGCCACGCCACGGAGGTCGTCAGAAAGGTAAATAACTATCGAATTCTTCATCGCTCTTTATCCCACCGAATTCAGTGTGTACCCGGCCTAACTACGATTCTTAAGGAATTTTGTATAATACATAAATATGAATGATCGTGATTGGGCTTATTTAAAAAATCTGTAATTTGTGATGACACCTATATTTATAGTTAATGTCGGACGCGCATAGGATTCTTATTATTTTCGTCTGGAATCTTGCTTTGACTGACTTGATGTGTAGTTCTTATGAGATATAATTTGAGTAGTTACATTTTTTATACAATTTTCATATACATTTTAAATTAGTAGTGATTCAAAGTCATCGATAATTATATATTAATTATGAAAATAAATAGTTACTTCATTTTTGTTGGATGTGTATATGATGTCAGTTTCCTTAAACATATTACGAAAGTAGCAATGAACGAACGAAAGTTATTCCTAATAGTAACCACTAAGTAGCGAAACACTATTTTCATTAAAAAATAAATGATTTTTCATCTGAAACTTTTTTTAATCGAATAAAAAGGATCATCTACTTTTGACGATAACTGTACTATGTACAAAGAGTCGCAGAAAACCTTAGTAAGATCTAATCTTTTGAACACCTGCAGCCCAATGTATATGTAGTAAGTAATATTATTTTTATACCACTTAGGTTGCAGACAAGCACACGACCCACCTGATGGAAAGTGGTAACCGTGGCTTATGGACGTTTGCAACACTAGAAACCTCACACTCGTGTAACCGACCATGTACAGGCCTCAGAAAAATTAAAGTGGTTTGAAGTGATGCCATCACACAACTACTAGTCTTAGAAGCTACAGGATAACAAAATAATATACTTATTAATACAACCGCGGTAGCCTATGGGTAATGAACTGCTGAGACGAGGTCTCGGGTTCAATCCCAGGTTTTACCATGGCACACACCAATAACATTTCGATGCTTTTCGAAGTTATGTGTGTATTTATCGCAGATTTATATGTGCCCAGTTAATGGCAATAGGCTCGCCACCTATTACATTGTGACCTAATCATAAACTGGCAAATTGTGGGTTCTAGGACCTTCTGCCTACCTCTTCGGGGAGACGTGAGTTTATGTTATGTTATGTTCAAGAAACAAGTCATCGATCTAGTTTATTTTATTCACGCTATCAATGTTATTTTTGTTTTAATTAGGCTGTCAAAGGATTATAGAACTTAGGGTATCCAGGAACTTTCGAAGTACACTATACAGGGGACTATGTATTGTAAAGTACACTTTAAAGGTGGCTATTGTTTGAGCTACGTATCCCATCGCTATGACTAATCGACTGATTGTTGCCCGTCTAATTTATCGACCTATTAATTGATATCCATGACATCTGAAATTGCTTAGAAAAATTGTATATTCGTTCTTAATGATCTTGATTGATGTTAGTGCGTTTTGTTATAATTGCTTTAATCACTAACGCCACTTTACTGAGGTAGTTTGTAATTGAAATGTGGAGAGCAGAATAACTCCATTTCTTGTCTATGTGTATATGTACCGGAGTCTTGTAAAAATCTACGTGGGACCGAATAAAATGGTTGGTGAAATATAGGTGTTAATTCATCTTTGCTTACCCCAGTGGAAAACTAGTGCGAGCATTGTGTGTAGAAATATATACAGTTAGTAGCTGATGTCCGCGGCTCCACCCACGAGAATGTAGGTTATCGCGTAAAACATAATTTTGTTCTATTATCAATAATTTCCGCAGTGCAGGCAAGTTTTTTACACCTTGGGTTACGTTACTTAAGTTTTAGCAAGGCTCTCTAATATTTTCTAGCAATAAATATCGCCTATTTCACTGAGGGTATATATTTGCTTCTTCCTACAATCCGGGGTCCTTTAAGCGGGGCGTGAAAAAGCATTTGATGAGGCCGTCAAGCTGAGCGCCACCATTGAAGCACTGAACGTGTTTGCTATGGTGACCCTCTTCCATGAGACTTTGCCTTCAGCTCAACATCAGGCGAGGTGAAGTTAAATTGACGTGCCATAAATAAAAAATAAAAAAATGGTGAATTTAGCTTTCCAATGATAGAACTATTTTTAAAATCGGCACAGTAGTTTTTGATTTTATTCAATACGAACATAACACTTACATAAATTCTTTACTTTATAATATTATTGTTAATATAAGGATCTTAGACAGTTAATTTGTCCAAGGGTACAACGCCATGGGTGGTACGATATCTTTGTCTACAACAGTTGCCAACATTATTATTATTGTACCAAGAAGTATACTCGAATTTGAACATAATCAAGTACTTTGATGTTGTTATATACTTTTTCCGCAGTCTTAACGAACATGTCATGCTATTATTCACAAAGAAAATCAAAGGAGAACCACACATATTCATGCACATAGCTCGTTATAACTAGTATCGTACTAATGTCGCATAGCGGCCAATTTTTCAATTGTCACGGCCAGACTGTATAAATTATGTCTCAATTATTAAAACAACACTCATAAGAATAATAATAGAATGAAGTATAGACGTTTGTGTTATAAATATTGTTGTTGAGTCTGATGTTGAGTCGTTAATGATACTGATTTAGATGATAAATTGTTTAAATAGGAACCAAACAAAACAATAAGGTATAAAAACAATCACACTTGTGCTGCTGTCTCCCTAAGAAACTTCTAATATCATTCTGGGAGAACCCCACTGTACATAGCTATAAGCTTACCAGCTAGGCGAAATGCAAAAGAATTTAAATTACATTATAGAAACCTGAAAACATTATCTATTACTCCTTATCTGGCAATCTGTGTGTTAATAAGTTCTCATTGAAAGAGTCTCATTAAATGACTTCTTTAGCAATATTACCACCAATATGACGACCTCGGTGGCGAGGCGATAGAGAACGCGACTGCAACGCAAGTGTCTCGGATTCGATTACCACTCAGTGCAAATATTTGTATGCTTAAATATGGATATTTGCATTGATCTGGGTATTGTTTATCCGCATTCTAGAACCCATATATATATTTATAAGTGCCCGGTTATGGCAATAGGCTCGCCACCTATTACATTGGTACCTAAACATAAACTGGTGAAATGTGGGTGCTAGCACCTCTGTCTACACCTTCGGGGATAAAGGCGTGAGTTTATGTTATGTTATGAAATTTAGTTTTAAACTTATATGAAAATTAGAAGTCAGAAGTTACCAGCAAATACCATTTGACCAGAGTATATTTAACTTACTAGATAGGTATATAACATACCAAATGATACCAATAAAATATAATTCATATGCTTGTTAGTCATTACCCTTGCAACTACAAGAGAACAATTACATTTAAATATATATATCATTCATAAATCATTTCGGTCATACTGCGAATATTTTGTGCGTCCGCGCACTGGATCACGCGCAAAGTGCGACAGTCATAAAACGTATACGCCAAATGAAATATCACCTGACTTGTGTGTTGACAATGATTTTGGAGAAAATTGGGAAAGAATAATTTAGTTCATTCTCAAAATATAGAAGACGCTTGTTATCTACTTACATCTCTCAATGTATACACGTATATATGATATTAAAAGGTATATACCATATAGGTAAATGGACAGGCCAGCCAGTAAAAGAAGATCAGGTGGGATATCCTCGGCACTGCGGGCTTGCATGAGAGTTGTAATGACAGAAATTTGTGAAGTGTTTAATAAATAGAATCATTATTTAAACTGTTCTATGAAACACTAGCAAATTATAATGGTTATACCTTATGAATCATCATCTCCCTGCCCTTGTCCTAATTAATTGAGTCCATAATCCACTATTACAACTCCACAATTTCCTGTCGGATGTCATATGATACCTTATGAATAATATCCTAAAATTCTGCACCAGTATGGTCACACTACAAATTAGACAGGAGTTATCATCGTCCAGTTATTTCAGTTGCGCAAGCGTCTATGTCTCACTAGTGATGATATCTGCGCCATCTTTATGATTATTCTTGAACAAAGTGACATAATGTGTTTATTACTTGATGAAATACCTAGGCACTAATAGACAGAAGAAGAGTGGCAATCTCTTTACGTATTCACGTTTAGTTAAACTGAAAACGTTTAATTCCTTTCGGTTGCATTGCAAGCTTTGGAGTGGCGGTCTTTTTCTTCTCATTGGAGTTTGGTTTTAGCTTTTAACCGCCATCAAACCTCAACCTCTGGACGGAAAACTCGTCCCTCAATCAGTAAGTTCAGGCTCACCTTTCACCCCATTGGCTGTAACCCTGAATACAACAAGGAGAACTTCGTTTTGTTTTAGTTCCCCACAAACCTATTGCAGTAAACCATTCACTGCTGCATAGGACAGATTTAGAACAGCCCTACCTTTGTCACCTACGACAACCACGGCCCCAGAAGAGAAGGGATAACCCTTGTATCCTACCGCGAATCACAGAACTTTGCCTCCCAAATAACAATTGACAGGTTAACACCAGGCCTGCTAAATTTTCCTTTAAGTGAATAACCCTCAAATGCCACAAGTCGCTGTCTATCATCCATCTCTCATTAACCCGGCATCCACCGCACCTCCCACTAATAAACTAGGCATGCACGAATCGCGTCTAAATTCTAAAACTGAAACTGTAGCTCAAAGGGTTAACATAAATACGTCCTTAAACACACTTGTCATTATACGAATGACAGCTACAAGGCGTCCTGTTCTACACCAAGTACAAACTTATTACTAAACTCCTGCCAAAAGATTATCAACCGTATGATTATTAGTAATAATGAACAAGATGATTGTTAGGTTAAAATTGTACGGTTGTCGGAGGCGTAAAACATCTGTCATTGGTTAACAAATGTTGACAGAAATTGATGCCTATACTGACAGTGAAAAACGCGGAATCGTGCGTCCGGCGACTATTTTTAGTCGCACAGCTGTCGCGTCGCGTCGCCGTCAGACGTTGCTGTGGACTAACCTTTCGTTGATAGACGTGTATTGATATCAAAGTGAAGTTGAATTAATCTTGGACGTCCGTAGACGTAACTTCGTTCGGTAGACGAGTTGTAGTTCTTTGGTTTTAACTACTCTATAAATATCTAGCTGCAGACAGGCGCTGTAATTCAGAACCAATTCAGTTCAAAATCAGACCGTATCCGGGGTCTCTACGTTTTTGTGATGTCCCCTTATACCGCGTCAACATTTAACGTAACATTTTGCCGTGACCGTGTCAAAAACGCGTGTCCGTCGCGTATTCAGCTGCGTGATAGTTGAGCTTAAACGAAACCATCGATCGACTGGTGGCAGTGTCAGTGCAACTCTAGTTCGTGTGCTCATGTGCTACCAGTGGCTACGTTCACACGCAACGAATTGTTTTGATGTGACGCTGTCCGATTAATGTCACAAATCTGGACGCACCATTAAGTGGCTTCCTTGCCGGTGACTGTACCTAAATAACAGGTAGGTACTGTACTCAACATATTAAGAGCCGCGGCTCACACTTGCCACTTGGCACTGATCTCGACGAATAAATATCGCGATTTGATTGAATGAGACATGGCGCGAACTATCATCACTCTTAAATATTTCGCTGCGAATAGCCCTGGCCAAGTCAGTCTTATAATACAAACTCTTGCAGGCATATACTCACGCTTGTGTATTCCTGAAAGTGTAGGCAGAATTATATTATAGCTGTATTCCGGCAACTGTGTTTTCTGTCCCATTCCAAGTGTTTATATTGCCATTTTTCAATAGCCTCTGTGTAATGGCGTGGCAATAGTCAACATGACTGCTACGCAGGAGACGTGGGTTCGATTACCTTTCAGTGCAAATATTTGTGCACATGAATATCACTATTTGCATTAATCTGGTTGTACTTCGGAGAGTATGTTAAGTGGTCTTGGTTACCATACGAACATCTATAGCAGTCGTTAAGGGAGGTGAAACCCTAAAAAGTTCAATAACTTTTCTGACTACAATACTTCGATATAGCCAATGAGTAGTGGAGGTCAAATGATAGCCACTTCTAGGAAAATATCGAAGCTCAGCCGCTACGAATTGAAGCGGGTTTTGAACCCGCACCTCTTGCATGACAGTCGCGTTCACTACTGCCAGCAAACAACATCACTCGAAATTAATTTCCGAAAAAACTGTCCAATGTCCATCCAACGTGTATAGTTAGTGCAATATAACATGGACCCAAGTCCTAGCGCGCGTCAATTGTTCTATGAATGAATTTATAACTGGTGGATCGTCCACCGCTGTAGTACCAAGATATACGCCGGTAACTATATGTAAAGACATTCCCAATAAGTCAGAGTGTGTCACATTCAAATACCTCACTATAAATACTAGGAAATCGGATTTCTATTAGTTGTTAATTGTCCCCGACGAGTGACGTGCCCTCATTCAATGCGATGGAAGAGTCTCGTAAAATTTTATGTATGTGTCTTTATGGGTACGTTTGGTAGGTGATAAACTTGTGAAGTTTGGTGATTATCATAATTATTGGCTGGCTGGCGAAGTGACCGCTGCGTTCCTTAGTGAAGAAATTAAATATATTTATCTGAGTATTGCTAGCTTATTCATAACAGATTTTCGTGCAACATTATATTACTTGTCTTCAAGGAAATGGTTGAAATTATCTGTAGAGTCGCGGTGGTTTATTCATACATCAATCTGTGTCCCATTTGGTAAACAATACGGAAGTAGGACATGATAGTATAACCCGTCCTAATTGAGCAGTTTAACTGGGAAGTACCTCCGCCCTACAGAATACCGCGGCTAATAATAACCTTATGTTGTGTTTCTGATGGCGAGTAAATAGCCAGAGCTCACAAGTTTTTTGTTGTCAGTGGGAAGACCGAGAAACTTTGCTTTGTTTTCTGCACATATAGGTACCTATATATTTTTTTATTTAGAGTACGTTAATTTGACTTCACACCGCTTGACGGTAAGGTTAAGGTAAAGTCTTAGGAAAGAGGTTCACCATTGCACACGTAGAGTGTTATAATGGTGGCGCTCAGCTTGACGGCATCATCAGATGCTTTTTCTGCCATGTAATGCCTAATTCTATATATTTACTTATAAAAACCATAACCTAGAAAACATAACACTCGTTTTTAGACAGTCGCGTTAACTCACTTCACAAATTTCTCGTCCAACATGATTTCATGGCACATAACTCCCAAGATACTTTATGGTAACGTGTATTACACATAAATAATATTAATACAGGACCCGACTGAATTAAACCTAACCATGCGGACTGCCACAATTTGCCACAAGTCAACTTTTTTTATGTAAATGTCCTCTTTACCTGTAACCTGTTCCCTCGTACTGTATAAGTACCTAACTATTTCGGAGGATAATCTTTCAAATGGAATAATACTTCTTAATATATTGTAATGGCCTTAATATATGTAATGGCGACTCTATTTCCTAAGACTTAGCCTCAGCTTACCATCAGGTGAGGTGAAGTCAAATTGAGGTACCATGAAAGAATAGGTTTCAAAAGGAAATTCTTCCTACAATATTTTTTTATACCGCTTGGGTGGCAGACAAGCTCGCGGCCCACCTGATGAAAAGTGTTTACCGTGGCCTATGGACGTTTGCAATACCAGGGGCGTCACATTTGTGCTGCCAACCATATATAGGAAAGGGGGGAAAGCGGGGAGAGGAGAAGGTAAAGAGAGTTTCTGTGCCGTCAGTGCAGAAGACAAAGAGTGGTTTCTCGATTTTCCCATTGACAACACAAAATATCTCCAATGACCTCTGTATTTGTAAGAAACTCTACAAGATCTCTAAGAAACGGCAACAGGTTACTGGTTAAAGAATCGGCCTTCCGATCAAGAAGTCATGGTTTGAATGCTGGCTATTCACTAACAATGCGAAACTATTTAATTGCAGTATAACTATTGATAATACTACTATGATAAACACTAACAAAACATCAAATATTTGCCATGCTCGGGAAACAAACCCGCAATCTCTGACTTAACATGAACTCAAACACTCTACAGCTACACCCCACAGGTAAAGACTTCTAAATAAATACTTTAGGCTGCCTGCACACGCGTCAACACTCTGCCCATACGTTCATCGAACGCTGTAAAAACGATACACTATCGTAGGCAGTCTTAAACGATATTGCTTAACCTAAGCTAAGATATTGTTGAACCCGGTATTTCTCAATAATAAGGTAGTTTTCTTAAGCACTAAGCTACCATCTTTTCTTTAGTAGGTACCTACATTGATTGATAAAATATAATATTAAGTTTTCTCGTTCTTGACTTTGAAAACATTGAATGTGACAACATTGAATCAATAAAAGTTTTATTACAAGTATGCCCAAGAGACGAAACCGTATTTGTCTACGAAGTTGGGCAAATAGTCGATTTTATGATGTTATTAACTTCGTATGTTGTTAAGGTGCCAAACAAGTAGCTGCTCGCCAGATGGGAAGGTCTTATGAAGCCGAAGGTATTTGCTGCATTGTGTATTGCAAATCTCAAATATGATGATACCAATTGGTAGTAAATTAGTATATTTTATAATATTTAACTGCGACGATCTCTGTGGCGTGGCGGTAGTGAACGTGACTGGTACGCAGGAGGCGCGAGTTCGATTAATATGAATATTTGCATTGGTGTTGCTATGTATAAAAAAACCTAAGTATGTTTATTCGCATTGTAGAACCCATAATACAAGCTAGTTAAACTATGCTTACCATGGGTCTAGGTAGCGTTGTGTAGGTTATCTTAGAGTATTTGTTTATTATTTATTATATGTAGATAAATATAAGTCAAATAAAACAACTCTACGTTAAAAAAACTTCACTGTCTAAAGAAGTACTTACTTTAAGTACCATAAGATGCTGTTTTGAATT
The DNA here is from genome assembly GCA_963691645.1 of Pelosia muscerda. Taxonomy (NCBI): domain Eukaryota; kingdom Metazoa; phylum Arthropoda; class Insecta; order Lepidoptera; family Erebidae; genus Pelosia; species Pelosia muscerda. The sequence goes on along the minus strand of OY829102.1, from coordinate 19,442,108 downwards.
TATACTAATTAATACATAATATTCAAATTTAACTAGATAGATTTGAATAAAAATACATAGCCTCTTATATTACCAAGCCAAGGATAACTCCGACAGTATATCAAATCTCCTGGGATACCTACAACAGAAATAAACATTTTGATTGCCAATAAAAATAAACTACTCACCACGTTCCATCATTATTTTGGGCATGACATATTCTTAATTATATTCATTCCCATCCACATCAAGAAACTCAACAAAAACTAAAATTATGTTCATACAAAAAAATGCCAACGCCGCCTTACCGACTAATATAACATTTGGCTACAACGATAACAATAAATAACATAACATTAAATAACATTATAACTGCTATAGCATCCGTCACGGCGACTTAAAGAAATCTCCCAAATCTCCAAGTAACGTTTCATCAATCGCCGTTATTATAACATATCTTGGTTTTCTCATTGTGTTCGTTATAAACCATCTCCGGGATATATCCCGGCGGAGGTTTATAGCCGTTTTTGACATATTTGTGATGTTTTCAGAGATCGGCCCGCTACACACGCTAGATTTATAGATTTCGAGTCATTTCTTCGGAGTGTACGCCGCGGTCATTCTTTTGTGGGTGCCCTTTTTTTACTTCGTTTTATGTTATGTTTATGATTTAGTGTTATGTACCAGTGTTATTATGTTTTTATGTAGTTTTGTGATGTTATATATGTGAAGAATGGATGTGAAATCTAGAAAGTATGTAATGGATAACTTCTGTTGAAGAATATTGAATTTGTAATGATTTAATTTTTTTTGGTTACATACTTATTATGAAGTAAGAATTGGGATCTATGGGATTGATATTTGTACAAGAACATTCTATTCTATTCCATTCTACAAAACATCAATCAAAATGTCTTAGGAGTTGGTGTCAATATTTGTCATAGTGCATATCAATAATATCATAATGCGTTTTTTATACCACTTTGGTGGGAAACAAGCACACGGCCCACCTGTGGGAAAGTGGATATTATGGTTTATGGAAGTGAATACCAGGGGAGCCACACTCGTGCTGCCTACCTTGTAGAAACCTTCTAGTGCCCTTCTTAAAGTACCCCATATTGTAGCCGCTTGCTACTAATCCATGCCTATCGCCATTGCTCGCCATATTATAAGCAGTTATATGTATCAAATTAGTTTTCAAACACAGAACATCTACAAAGTAGCAAATCTTAACCAAACATTCCAACAAATGAGTATCACGTCCGAACCGATAAGTACAGTCACGGAGGAAAGTTAAAGGTCGCCTAGGATCGATCGCCGCAGATGTCGGCATTAATCGGCGCGTTTAATCCGTCCGCCGGCGAATAAATCAACGTTAATTGTACCTATTTATATTTATCAACCACTTGGCTAGAGTTTGTGCGCGACTGTACTTTCAATGTTCATTATTTATGTTCAGTTTGATTTTGGAACTTGGTTTTGAGGTATTATAACTACTTTTATCGTTTATTTTTTTTTATCGTGCTCAAAATGGCCTCTGATGTCGCCTCGGAGCCAGAGAGTATGCGAACCAAATAAAACGCACGTTGTCTTCGGATCATGTGCTTGTCTGCCACCTAAATGGTATACATTTCTTTTTGTTTTTTAACTCATTTCAAAAAAAGAGGTTCTCAATTTGATGGCTATGTTTTATTGTTGGTTTTGGTCTAGGTTATAGACGGTCGAACCATTGACGTAGGAATTCCTCTCGGGGTTAAAGGTAGCTCGAGTTCGCTAACATTAAAAATCTCTGTTACCTTCCATTTTCCCCATCCTATCATGCAATCATTAAGACTTGCAATCATGAGGATTGCATATACGGAATCATATCTCCTTGGGTAAGAAGTCTTTTTATTTGCTTTGGTGCGGTTTGGCATTCCCTTCTATGACAATTAGTAATATTTTACTATTGCTATCGTTGGAATTGTTAAACCGTGTGTGAGTATTACATTCCGCCTTCCCCTCCACCCCTCGATTTCAATAACATTAATAATCAGAATATGTGACTTAATTAATCTTGCTGCTTGACCATTGCAAAATCATACATTCTTTTTAAAGATATGCAAAAAGTTGGAACAGTGAACACCTATGCCAAGATAGGGGCTAAAGAACGGACAGGAATGATAAAATGCAAAAACTGTCTCACGAGGCACGAGTGACGTCACCTCGGATTAACTGGCACAGCAATCGTGGAGTCGCTTTATTGTATAACTTTAAAGATGGTTATGAGGTTTTGTTCGTTCTCTGCTCGAACGATTGTTTGTTTCTCTGTTCTTTGTATTTCTTTAGTTGAAATATTATTATTACTATTAGCATGTGTGACTGCGTTCTCAATAAATATGTTTACTTTCTTTCTATAGGAAGTGAGCAAAAAGTTTGTGATATTATTGAGAATGCATTACTTAATTATGTCATCATGTTAATTGAATAATTCGGTATTAGTTCTAGTGTAGGGAATTAAATTTGAAATCCATATGAGACTCATTTCTTTCAGCTGAAATTTTGTTGAACCTCTGGGTCCTGCACTTTTGATTTAAGTACACACTTCTGATTGTAGTCACTTCTTTTTACTGTGCAGATGAAACTCAGAGTTTTTAAGTTTAAAGAATTCAAACCCGTGAAGAATTATGTATGCATAGCAAGTATCTTAAGTTCAAGGTCAATCTTCAAGCCTTCTTGAATGCCCTTGCATCAGAAGATTTCGACAAGGTAGACCATAGGCCACGGTGACCAGTTTCCATTAGGTGGACCTTCTCTGCCACCTAAGTGGTATACAAAAAGTAATGTAACGTCTAGAATACTAAAACTGTATTTAACTATTCACAAAAATAGAAGAAATATTAGAACTAAAATATCAATAACAAATTATAAAATAAAATAGAAATAACTTTCAAGGAGAAAATAAGCCACTCCAAATAAAATAAATATAACTTTAACACTACTCTACGCCCCTGTCCACATTTCGCCCACGGTTTTCTTCCACAATGCAACCGTCATACCTTGTCCACTATACACATGTTATTTTACAAGTTCATACAACATTCGTTAATACATACAACCTCATACAATTGATACTTACTGTTTGTATGGTCCATTAAAACGTCCGATTGAGAGGACAATGTGATTAGGGTAGCAATGCATAAGTTAAATGTTAACACTTCGATAGTTCATTTTAATATGTGTGTATGTATGTATGTAATATGTGTGTGTGTGTGTATTTATGTATGTGTGTGTGTGGTTGTGAAGTTAAATACAAAATCGTGTAATACTATAGTACAATAACTGTATATTTTAGATTTTATGTACCTACAGTAGGCTGCAAAAAATTCTGGACACATTTGGATCCATAATCCTTTGACAGTCTCAGTCTAATTTAATCAAAAGTAACATAGATAGCGTTAATTTAATTAACTGGATCGAAGTCTTGTTTCTTTATAAGAAAATAAACACTATAGCAATTAGTATTCTTAACCCAATTTCATTAATTAGTTGAGCTTATCCAGTAGCTTCTAAGATTAGTAGTTATGTAGTGATATTATTTCATACATTTTTTATTCAAATTGCACAGAACCTTTTCTGCCCACTGTTCATCGTTTGCCGATGTGGTCGGTTGGTGGTTGGGTTTTCATTTTCTATTATTTTATTATACATTTATTTATATACTATCACGCCTATATCCCAGAGGTGCTAGCACCCACATTTCGCCAGTATATATTTAGGTCCCAATGTAATAGGGGACGAGCCTATTGCCATCAACCGGGCACTTATAAACCTGCGATAAATACACACATAACTTCGAAAAGCATCGTAGTCATTGGTGTGTGCCATGGTAAACCTGGGATCAAACCCGAGACCTCGTCTCAGCAGTCCACCACCCATACCACTAGGCTACCGCGGTTACTCTATCTATTCTATTATTCTCTATTCTATTATCTATTCTATTCTCTATTCTATTATTATTATAGGTCTATTATTTTATAGAAAACAAATTTCAACCATTTTCTCCAATAATTGTTAAATCTATATAAAGGCGAAGTATCCAACCTCAGCGCCCTGTCACCTATAAAGACACGTATCTGTGAACAGTTGAGTCCAATAAGCCCACGTGTCATTGACAGCTATATCGCAAGACGCCACAATTTTGGACCCTGTCATTCACAAGGGCTCACCCACAGATTTAGAATAGTTTGGGTACTGTATGTGCATCAAATTGTGTGAATACTAGGTGTACAGTCAGAGCTCATAAGTGCATTAGCACATCAAGGCTCAAAATGGTTTAGCGTGCGGCCGGCGCGCTTATATGTGTGTGTAATGTTACTATGCAATACGAGGCGACGCTGGCTTGTCTTAAAAGAAAAAGGTCACAAGTAGCGTTAGAATGTTGACGCTATAGTTGCGTAGGATTGCTACTGCACTTTTGAGTTCTACTGTACCTTCTGGGTAACTATAGATATTTAATAAAAGGTCTCCTGATTTTGTTGACTTGCCATTTAAGAAGTTTTGAAAAAAGGTTATTATAAAGTAGAGAAAGTAGAGTATGAATAATAAATAAAAAAAAAACATCCGAACCGGCAAAAACATCAGTTTCATTATGATTTATTTTTTTAATTTCTTTTAATAATTTAGACAAAAAAATTGTAAAACTTATATTCATAAATGCTATTTATGTGCCTTTTTGACTATGTTGAATTTGTAAAATGTTGATTATTTTATACTTAATACTGATGACGTCACGCGAGTCCTTAGATGATGGTCATCGTTCATAGAACGTTAGTACCATTTACTTATCCTGACATTTACGAGAGCGACTACCATTGATTCTCGTAACTATCTTGTCTGCCACCTAAATAGTGTCAAAAAATAGTAATTTCGGATACTCTCTTTTATGAGACTTTGCTTATAGCTTAACATCAGGCGAGGTGAAGTTAAATTGACGTGCCATAAATAAAAAATAAAAAAAATATTAAAAAGTCATCCTCTTTTGCATAGATACACTTGCTAACTGTACTCAGCATTAACCCTTAGGATATTTAGATCACACCGGTAGATCAAGCCAGTTAGCCAAGACCCTATCGACAGGCAGACTAAATGCAGCTAAACAGGAAAGCTAGACTAGTCTAATACTATTCTGATTTTATCTAACTGCGCGCGTGACGATATATTTTTGTCTCTCCATCAATAAATAATGGCCCCAGGTCAAGTCTGAGAGCTAATGTGTGTTGATCTTGGTCCAGCTTTTGTTATGTTGGTTACTAAGCTGGTACTATTGGTCTGTGTTAACTTTGTGGAAGGGTGAGTTAGATTCGAGTTGCATCTGTTTAGCAGGTGATACTCTACATTTTAGACTGACGTGGTCATTTTAAATTAACATTGCAAGTATTTTGAAGTAGTTTAATAAGATTTTTATTATCTGATATTCGGCTTCGTTACAAGTCCTTTATTATGAATGAACTAATACAAATATTTCAATGATGTTATTCTAGTTTCATAAGGAATGACATTATAAAATCATAAATAACTAATTAAAATCAAAAGCGCTTTTTATGGATTCTATCGCGATATATATTTAATATTATGTACTTTTAGTCCGACCTTTTCAATATGTAGTCATGTACGAGCTAACTTACTCTAGTAATCATATACGAGAATGGGAAAGACAAAAACCCTAATCATGTTCACACTTTTTATTATTATTATGGTAATAGGAATAATATTTCTCTTGTTATAATTACTTTGGAATGTGGCAATTAACGTGAAAGGAATTTATCAATTGTTGAAATCACAATTATTAACTGAAGTAGAACTGTGATAATCCAAAATGTTATACATATTTTGAGTACTCTTCTGAGACTGCTGATCAGTTGATCGGTATACCTCTTTTAATGTACAATACTACGTTTTTCAATCACTTCAAGGCTATTTATCTAAACGTCAATCATAAACTATGTTGTGTGGTTAATATCGAGATTTTACTTTAAGAAAGCTTCGCGAAAGAAAAATAGATGTTATTTACAATTTATAATTTACAAAAATACAAATAGCATTTATGACGCTGTTCACGATCCTACTGTGTTTTTCACTCAACGGAGCTCCTGCCATCCACCAGTTGAATTAAATATAGTGCAAATCAATCAACATCTACAGAAATTAAGTGAGTCCTTTCGCATATTTGATTTGAATACCTTTTAAACGATGTACAAATCTCGTGATTGCTTCAATATTTGACTCACAATTTATTCAAAGCTATAAAATAATTATCTAAATCAGTTGATTGGTCACGGCCATCGTTATAAACTAACCGAATAGTATTTCTTTACCAGTAGAAACCTAATAGTTCCACGTTTTTAATAAAAATAACTCGATAAGTATCGTGTGAATCGGTCTCAAATAAAAGTGGACGACGAGAGATTCGATCGGGATTACATCGAGAACTTGTGGTAGTGTCAAATGTCTAGATAACGTAGTGGAGGGATACTGGTATGTACTTTACTGAAATAACTACATATTGGCTTGATTGGTGGGATTGGTACGTAAAAGGACCGGACTGCTACACAGAATTGAAAATTAGTCTAATTTATTTTAAACCGGTGTTGCCTAAGACTTCGATCACTTACGAGTAGTTTATGTTAGAAACTGATTTTTTTTAAGAAACCTTTCAAGTACCAGGATGGAGATAACCTTGTATAGGATACCTGTGATCTATCAGCAGACCAGTTTCTCGATCGATCCAGTTCAATTACTAAAATAAAATTAATTACTTACGTTCACACACAACTTATGAATAATTCAGCCTAAATTGAAAATACCTAAATGGTTTAGCTGCTTTTGCGTAATAATTCAACCTTAGGCATAAAATAGCTAGGATTGTGTTCTAGATATCCATCCACCAGATTTTTTATTATCATCCTCATAAATTTGTTATTCTTAGAAGCTCTCTGAGTACCTAGTTAAGATTTATTTATGGCCCCTTTTCACACACATTCTCTTATGGGTAATAATATGTATAATACCACCCAGATTTCGCCTAGAGTTAGCTAGTCAGCGGGTATATGAAGATCAGCAATATCCTTATAGTTACAGTCATAAAACTTCTTTTAACCTGAGCCCTCAAACATATTTGAAATAGGTATGCTTGAATATGTGAATAAATTTGAAAATTCAAACCGATTCATAAATCTAAATGTAAAAAAGCACAAAAATTCATCTGATTATAATTTTAAAAGTAACTAAGTCAACAGTGTTATGAACTTAAATAGTTGTGGGGTCAACTAATTAAATATTTGATAGCTTTCCGATGCTAACGCGTGGGCCAGACGTTTATAAAACAGTTAAACAAACGATCGTAAAGACACATTCAAACTTGACAATTGTGAGTCAGATTCATTTATTATAGGTTCCGTATCATCGTACAAGACATGAGTATAATTGCTCTTGCGTTTCTGCCTCAGGTGTTGAATTGAGATTTTTTAAACCTTTTATTTTTACTTTACTTTATCACGCTGTGCTTTTAAAAAACACAGAGTATACGATATAGATGCAGGCGTTACCTGGCGGAAATCCATTACAAAGGGTTTATATTGGGGGAGGGAGGATTTGGCCCACCGCTCACCCGCGGTTCAACACTCCAACAATATATATTGGAATGTCAAACCACCCACTTCAAAGTAAGAAAAACAAAATCTTACCAGAGAGTGATGTTTTACCATTGCAGTATTCCGCTAATGCGAAGGACTTAAACTTCGACACGTGTTTCGCCTCTACACGAGGCATCTTCAGGAGCGCAGGAGCGAAATCCTCCCCCAATATAAACACAGAGTAAATCAATCAAAAAAGTAGTGAAATCTTAATTGTCAACATACTTGCCTTGACTACATAAACCTGTTATCTATTCTGTACTTTGACACACGATATATCATGGAATATGGGTTTTAGATTTAGATTCAAAATTCAATTTATTAAGGGCCCAGATCGTGAAAATCACCGAAAAGAGTGTTACGATTTTTCATATTTAACTTATTTAGATATGATTGATATCAATGATAATTTGTATATATTACAATCAAAGACCAAAATATATGTTAGTCTTATATTAAATCCTTAAAACCCAATAATTGCTATATAATAAACGTCAACAAACGCACAAAATTTGACAAAAATGCAAAAACATGCCTTCGTATTTTTCAAATATTACCCAATAAATCAACACAAATTGATAAAAAGAAACACTTTTTGAACACTGAAGAAACCAATACTTAAACCTATGTACTTTTTTTTGTACCTTTACAAACAAAGACTTCCTCTTTTAAAGCCCTAAAATCTAGATATGTTCTACGTAAATTCTCCATAGAAAAATGTATGAAAAATCACGCGCATCCCGATATTATGATTTAGTAACCCGCATCGCTACTGATCGGCAGTACGTTTTTATGGTTCAAGGTGACACCACGCGTGTCGGATGCGCTAGCAATATTACGTGTTGTGAATTTGTGTTTTTTGTGAAAAACTGTAAGTATAACATTTTTATAACTAATTCACTTTTAGTAAGTAGGAAGTACCGATATAATGAATGTCTGGAAGAAAACCATGATGGAACTAGATATAAATCGTAAAAAATACAAAATTATTTAGATAGGTACGTAGTTTGTTGAGGAGGTTATTTTATGAACCTTGTAAAGTAGGTATAAATACCGAGGAAAAAAATTACGAGATTTGTGTGAAAGTGTCATGTAAAAATTCTAGTTTTATTTGAGTGCTTTATCATGTCTAAGTACTAATAATAATATATTCGCATTTGTTGTTGTTGTTGCATGTAAATATTGGTTTGTATTATAAGTAATAAAGTCGATTTCTATAGGAATATTCTCATAATAATTAATTTTATTACATAATATAGTTAAATATTCGTTTTCATGTTCATCATATTGTCTAAATATCAGATTGTGGAAGTAGGTATGTTTCCTATCTGAAATAGCATGGGCGTACATACTTCGCTGCCGTCAAAGACGCGCGCGGCGCACCGCGCCTAGAGTCTGGTTAGGGTTAGGGTTGTACAAAAATTACAAAATAAATAAAAGTGGATACTATTGATGATTAATATTTCCAGTATTGAAAATAAAGAAAACCTTCAGGCCGAGACTCCGAGCAACACTGCTACGCGCTGTATAGAGGTAAGTTGTTATACGTAATTAGACTTGTTACATAAACAAACAAACCAACTACTTAGTTAGTGATGGGCGAAGACAAAATCTCAGTACCTATAGATATTTTTCTTGCAATATTTATTATTTTCATTGGGAGACACAAACGAACTACCTAGTTAGTGTTGGGCGAAGACAAAATCTCAGTACCTATAGATTTTTTTCTTGCAATATTTATTATTTTCATTGGGAGACACAAACGAACTACCTAGTTAGTGATGGGCGAAGACAAAATCTCAGTACCTATAGATTTTTTTCTTGCAATATTTATTATTTTCATTGGGAGACACAAACGAACTACCTAGTTAGTGATGGGCGAAGACAAAATCTCAGTACCTATAGATATTTTTCTTGCAATATTTATTATTTTCATTGGGAGACACAAACGAACTACCTAGTTAGTGTTGGGCGAAGACAAAATCTCAGTACCTATAGATTTTTTTCTTGCAATATTTATTATTTTCATTGGGAGACACAAACGAACTACCTAGTTAGTGATGGGCGAAGACAAAATCTCAGTACCTATAGATTTTTTTCTTGCAATATTTACTATTTTCATTGGGAGACACAAACGAACTACCTAGTTAGTGATGGGCGAAGACAAAATCCCAGTACCTATAGATTTTTTTCTTGCAATATTTATTATTTTCATTGGGTGACAAACACATTAGTACCTAAATAGTTCTCAATTGCTTTCTCAAAAGAAAATTCTCGTTAAAATCCCATATTTTATGTATGTAGGTATAATAAATAATATTTATTTAACCGATTTTGATGATTTTAGAATCATTAGAATTGTCTTCTAAGCCCGAGTGACATAGAGTAGGTGACGTCATAAAAAACCAACACCTATAGCGTAAAGGAAATTTATAATATATGTAGTCAGATTTATTTATTTTTTGACGTGATAATGTCTTATAAATCGATGAACAAAGGCAACATGCACGAAAAAGTGTCACATTATGTCACGTTAGGGTCAAGCAAGAGCATGGAACAAGCGATGGAGAATAATATTATAATGTTTTCATTTTATACAAAACGTTTATGTTTTTGATCTATATGTTTCAAAGATGTATTCTAAGGGACTTCTTAGCTATGTTTGAAGAAATTTGGCCCATTCTTTATTTATTATTTTTTATAAAAAAACAATCAAGCCATTATCTTTCTTTACAGGAACTAGTAATTGAAAACCGTCAAGAAGGAAAGGTGGTTGAAGTGGAAGTTGGGCGTAGAGTAGCAGATATTTCTTTTTTTTTTAAAGCTGTTCAGGCCATAGGGGACCGCGGTCCAATGGATTGTATCCTCAGTATAATAGGTGAAGTAAAAGTTGGTCGGGACTCAAAACTCATCATGAAATGTATGTGTAATTAGTATGTGTAATATGAAATTTACTGTGTGTTTGGTTGAAAGGAAGAAGATAGCATGGAAGTGAATCATCAAATTGTATCTGGTATCATATCATCTGGTGGGAGCTACTTTCAGTTAAAAACATTAACTGCCCTACCAATTATGTCACCTTCATTATATAATGAAATTTATAATACGGTTTGCGATTGATGGGAAAAGACAGGAGCACAATCCATGGCAGAAGCTGTCAAGGAAGAAGCAGAGTAAGCAGTGTCAGTGTCAAATTTTGGAAGGAGCAAATGGAGATGAACACGTGCATCCAAAAGTTGTTTTAACTTAGAAATCGCCTTATGGTTTTCTGTTTTAAACGCACTTACTTATCTAGTCTTGGATTGTCATAAATCAATTACTGTACAATTCTTATACAATTTTGAAGAGTTACCTGGTGTAAAGAATCATCAAAATCGGTTTAAAAATACAGCGAATTGAGAATCTTCCTCTTTTTTTAAGTCGGTTAAAAGGGTTTGTTTGCAAAAAAAACAAAGTGACATTTTGAAGTCACCACGCTACGGTTTTTATTACGTGAATCGGGCATCTGGTAACATTTTCATTCTGGTAGGTTTTGCAATAGCAATTGATTTTATAATCAAATTAGCAGAAATCAGAATTTATTCAGTAATTTATTTAAACAACTTTAAACATTAGAATTTTGAACTCAAATTTTGTTATTGTTTACTTACTTTTAATTTGTATATTAATAATTTATAAACTTGTTTTACAAATTTTTGCACAACCCTAGCACGCTTGGCGACTCATATTTGTTATTGTTTACCTACTTTTAAATTATATGAATCATTTTTATACTTGTGTTTCATTTATTGATATTTTTTTGTAAAACCCTAGGAGATTTTTAAGATGGGATGGGAAGGTGATCGTAAACAAATAGTAAGTAATTATTTGAGTTTATCCAATAGGCACATATCCTTGCGTATAGATAAACAGTAGCGAGGAAAGGCTCGATGTTATTTCGACCGTACTTGCTACTGAATTTGCAATTATGTTATTGAATGAATATTTTACGAAATAAGAATAAACTGTGGTAGTAAAATTACAAATAAATACATAGTTGGAATTTTAGGTAAGTAGAATACAAAAAGGTGGCTCTCTCTGGGTCATTCACCCGCCCCGGTCGGTTGTTTCAGTAAACAGTAGCGCTGCGGTCGCGCGAAATCGATGTTGCGTCTGGGCAATCTGGGCACTGAATTGTCACATTATTCAAAAGAAGGATTTCTTTGAGGAAATGGCGCTAACGTAGTTTAAATACTATTATATTATAATTCATCAATATGATTTCCATTTAGGTAGTCTTCTGATGAATCGACTGCATGTTTACTGTCAAATTTAGCTGTACCAATGTGCTTCTACCTGGATTACGCTTCACCGATGCGTTCATAAGATTCTGGACGATGTAAAGATGAATGGGTATGCAGAAACAATTTAGCTTCCATCAGTTGCATAAGGAACTCTAAAAAGTTAGATTATAATCTGTTTTATTGTGTTGTTGGCGGCTTTTTAAACTTTTCTAAATATGTTACAGATATCATACGATGGATCTTGTAACATGGTAATTTGTGTGGGTTGTTTTATTGTTACACCTTTTTTAATACCGTTATTAGTATATGCATATAATAACAATGGTTGGTAGTTAGCATGGAGGATTGATGGTGCTGTTATTGTGTGATCCCTTTGATTAAACAACATGGAAATGTTCTTGTCGATTTGTGTGGCGTCGCGGTGGACAAACGTTCCACGGCTTGATTGTGTTAAGATTTGACCCCCACTTAGTGTATTTTTTTGAAATAGAGTGTACTCTTATAAAATTGTAAATTAGCCATGTTAATTATACCACTTAGGTGGTAGATGAGCACACGGCCCACCTGATGGAATGTGGTTGCCATAGCCTATGGACGTTTGCAACACTAGGAGCTCACACTTAGAGAGGCAGAGGAGGGGCGGGAAAAGTTGGAGGTAAAGAGAGTTTCTGTGCTATCAGTGCAGACGACAAATTAGGGCTTCATACCACCACAGAGCAGTGTCCACTTAAGCCTTTGTTGTTCCCATTGACACCACAATACTTGTACAGTTAGCTCTGACTACCCTCTCTCACCACTGGAAAATTCTTTGCCTTGTGCAACATATTTGTTATCTTCTTGGGCTATGCATGGCATATGCCAACTTAAATTCAACATTACAAGTCCACAGAACAGAAAAATCTAATAGAAATGCGACACGTTAGTTTCAGTAGCAGAATCGATGTCGCCAAACTCACACATAGAACTGTTAATAATACCATCCATTATTAGTAAATAATTGGTTTGATTGGTCGTACCTACCCATTTATATACTACCTTTAAAGCCATATTAGCTCAAATTATTACTACACGTACGTACTACAAAACGACAACGCGTTACCTTTATACTAATTTTGCCACCACCTTTTTAACCGTTCAAAATAAAAAGTAGTTAGTTTGGATAAAAAAGTATATTTGGCGTTCGATACGTTGAATCGTACAAGCTTGAATATTTGCGAAAAAGTTTGGACGTATTCTTATCAAAAAGGGTCATACCTATTGTCGAATTTATACTTCGTTGCGTAAATACGCTTACTAATGACACGCGTGCACCGACTAAATCACACTTCCACTTGTTTTTTGTTTTCCATGCTAAAGTCAATCACAAGAGACTTTCCGTTGACTATTTAATTAAGTTTTCTTCGTTGAACTAAGATTTAATTGCAACAGTCTGCAACTAGGACGTGTTCTGTTGTAACTAAAGCTTTGCCTGTCACTGCTCGGAAGACTGGAAGTATAAGCTCGTGTAAGAGTGACGTCACTGATTTTGATGTGTAGCTTATTTTCTTCATTGGACTTTCTACCTTCTTAAAATACTAAGGATGTTTGCATGTTTGTTACTCATGCACGGATCGGAAATTTGGTACATGGATGAACCACACTGGTTTGAAACGTGGTCCCAGCCTGGCTTGGCTCAGACAAGAAACTGAGCTGGCTTTTTTTTGGTGTATTTATAATATTTTTTAACTATTTCAGTGTATTTACAAATGTTGTAAATATACAATATTGTTTTGGTTTTTTTATATAGAACACGTCAATTTGACTTCACCTCGTCTAATGGCAAGCTGAAGGTAAAGTCTCAGGAAACAATGGTGGCGCTCAGCTGGACGGCCTCTTCAAATGCTTTGTCACGACCCGCTTAAGGAATTCCAAGACTTAATGGTGCGGCAAATCAAAACTAGCCTCATGTTTCCAAATACAAATATATTTTATATCATAGTATTAAAAATAATTGTTTCTTTTCAGGTAAGAGCAGTGTTCAATTCAGAAATACCAACTATCATGTTTCGTAAGTAAGTGCTTATCTGAATCTAACTGTCTCAAGATGTCGACTAATAAAGGTGTATTAATATATAACTCTAAAATACGAACATGCATGTTGTGTGTTAAATATTTATGGAACTCAAACGAACTGTTTATCAGTCTATTTTATTGCTCCAAACTTAAGAACCGGGCGGTTATGTCAATTCAGAACACAGTATCAGACATTTTTTGAGAATTTTATTTTTTGTTTGTATTAGGTATATAAAAACCCGTAAATGTTCACTCTACCTACATCTTATTTTACTTTTTAGTTTTTGTCTCTTAACTTGAAATGTACCAAAACAAACTACATACTTAGTATGATCATCAACCCAGCTATTAGTCCTATAACGTCCAAAGCTTGCATTTTGAATTACAAGAACTGCATTATTTTTGGCTATTTCGAGTATCACAGCTAGGTTACCTCCTAACGCCTAGTAAAAAGCCTATGTCAGATCATCCGTTAATTATAATATTACAGTTAAAATTGGATTAGGCACCCCACATATTTATGTATTCAAGTATATGAATAGCTTAACAAGATTTACCAAGTTTATTAATTTATAGAACCTCTATTTTAATGTAAATAACTTAAACTTCAATATGGATTCCGTAGATCATAATGATACAAGATTTATGAAAGATACAGCAAGTGTATCACAACTATACATAATTAAAAATACACTCAACATAAATTCCAAGTTTACGATACAGTCACAATTAATGACCAACATTATTGGGGCCAACACGCCAATATCACCAAGTAGCCAGCCCCTGAACTAGACCGTTTTAAAGCCTCTAATGACCATCAATTAAAATTGCGTTAAAACATCAAAGCGACCGAACAACACTAAACCAATCAAGGCTCCTGATAAAGTCACACACATTTCATGTATTTTATATATACTCTCATATTACCGTTTATTTTAAACCATAAAAATTTATGGAGTTTAAATATTTTCACCGCTTCGCGATGGGCGTTCATGACTATAAAGTTACTCGTAAAGTTCCTAGATAAAAAGGTAATAGCTAGTGACAGATGTGTGGTGCGCCCGCGCAGGGTCGCCGGTCGTCGGCCAATCGCGGAGGGGCGCGCGCGGCCATATTCCCATCGACTAGAAGTGTTGAGCTGCTTCCGGGTACCGACGTTCGTCTCGAATAAATCGTCTAGATACGATATCGAATACGACACTTATCGAAACCGATATAGTTGGTTGACTGTTTTGAATTTGACATTGACTGCTTATATACAGCGTGTGAACTTTGCTACTTTTAATAAATATTCTTGGGCATATTCAATTTGGAATCTGGATCCCAATAAAACAAATATGTAGTTTGCATTTGGTTAGATCAATAATATTGGTAAACATATAAGTAACTTGTCTTATTCTCATTTTTTTGATACCTAGACATACGTAGAGCAATGCAAAAAAAGTATACCTACATAAAATATTAACATTAAACGGGAATCAATCCAGTGAACTCTTATAGCACTTGAAAGCTCTACATGCTATGCGAACATAATCTTAAGTGGTTATCTGAATTATGTCCTTGTAATGTTATATGGCAGGCAATTATTATACGTTTAATGAGTTTTAGAAGCCCACATTAACGCATAAAATGAATATAAGCGCATAAAATGATCATCCAGATGCTATTTTACGTGTCGCGCTTCTTTTCAAATCTCCATTTTATTACTATTAGTAAAAAGTTGAAAATCATTTATCACATCGTTAATTGCACAAAAAGATGTTTAACATCGCGATCTCCAATAAGAATAAAAAAAATCTCGGAGCATTTACTTTTAGACGCAGATTGATAGTTCACACACCATATAACGTACACACACAACAATGATATGGGTACTAAACTGCGCGTGAGTCGAAGGGTCGAATCCATCACTCTGTCAACGTAAAAAACCGATCTGCCGCGGACCAATCGGAGCGCGCGATTTGAATAATTGTTCGTTTAGTGACGACCAATCGCGTACGCCCGAGGCACTTCTTATTCTGTATTCAAAATGATTAATGCTGTACTCAGACGTATTTACGATCGGCTTTCAAGAGAGTTTGAATGATTTGTATGACGGACGCGTCAGTGCTGAGCCAGATTTACGATTGCGTGTCCGCTATGGTTCGATCGGGGTTGCAACACTATGACGGATGACAGCCGTAGGTAAGTATTTTATTACATAATTCCGTAGATGAATTATTCCCTGAATGTCTGTTGCCGTGTCTTGTCGCCTTGATGCGCAACTTTGTAGCCCTGATGCATATTTCACATGCTATAAAATAAACAATCTAATAAGATATACTTGTTTATGACAGAATGTGACGCTTATGTACATTGACATTTTGAAATTATTTCGTACTTATCTAGATTTAATTTTTGATTTCTTAATTATTTCAGCCATGCTACGCTACGGCATAAATTACTAGGTTTAAATCCTGCCTGATTTGAGTACAGTGTTACAGTTTATATTACATAACTTAGTGTTTGTATCTACAAAACTGTTTGATATAGGGCCACCGCGCTAGAGACTTTTACGGATATATCGTTTGACTGTATTTTTTCACCACCTTTAGTCTTATCATGAAATAAACAAACTTATAATACTATGTGTCATCAAGAATCAAGAAGGGTATAGGTATATAGGTAAGGTTTCTTCAGAGTCAGCAACACGAGTGTAACGCCCCTGGTGTTTCATACGTACATAGGCCACGGTAACTACTTTCCATCACATGGGCCGTATACTTGTCTACCACCTTAGTGGTATATTAAAAATCTATCATAATTATCTTAAAAATAAATTCTATTATCATGAACCAACGAAAAAAGACCACCCCAACAAAATCTAAACTTAATCTAAATAAACTATCGTCAGTAATTTGCAACTTAATGTAGCTCTTTAGCAAGATTTCACACCCTGTATTCAAATATGGCGCTCGAGATAAGGCCGTGGATGTATGGTCCCATTTAGCGTTATTTAAAGCCAGGGAAGGTGAGTTAACGCATCTCTTTCTATATTAAAGCTACTTTATAACTGTGTTATAAATAGTGTGTACTAATCTTTGGTGATTGGAGCACCTAGTGCATG